>JBBJLS010000109.1:9241365-9257306 GCA_037577275.1 Bryconaethiops microstoma | reverse complement strand
TAGAGGGAGGAATGCCCAAATCTCTTCCTATCTTTCTTTGAGAAACGTTTTTCTTCATCATTTCAAAGATTTTTGCCTGCACTTGGTGGCAAACTGGCGATCCTCCTAAAGGAGTCGGCCTTCTGAATCTTCCAGTAAGCACCACTGGGGCCATTATCCACTAGAGGAAAGAACATCACTGTATTATCAACTGGTCAGGCACAGGAGCTTCTCACAATATGTCCGATCAGGGAGTCAGAAGGATAGCCAGAAGAGTAGCCAAAGAGTCAAGAACCACTCAGAAAGACCACCAGAAAGACTTTGAGGCAGCAAGTACAATTGTTACTGAGAAAACAATAGGTAATGCATTACACCTTCATGGCCTCTATGTATGTTCACGCCACAGGACTCGATTACTGAAGAAAAGGCATGTTGAAGCTCGTTTAAACATTTGGACAAGTCTGGGAGAATGCAGTCTGGTCAGAAGAGACCAAAAATGAACATTTTGGCTGTCATACTATATACCATGTTTGGAGGAGAAATGGCCCTTCACATCACCCTATACCAATAGTGTTTGGTATAGTTTGGAGGTAGAAACATCATGGTGTGGGGTTGTTTTTCATCTAATGGTACTTTCAGAGTTATAGTTGAAGGAATAATGAATGATGCCATGTGTCGAAAGATTCTTGAAATGAATTTAGTTTTAGGGGAGGTCGGGTCGGGTGGGGGGTTTATTTAGTTTTGGAGGGGCGGGCGGATTTAGTTTTTTGGGGAGGGGGGGTGTCCACTAGCTCCTGGGTCCGCGGCCGGCGCCTGTTGACCTGCCACCTTGAGGGGTGATCTGCTTGGTGGGGGTGGGCTTTCCCATGGGGCCTGCGGGATGCCCGTCCAATCGGTGGCTTCCAGGCTCACAGGGTGCAGATCCACTCCTGGTGGGATTGGGTGCGCTGTCGCCACGGGACGCCGGGGCTACCAACCCGTAGTCGCAGGGGTCCAGGAGGGCCTCCCCCTCCGCCTCTTGGGGCTGGCACTCGGCCCTCCTGGGGTGTGAGGCTGGGCCCCTTACCCTCATTGCAAAACATTCCATGACAAACTCGAACACTACATGCGCACTCACTCACTCACTCATGCGTGCACATATGCATTCAAATAGACACATACACACCCTTATACACGCAAATGCACATACTTATATACACACGCGCACACACATACACTTCCACACACACACACCCATGGATATACATAGGCATACATAAGACAATTAGAGGCACACGCACATGCACACATTCATACACACGCATAGACACACACATATACGCTCATGCATATGCACACATACACGCACGCAGGTATAGGAATATACATAATCAAAAACTGCCCAGAAACACAGGTTTCTGTGAGCTGTTATAACACTGACAGTAGGAATGTATGTTTTTTCTGTGTTGGTACAGTGTTGCCGTTGCTTCTGTGTTTGTGTGGCTGGGTCTCATCTTTTTTTTTCAGCCTTTGGAGCGATTGCACAGTGACAGCAGTTTTCATTTGGATCTTCAACCTGTTCATCTCGAACATTTTCAACTTCTTCATCTCTATCTGTATTTTCTCAACCCCTGTCTGATTTGGGTTAATTTGAAATGTTTTAAATAAATAAATTATAAGTACAGATAACAAGAGGGGTTTACACTGTCAAGCCCCACTTGGCAAAGCAAAGGAGTCTGGCACATCATGGTACCCAGCTTCACATTCTGCTTGCTAAGTTGCTGGACACAACAGGTAAAAAAAAAAAAGAGGATGAAATGTGGGTGGACCTTCCAACAGGACCACGATCCAAAACATACACCAAAGGAAACTCCCAACATCTGAGCACTGCAGGCGATTCATTTCTTCATACAAGAAGCATCTTACAGCTGTCATTACATGCAAAGATAAGATAAGATAAGATAAGATAAACCTTTATTAGTCCCACAAGTGGGAAATTTGCTTGGTCACGGCAGAAAGTAGACAGTACAAAGTTAAGAGCAGCAAAAATTAAGAAAAACAATATAATAGAATAAAATATATGTCACAGCACAGTATAAAATAGAATGTTCAAATGTACAGTCTAAAAAAATTTACAGAAAAACTACTATCAATTTCATTTAGCGTGTTCAATACTTTTTCCGCTGTGTCATTCCACGTTATTAAACGCAACTTTATTTATGGACTTTCATGTTCTGAGCTTTTTGTATTTGTGGATTTATTGAGTTAATACCAGTATCTGGTGAAACGTCCATGTGAACTGCCTCGTTGGAAATATATTTACTGAAAAACTGTTCAGTACTTATTTCCTCTACTGTATTTGTTGGCTTTTAACATTGTTACTCCAAATTTAAATGACTTACTCGGCTGAAATGTAGA
Source organism: Bryconaethiops microstoma (assembly GCA_037577275.1). Lineage (NCBI taxonomy): Eukaryota > Metazoa > Chordata > Actinopteri > Characiformes > Alestidae > Bryconaethiops > Bryconaethiops microstoma. Next base: position 9,254,930 of record JBBJLS010000109.1, on the reverse strand, counting down.
AATAAACTGTTAAACACTAAGGCGAGCCACGGCTTCCTTTGCTGAGGTGCTATTTTTTCCGAGTAGATCTCAGGCAGGTGAAAGAAATCATGGCCAAGGTTTAGCCTGAGGTTTAAGTTTGGAGGGGGCCTCTTTCAGTTGTTATTTCATTTCATTTTGTGAAATCACCTTTCATGTTTGGTGGATGGTGTGTATTTGGCTTTGATGGAAATCTCTTGAAGGAATGAGGCTTAATCAAAAAAGTCTTGCCACCTCTCCTAAGCCATGGTCTCAACCTTCTTCAGCCATTCAGTCACAGACAGACCAGCGGCGTATAAAGAAGGTGAGTGTCTGCAAAATAAGAAAGAATGTGCCTTTGTTTTGAGAGGGGAAGAAGAAAGGGCCTATCTCTCTCGGCACCTAATCTGAGTGATTATGGCTGAGGGAACAGGCCCATAATGGGGGACTGTGCAAGGGAGAGGGAGCAGGAGAAAGAGGGAGTAAGTGAGAGTGAGAGAGAAGCTCCACTACTGCTCTACATGTTAATGCAGTTTAGTCTTGTTTCTTCTTCTCCCTCCTGCTTGATCGATAGGCCGGGCTAAAGTACTTACAAATTACCAAAGGCAAATGCAGCTCTATTAGCACACGAGTGGATTTTACAACATCGGCGTGTCTTTTCATTTCAATGGCCTCTCTCACTTGTTCACTCTCCCTCTCTTGCTCTTCAAAACTCCATTTGCTAAAAGCTTCCTCGCTCCTACCTGCCGTAACCCCGATTCATTTCAAAAGGCCACTTTGATCATAATTAGCCTCAAGAAATCTAATTCTAAGGCACAGTCGCTTTAAAATAGCACCACACCCTTCCCACCTCCCCACCCCCGAGTCATGCAGAAACAAGCAGATCCTCTTTATAAATAGAAATCATCATATCATGGTCATGATATCATTACAATGCTATTAGGAGTGGGTGCACTCGTGATAAAGAGAGAAAGCAGCTGGGAAAAAAACAACAACAAATCAAAAAGCAAGGCAAACACTGAGGCTGACATATGCGAGTTATCACACACACACACGCGCGCGCGCACACACACACACACACTATCGCTAATTCTCTAAAGTTTCATTCATTAAGGCTCATTGTGTGTCGCCACGGCTAAGCCCTTATTACCATGCATTTAGGAAATGAGGCAAAGAGTGGAGGAATAAGAGACCAATCAATAGCTCTTTTCATTTCGCCTCTAATGGGTCGCCTCTACTTTTTCCCCCCAGATGACAGGAAAAAAAGGAAAACACAGGAAAGATCGGTGTAACGGCCATAAAATGTAATTTCTCCACAGAAACACAGACAATAATGCTTTCTGGCCCCCTCCAGCCCCCACCCTGCATATTTTAGTGGCATTTTGCTAAATTGAGTATGGATTTAACATCAAAGGTTTCATGAATTTTTCAAATGAGATATTAAAGTCAATATTTCACAAGGCGGATGTTTCAATTCGGGATGCTTACACAATAACGCAGGCAACATTTGTACTGGGAAAGAGCAGACAAAGGCACATTAATGTGTCCCGTGTAATGAATTCCGGTGGGGGGGCGGGGGGGGGAGGGGGGGAGTAAACCCAGAGGTTTTTCGTTCTGTGACAAATGGCAGAGAATAGATCTGAGAGACTCCTGAAACAAGAATGGCAACTGTTTCAGCTGACAGAGAGAGAGAGAGGAATCAGAGAGTTCATACATGGATGAGTTGAGTGTGTATGGACGTTCCCTGTGGCTCATCTTTGGTCTCAGGAGCAGCAGGTTCTTATGAGCAACCCGGTTCTGTCCCTCGTGAGGTCAGATTTGAAATGACTCCACGATAATTAGGACATGACGGAGGCCCCCTGACAGTTCTCTGTTCTCCAGATCACCAGAAGGTCTAAACATTTAACTCCAGGATAAACGCAGTCACCACTGAGAAGTGTATTCTGGCTATAAAGCTATAGTTAAAGTTATACTTTGTCAAAAAATCCATATTGCACAGTTTTGTTACCCCAAATGTACTCAGTCAGCCAAGATTAGAAGTTTGCTGGCCCTGGATGTTCAGTACTGCAGATCTTGAGCATATTCAGTTCAAATCATAATTCACATACTATCATTCACATTATACACAGTGCATAAAATTACATAAAACCCACAAAACAAGCACATACTCTCACTCCTATGACACACATTCTTGTAGCATGCCCTTCCTATAATAAGGCTTCCTATGAAGCCCTATTACTAATATAATACAACAGTACAGGCCCCGATGCACAATACTGCAAGTTGCATTATAATTGAAGGAGGCATATTTTACAGCTTCCTACCTCCCGGTATTAAAGAGCTTTTTTTCAGCTTTGTTTGACTGTAGGGAGGTTTTATGTACCAAAAACCACTTCTGTACCACTGTTTCACCTTTCAAAAGCTGCTCTGACACATCAACCCATCTAACCTACAAGACCTCTGATCCTTTAAGTGATGTAATTTGAGATGTGAGCCCTCCGTGGATCAGACTAGTTTGTCCAGCACAACCTACCGTGCTTGATCAGAGAGAGATCTGGGGAATGAATATACTTGGTCTGGAACAGTATTTAGGAGGTGGTACTAGGCCACCTTCTTCCATTACCCCATGACTCAGTTCTGTAGGCAAAGCCCATTGTAGGCACATTCTGCAGTGGACAGGGGTCAGTATGGGCACTCTGACCAGTATGCAGCTATGCAGGACTAAGCACCGCAATCACTGTGTGTTCTGACACCTTTCTATCATTGCCAGCATTAACGTTTCCAGCCATTTGTGCTGCAGTAGATCTTCTGTGGGATCAGATCAGACATGCTAGCCTTCGCTCCCCTCCCACATCAGTGTGCATACCAGAAACAACCTTCAGACAACCTGATGTTTTGGAGGTGCTCTGACCCAGTGGTCTAGCCATCACAATCTGTCTCTTGTCAAAGTCACTCTGGCCCTCATGCTTGGCCATTTTCCTGCTTCCAACACATCAGCTTTAAGAAGTGACTGCTCACTTACTGCCTAATATATCCCACCCTCTGACAGGTGCCATTTTAATGGGATAATTATTGTTTTTCACCTGCCAGTGTTGTGGCTGATCAGGGTAAATGCATTCACACTTCATACATTGCAAAACAGTCCATTAAAAATGGGTTGTCCATAGTGTTAATTTACAGCGTATCAACCTTTCTTTCATTCTTTCTGCTTATTCCTTACTAAGGTTGTGTGTAACCTTTCTTATTTACATGAAATTTGGTTTTACATGACATGGGCCCTTTAAGCAGATACAAATGATTGCTTGTAAGAGTTTAGAGCCCTAAAGAGTTAAACCAGACAACAGATGCTACTACTGTATTTTGCAATGCACTTTTGTTCATGTTTTATAGATAACAGTACATCATACAGTACCACAGACCAGTCCTTCATATTTACTTAATTACTTATTTACTTCAATCATTTTCTTTGCAAGATACTGATTGGTGGAATATTAGCTTCCATTACTTGTATGCAGCGAACCTCTTAGCAAAGCTAATAAAGCTATCTTCAGACGCCCGGCATGTCTTGGCTGATTGACTATTTTCAGGGTAAGGTTAATTTTTTTCTGCTGAAGGATCACTTTCGTGTGTTGTGGTGGTGTTTACCCTGCAAGTGTATCCTCCCCCAGTTTGCTCCTCTGAGACTGGAGGTCCTCCGAGGCTTTGGGTGGGCCTACTCCCTGAGCTTCTTCAGGCACCAGCATGTGTTTCCTTCTACGACCTCGGTCTGATGCAGGGAGATGCTGCTTGGACATGTTCCTCCATCCCCTGAGCCTCATTCTCCAGGGAGATCCTCTCCTACTGGAGGTCTGAGAGACGAGTGGAGAACAGAGAACTGACTGCAGATCAGCTGCACTATTAGACATGCATGACTCAGCAACTGGATGCTGGATAATAAGAAGTGCTTGTTTCTGGGTAGTTGGCATGAATGTTTGCATTCGTTTTCTACTCTCCAGCATGTCCGTCTGAAAAAAAGAATGCGCTGAATTTATTGGCTTCAAATATGTACATCATTTCCACATGAATAAAATACATTGGATTAACACAATTACTGTCAAAAGTAGTCTTATAGACCAGACGCCAATTTTATTCCTGAAATGACCCCCTATGAAATGAGCACCAATCTCGATATTGGTTAATATACATACATTACGCTCCCTTTAATCAAGTTCAGTCCGATAGCAATTTACCACTTGAGTGAGCAGAGTTAATACACACACACACAAACACACACACACACACACACACACATACACATATGCATACACACACGTTATTCCTCCTAGGATTTGTTCTGTTTAATAGGAATGTCCAAATAGGTTTGTGCGATTAAAAGGCCCATCTCATGGAAAACCAAATGTCCCGCTTTTATCATTTAAAAAAATGCTGTTAATAATTCATTATATAATAAACTCAATACTAGACTTAGAAAAACTTAAATATCCCATTTTTGCAAATGTATTTCAATTCAGTTTCAAATGATTTAAACTGAAATAGTATGTTAACAAAGTAACAGTTTATGTCTTACCTCATCATGTAAACTAGCAGTCGCCAATCTGCATCAAACATGCTGCCCCCTCCCCCCTTGCTTAATGCTCCAGCTAAACAGGGACTGCTGAAGAAGTTTATGAGCCAGAGCAGGTGTTGCAGATTGCGGATGGAATTAGACCTGTCCGGAAGGCAGATCTGCAGGACCAGACTTGGTGACCACTGATGACCACCAAATTATTAGGCGATTATAATTAAATGTTGTAAGGAATATGTCAGCTGGGACTATCAATCAAAACTTAGACATTTTTATATGTCAATCTTAAAGGCGTGGTACTAAAACAGCATGTTAATTGTTTCATCAAGCCATGCCAAAAGCATTGTAACTGTATAAGTATGATATGGCCCCAGTATACTAATGTTGATTTAGGGTGAAACGTCTTGTCACTGGTAGCAGGATATATAGGCTAGATGCTAACTACAGCAAATTAAATGAAACAGTGCACCAAAAACTTTTGCTTTTACAGCTCTAATAAGGTTGCAAACTGTGTCTGAACCACACTGCAGCAGTTGCCAGTAAAGATCATGAGCGGCTTCCTTCTCTGGAAATACAGAGCAGCAGTAATAAAGGACCTGTAGAACGGCTTTAAAAGCCATCACCTTGAGACTCTGAAAGTTTGAAAGCGATCTTGATGAGTTTAGCACAATAACAGGCCTCAGCGTTAGCGCCTGCAAGCCTTGCACTTTCATCAAGGCTGAAACGAGCTAATTAAGGCAGCAGAAAGTGATCACGGCGTGAGCAGATTAGGGAGGGAGAAGCACCCCCCCCTTTCTCCCCAATCTACAGGGGTGTTCTTGAGGGAGTGGGCAGCGGGGTGCCCCGCTCCCCGAAATCTTCTACGCCTCATCCTTCATCGGGCCCGGCTCGTCATGTCCCGTCGCCGGCCTGGTTACACCTGAACACTCCGCTGCTGCCAAACACCTGGCTCCATCTCCCTCTGTCCAAATGAAAAATAAGCATAATCTGCCTTCCTTGGGATCCAGCAAATGAGGGATTTCATGACAAAGTGAAGTGTTGAGGGGGGGCGGGGGGGTGGAGGATGGAGGTGTGAAAGGAGAATGGTGCAGAGGCTGGAAGAAAAGAGGGATAGGCAGAAAAAGAGAAGAAAAGACGAAGCAGGTTTGTGCTCACGAGCATAATTGCACTAATGAGAGTGTGTTTCAGTGGTTCCAGTGCTAACTCCTGTTAGCACGTTCAGAAGACTCACCGTGCAGAGGAGAGGAACCTTCATGGAAGGAATCATTTGCATAGCTGACACACTCCAAAGACGAGACAGAAAACAAACACATGAGGCGTTTTTTTTCCTCTCTTTTTTCCCACTACCTAATTATCTGAGTTTCGCAAGATTCATCATCAGAGTACTCTCTATTGTTTGATTAACACAAAAGGGGTTTATACAAATGCTCTTATGTTCCTGTTGGATTTTATCACTGTCTCCCATGCCAGAGTAATTAAAAAATTAGGTCCATAATTCATCTCCTCCCAGGGAAGCGCAACAATGACACTGTGTAGTCTGTGACTCCGTGCTTTATGAGCTGTACAACTAAACTGAAAAAAAAGTTTCGAAAGAATTCAACTTGCGCGCTTAATAAGGAGAGCACTGAGTGATTGTGCTGATTACTATGTAGATGCGTTCTTAACCAAACCTCAGCGAAAATTACAGAAAAGACTTAATAGCCCATTATTCGTTTTCATCTGCATGTAGACCTAGAATACCAAATTGATTGCCAATTAGATGGTGCAACTAATTTTTCATTCAAGCTACCTACAGTTAATAGCCATGTTTTTTAATTGCCACACGCATGTAGTGTACTATAATTAAAACACTCATTGGCCCTTATTAGCTCATTGTCAGTCTTTAAACACTGAGGATTGCAAAGATTATCTTATTGTTTTACAACAGCACAAAAATGATATTCTATTTAGCAGGTATTCAGACAAATGGCAATCAAGCTTGCCGCCGTGTGCTCGCCACAGCCGAGGGTTAAAGATGCAGGAGAGAGAGACAAAAGAAATTGACAGCTCAGCATCAATAAAAATGGAATTATTTTGGTATTGATTGAACAGTCCTCTACCTGGATGCTGACTGGCTATGCAATGTATATGTCCTGAACTATAATTGGTCTTTATGGTCACTGTCTTATGAAAACCATGTATCTGATTTTTGTCTATTTTTGTCCATTTCTACAATATTCAAGCACAATATCCGCCCTTGAATTTGTGAGAACATGTGTTGACAAAGGAGCCAACAACAATGCTCCAAAATTACAAGGAATAACATCAGGCTCCATTACTTCATCATACCAAAGTAATGGAATTCAGTTCAGGTCATAAAACTACTCCACATCTCAGATGTTCAGTTGGGCTGTTCTCAGTAATGACTTTTTGAAAAGTTACACATTCCTTCACTCTCATTACAGTGGAAGGATGGACAAAAACATATGTGGATTTTTTTTTCTGATCTGAAGGAAGAGTCTGTCTCAAAGTTGAAAGCTTTAGGTGTTGATTATCTGATGGAGGCAGTTTTGTTGATCTACCAGCTCTTGTATGGTTATTGGGAACTGGTTAGGATTATCTTTTAATCATTTTTGAACTCCTGTTTTGGAAAGTCCTGTTTTTCACTTTTTCCTTTGACTTCCCCATCCTTATGCAAGTGGATTGTTCTATCTAATGTCCTCAGAAATCATTCTTACATTTTCAGTGCATACGTTTTCAAAGAAATGCTACAAATGTTTTTTTGAGTAATGCCACAAAAGAACCATTTTAGTTCCATAAAGAGCTGTAAACAACATATATCACTCTTTTAAGATCCTTCAAGTAAAAAGTTCTTTGGAGAAGCTTTAATGGTTCTTCTGTGGCATCACACAAAGAAGTGTTTCTGACACCCTGAAGGAAGAAATGTGAGGTAGCTGAGGTGTGTGTGGGTAGCAGTTTCTGTGACGGTTAACTCCTTTGAAGGGAACAGACTTTGTTAGGAGGACACAGCTGTAACTTGTTGGAGAAATGGAAGAGTTAAAGCAACAACAGGGTGCACAAAAGTATGAAGTGGACAAATTAAATAGTGATAGATTTGGTACACTTTAATTGTACTTTAATTAGAGATTGTTGTGTATTTTTTGTTAAAAACCTTTAAATATGCTTTTTCCTGTTGCTGGCTACTAATAATTAGTACGTAATGACCAGTTTGACTGGAAATTAAATAAATGAAAGGCAAATAAATAAATAAGCAATTCCTCCAATTAAAATGTGTTTTCTTTTATTTTTAAATCAAAACCATCATAATGATAGTTATATTCAAAGATTTCAAAGGACAACAGTGACACAACTGTTAGCCAAAGGGTTCCTGCTTCAAATCCCAGTTGGCGCATCAAAGTGAAATTCAAACCTCTAAATGCAGGTGCCAAAAATGATGCCATCTTTTAAAACTGTCCTTCCAAATAGCATTATCTAACATTTACTGTGCCATATTAACTGTATTATGCTGATCATAAAATGAAAACATGACATTTTGGCGTTTCACTATGTTTGCAATAACAAAAATAATTGCTTATTGATCATCTGAATGTCATATAATGAGGCCATGGCAGCAGGCCATGGCAGCTTCTTCTCTCTTTTAAACATTTGTAATCAGGGAAGTTGTACACAGAGAGCTCACAAATTAATGAAAATTGCCACATTTGACTGTTTCTCACATATTACAAAGTAGGTACTTCCCTAATGAACACAGGTGGGATGAATTGGCCTGAACTCTTGCAAAGCTGTACATTTAAAAACTTTAAAATGCTTCTACACAGAGGTTTTAAAAAGAGCGCAGTGGGGTTTCTCACTCCGTGACTGTAATTTCACAGTAGCAGCTCCGTGCTGACCTGAATTATATCAACGACCTTGTGCCTTGAGCCTGAGCAGCTTCCATCCTTTCCAGTCTAGAATCACACCTCTTTAATGAAATATCCCTTTCCTTACTGAGCCGGCCGTAGACAAAGGCAAGCTCTGAGGGACTTTCTTTCACAATTGTCCACAATAGAGGGGTTTTTTTCTTGAAGATTGTTTAATAGCATGTGGGGTGAACTTGCTTTATGAATGCCCATGCCAGCTGCAGCCCAGCAGGGAAGGAGACGCATGCAACGTCGATGAAACGGCACATGCGTGAATTCCAGTCACTTGGGATGGGAACACGGATCCAGGAGGCAATGGCAAATTAACTGCCTCAATAGCTTGATGGATGTGTTTCTTGAAACTTAATTAGACTGAAGTTCACTTGGGATAAGTGGGCATTCAATAAATGTCTGGCATTTTAATACAAATGAAATATCTGAAAACACTTCAAATCACATCCACTTTGCAAACAACTGTCAAAGAAGGATTCTGGGCGCACCACTGCCCGAAGAATGAACGAACAGTTTTACTATCAAACACTAACACTAATATACAAAGTTCATTTCAGATTTCTTACACACCTTTGAATCATGTAACTAGAAGCTGCTTGTACCGGTCCAAGCCATCAGCATACAATTTTGTTTGTGTTTTCTACTTGCTGAGGTTTGGCATCCATTGTGTGTGGGGTGGGGGGTGGTGGGGAGTACAAACCAATTAGTAATGCAACAAAGTGACTTAAGAAGACAAATTATGGCGCCTCTGAAGTAACCAGCTAGGCCTGAGATTAAGACAACTCTAATGAAGCTAAACAAAGCAGCGGGACGGAGGCCCAGCGGACTGTGAAGGTTTTATTGAATAAAAAAGGAGAACAGGAGATCTAAGATAAATAAATATTAACTTGAAGAAGACTGGAGACGCAAAACAAACAACTGGGGGAAGGGGTGGGAGGGGGGCTTGAGTGTTTTTGGTCAAAAGAATGCAGCGTTTAAAAAGTGCTGACAACCTAAAAGGCGAGATGAATTTGCTCGGCGCAAACTTCCATCTGGGGAACGGTGGAGGAAAGCGTCCACCACAGGATCCGTTTAATATTTAATAAATTAGGAACAGTAGCTGCTGCTAATTAGAATTTGCGCATTTACAAATCAGCCCTGATAGCAAAACAAATTATGAAATATAAGGGTGTTTTGCAGCGTGCCAAGGGAAAGCTGGATGACAGACGCAGCTAATGGGGTATCCCTAACAACAGCGCTGTCAGGACACATCACACAACTAATCAAGTTAGGAGGAGACGGCAATGGAAACCTTTTTAAAATATTGATATGCTGCCTGGTAAAAGCCCTGCACACAAGTACATTTACTTAAACATTTGCTTATTGCTCACGGGTCATTAGCCTAGCATCCTGGCCTGCCTCTGTGCGAAAGGACTATGATGAAACGAACAGCCGCATTTATTGTGTTATTCAACCATCAGAAAGGATCTGAGCGTCTGCCACTCGCTGCCATTAGCCGCACTGAGCTTGCAACATGTAAACTGTTGTCCCGTTTATTATTGAATTACATCTTGGGCCGACACTCCTCGGTAATAACTGTGGAATTTAGGCATGGGTGAATTCATGCGCTCTGAAGGTGTGCAGTTATTAGATGATGAAGAGTGAGATGAGTGCAGACTTACTCATATATTTATGAGGTAGATGTCATGTACAATCCATGCAATGCAATGCTAGGCAGGAAAACATCATGATTCAGAGCGAGATGAGTCTGTCAGTGGAACTAAAGTAGCAGCCAGTGAGAGTTAGATTAGCTCTTTATAGCTTCTGACACAGTGACAACGACGCTCGTCTTCTGCCGAGTTCCTCCACAAACGCAATTTCCACAATTTCTTTACCTGAAATTGATGACACACACATCAGTACAATGAAAGTGAATTGCTAGAGCAAGAAGACAATGAGGAGGGACTTGTCTCCTTGTCTAAGAATATGACTGACTTGTAGAAGAGCTGTAAAACACTACTGCCTAAAAGCATCAAGCAGCGGTGCAGTAAATTATGCAAGGAGCAGCAAAAGGGGGCTCGTTACTGCGTGTAGTGGTGTTGTTTTGACATGTTTGTCACCGTAGCCTGGAATTTCCCATACAATGTCGAAAAAGTATCTATGAGCCTCACTGTGATCAAAATAACCCACTTGTATCTTCAAGTGGTCAACCAACAGATTATTGTTTCCATCACATGAACCAAAGTTTGTATAAACCACTCAAAATTGGAAAATTGGTCTGGAACATTTGTGTATTTGGTCTGTCATTTCGGTGCCCTTTTGATTTTACAGCCCTACTCAGGGACTGATTAGCTCTAAAACTGAGTTGATTGAATGCATGTACATTTTAACGTTTGAGTGGAATTTCTGTTTACTCATCCCTCATTATCTCCTCCTAGCTCATATAGTTCTATCCCAGGCGTCTCCACGGGTTCGCCCCTTCTGAACATTATGTTCCTGCTTCTCCTGACCAAATCCTTCTTTCGTATGGCGTATCAAAATGCAGTAGAAAGATTAAAGTAGACAATGCCACAACATGTTTCATTTCCAAAGGTCATTTTTTTACCCCCTGTTGAGGCAGCGACACCAAGGTTTGCAAGAACGGTTCCTAATATAGAAACAAAGCTGTCCTTTTTGCTGCAGAGCAGAGTGCTTGTAATACCAGTGATTATCATGTCCTTGTGGAAATGTGACAGGGTGTCCACTCAGAACAGCAGGGCGGAAAAGATTTGAAGGGGGAAGAGGGACACAGCATGCATGCTTTTGAATGGAGTCTTAAGGATGGCTGCCACTACAGGCTTGATCCCATGGTAGATGCATTGCCTCTGGAGCCTTGGAGAGAGCTCATTTCCCCCTTATTCCTAAGACCTCTCAAACATAAATATACAAGGACTGATTTTAGCTTTGCAGTTTGGAGTCTTTTAAAGAGAGAACTATTTTTAAATGGCAAGATATTATGGAGCTGTCAGACTGCAGAATGTGTGGATTGTCATGCTGGTATACTATTGGATTGGTATACTATTTAAATGTGCACAGATGAGCCAAAACATTATGACTACCACCTTAACATGCTGCTGGGTATCACTAAAACAACTCTGCTCTGGCATGGACTCTACAAGACTTCTGAGGGTGTCCTGTGTTATCTGGCAACAGCAGATAACACAGGACACCCTGCAGCAGATCCCTGTAAAGTGTGAAGTGTAGGCTAGCTGGACCGCACAGCAGCTTCATCGGGTTGAGGTCTGGGGGACTTGGAGGCCAAGTCAATATCCTAAACTCTTCATCATGTTTCTTAAACCATTCCCAAACAATGTGTGCTAAGAGAGGCCACTGCCTCTCTGGAATGCAGTAGTGTTTTTATTGGTGGCACAGTTTGAACTGATGTTCACATGAATCCCTGGAAGAGGAGTTTTCCAGCAGACCATGGCTCAGAGCATCACTTTCTCCATTGGATTGTTTTTTTCCCCAGGTAAACAGCACACACATACTCAGCCTTGCGCATGTAGTAAAAGCAAACAAGACTCCATAGATCCAAGGACTTCTGCCACTGCAGCCCTTCTGCCAGATGGGATAGTATTCATTGCTCTCGAACCATCACGACATTGCTGGTTCGTGGTTTATCCCTCCTCCAATCACTGTTGATAAGTAGTCACCGCTGCTGACTGGGAGCACCCCAAAAGCCTTGCCATTTCGAGGAGGCTCAAATCCAGTCATTTGGCCATAACAAGCTGGCCTTATCAAAATCATTTTTTCCCACATAGAACACATCAACTACGAGGGCCAACTGTTTTCTTTCTGTCTAATGTACCAGAGACCTTAAAATGCACAGTTGCAATGATACATTCAGCATTATTTGCTTCCTATGTGAGTTGTGTAATGTTTTGCCTTATTGGTGTAAGCACATAATGACATAATTAATTATATAATTATATAATGAATAACATTTACATGTATCACCAGTCCATACAAATACATGGCAAAACAGATGCACGTTCATTACTCTGCCTCTTTACAGCTCCTACATGTTGAAACAGACAAATGATTTATCTTATCCTGACAGAACTTTTCCTTCTGTGTGTGTGTGTGGAGGGGGGGGGGGGGCGGTTGTACTTTATGTGTATTTGTAATCTGTTTTGAGTGATCTGATCATAAGCGGATATTGAGACAGATACCAGTTTACCAGATGTATACCTGACATTTCCACAGGTCTCAGATTTCATGACTGGATGAGGGGTGCCACACACATTGACTACATCAGTCTTTAATTTTTTTGTCACAAAGGTGCGCAGTAAGTTACTGTAACTGTTACATCATTTAAATCAAACACAGCTTATATACAAATGAGAGAGGAGATGAAGAAGGAAGCTACACCAATCAGCTTCCTTTGAATGTGCTGTGAAGCTGAATGAAGTGGTCCTTTAATGCTGTCTGAGTACAAATGTTACATAGCCATGTTCTCTTAACTCCTCTAAAGGTCTGAGTGACCGGATCACAATGCGTCTCCGAGATATGCTAGATTGGATTCACACCTGCGCTTAGAACTGTCCACTTATTATCAGATCATCCTGAACATATGTTAAGGCCATAAGAGAATCTTTTTTAAAGAGCAGTGTACTATCCTAAGCAGCTGGATGGCCTAGTGCTTAGGGCATTGGCCCTGCAATCAGAAGGCTGTGGGTTTGAATCCCAACTGCTAGTGTCACCACTGCTGCTCCATTGAGTAAGATACCTTCCACCCTCACTGCTCTCTAGGCGCCCCTCATTCGTGGCAGCCCCCTGCTTCACTGGGTGAATGGGTTAAATGCAGAAAAAGAATTTCACATTGTTCACAATTTGTGGTATATTCACACATGACTATTAAATAAAAAATTTAAATTTCCTAACCGATGAAGCGGTGCTGGAGGTGTTCTGAATACACACCAACATAAAATAAAGCATTGTATAATCATTCATTTCATGATCTTTATGGTTTACATATAATTATATATGTATGTATGTATGTATATTTATTTATTTATTTAACGCACAAGCACCAATTTTACACACACACAAACACATATATACAGTATATATAT
>JBBJLS010000109.1:9206662-9223785 GCA_037577275.1 Bryconaethiops microstoma | reverse complement strand
GAGAGAGAGAGAGAGAGAGAAAGAGAGAGAGGGAGAGAGAGAGAGAGAGAGAGAAGAGAGAGAGAGAGAGAAGAGAGAGCGAAAGAGGGAGCAAAAGACAGAGAGAGAGAGAGAGCGAGAGAGAGAAGAGAGAGAGAGAGAGGGAGCAAAAGAGAGAGAGAGACTGAAAGCAATTGTGAATTCAGGAATGTGCAGTGCTTTTCAGTGCATGATCCTAATAGGCTCATTTCAAATCCACATCTGCACAAATGGCTTCATGATTAGATTAAAGAGATCCTGAACACTTTTTGCTCACAGCTCTTTTCATTCTGCCTATTTAATGGCATCATATCACAGTTTCACAGGTGGCCAGGGTGTTCTCCCAGAATTAGTCCTGAAGTACTAACAGCTAATGTAGTAATGGTGATAATATAAAACACAAAACCATACACTTCTCCTTCAACTACTACTACTACTACTGCTACTACTACTACTACTAATAATAATAATAATAATAATGTACACAGAAGTAAGTCACATATACTTATTTACTAATACAGAACAATAACTGAAATATATCCAGGCCACCCTACTGAGCCTCAGCCAGTTTACTAGAGCTTGTCCTACTCACACACACACATACACACACACACACACACATATATGCACCAGTCCAATGGTAAGCCTCAATAATTCAGCACTAATTAAAAAGACTCCTGAATACACAACCATTCTAAGATTAAAGGAGTCATCGATTCTGAGAATGTGCTCGGATCTCACTATGTATATACTATGTACTCACTATGTGTGTGTGTGTGTGGGGGGGGTGAGGGGTGGGGAATGCAGGGCTTTGAAGGGGGGCGGGTCTTGAAGGATCCTTAATGATGTACTGCAATAACTGTGTTTCAATGTTTTTTCTACCTCATTTGTCTTTGCATGCACTAATTCACCACTGTGGCCCAACACATTAGGTAAGAGACCCATCCAGTCTTCAAAAACCAAAAAAACCTGGTCTAGATCCAAGTTTATGTTTCAGGACTTGGACATACACATATATACGTAAACGGTGATTCATGGAATTCATTACTCTCTGCACTCAGCGATAACACAAATAGCCCGACCCCGATGTCAGATAATTAGAGGCATACGAAGCACCATGTTCAAATAAATAATCGCTTCCCCGTCTCTGTTTCATGGGAAAATGTCCACGGCTCATTCTCCTCCAGTGAACCTACTGCTGAGAGCTCAGAGGGGGTGGCCCGCGTCACGCAGACTTTTCCAGAAAAGAGTGCTCACTTGGCGCTTGACTGCTCCCGTTCCTCTGTTATAGCACAAGACCTTTCTGAATTTCTGCAGAGCTGACAGAGGCTTGACGTTGAGCCGTGTTAATTACTGTAATGGCACGCATTCTCATTAAGTCACTGTTTGCGTGTCCCGGGGCCTGCTGGAGTCCGAGTGGCGCTCCTGTTCACTCGTAGCCCGCCGCCGTCCCGTCTCACCCGTCCATGCCCTCGTTAGCACAGGCAGCTGTTCCTCGCAGCCAAAGATGAGGCTGCTTGAAGAGAAGGGAGGGGGTACAGGGGAAGGAACACATGCCAGAGCATGCCCCCACTGCACGAGGCTTTGTCAGAAATAACAGCGCACCACAAGGCGGGGAAATGTCAATGAGTAATCAGAGGGAGGAAAAGGGCGCCCCAGGACACTTTGCCCTCCAGCCGGCCCGACACCACCCCCCAACACACCCCTCTACCACGGCAGCCTCCATATTGTGCACTAAGTTCAGAGCATCTAACCCACCCACCATATCCTTAATGTAGCACAGAACAGATTTAATGCGGTGACATTTTCGTTCCACATACATGTCTGCTGCTCAGTCGACTTGTGTCTCTTTGTTGTTCCTTCTAGGGTCAGACTTTCGTCTTGATGGTCCTCTGTAGTTCATCTACATATTAAAGTTGCTCGAATTATTTCAGATGGTGATAATTCCTCTTTATTATGTAAGCAATTGTGGAATAAAGTCATTATATTCCTCGAAAAACACTCTTTATAATGATCTATAATGTCTATTCGATACATACTTACAGATTGCAGTTCAGTATAGGATGAATGTGATGGCTTCTGTTGTTTTGTTGTACATTTGAAATATATTTGCAAATATTTGGCAGACATGTAGAATATTCATTGGTGGCACTGCTGTAACAGGGAAACAGCAGAAGGAATTATGCTTCAATTAGTTGATTAAGCAAATAGATTAAGTGATTATACACAAACGCTCGAATTAGTTACAAACCTAGTAACAAGCCTACGTAAATGAAGGTCTAGTCACATTATTTGGCCCAGAAGACCGAAAGCAGCATGTCGCTCCTCGTCCTCTCAGAGCTTCAAGCACTGCTCCTCTTGAACCTCTGTTGCTCAAGAGAAGAGGAAGACCTGCATCAAGACTCTTTTCAGTCTTGGCCCCCCAGTGGTGGAATGAATTCCCTCTTGCAATCAAATGTGCAGAGTCCCTCGCTGTCATCTGAAGACCCACCTCTTCAGGGAGCATCTTGGTGACTAACCAGTCGTCTCGTTTATCTCTTATACATCTTTTCCTATATGTTAAAAAAAAAAACTTACCCTAACTGTTTTTCCTTGCTTGTGTATTAACTTCTGTTATTTTTTGCTTTTTGACAGGGTTTGTTAAGGTGTGTAATTTAGCTGGCAGTAACGTGGTTAAAAGCAGGCATTGACCTTAGTGTAGCTTTACAGCTATGAAGAACAGACGTAGACTACTTAAGCACTGCTGTACGTCGCTCTGGATCAGAGAGTCTGCTAAATGCTGTGACCGTAAACGTAAGTTACACTTTTTGAACTTTAAGCTGAAAAACTCAGTGGGCCACACTGCCAGCTAGTGGTTGCATTGTACGTGAATTTCAGTTGCTTTTGATTGCAATAACACATCTGCTGGAAGTTCACAGTACAATACTGTTGATAATGTAGACTAAATATTTTGACATTTTAGAATGTATGCAATAAATGCAATTCTAGCTGATTGCTGCTCTTTTCAAACTGCAATTTTCAATAATTGTTCAGCCCTAGTGTTTCAGCCCTGCACTAGTCTATCAAAATAAAGCTAAAATGTTTAGACAGAGATAAAGATAGCAAACAGGTAAAGAATGTAAAGAAAAATGTGAACCTAATCATATCTGCTTTAAACCATCCACTTTTGTCAGTGAATAATCAGCCAGAACGATCCAAATCCTCCATCTTCTCCTCTACCTGCAGGCCTGGAGGCTTCCTGGAGGTCTTGCCCTCCTATCTGTCTGGATCACACCGTGACCAGAGAGGGCCGAGGAGGTGCCCAGAGCGACTGGGCACAAACCCTGAATCCTGGCTCCATAATGCCATGGAACCTGTTCACTCCCGTCATTCCCTCCCTTCCTCCTGGGGCTCTGAGTGCCAATCAGGGAATAATGCGCTCCATCTGTACGAGCTGGTATAGTAATCAAAAGAGTCGATGGCACATTTCTGCACTTGCTGGGGCGGACTGCAAAATTGTTACAAAGCAAAGCGACCTCTCCCCACATCTCTCTCCCCCAGCCTTTTGGATTTCATGCACTTTTAAGCCCTGAAATGTATGTTCAATTAGGAGTTAGTTAAAAAGGATTAACACTATCTCGCACGCCTGACAATATTTAAATTGCCAGTTTATCCACGTCTGAGGAAACGTGGCAGCGGCTGTTACAATAAATGGAAATTAGAATGACTGCTTGGGGTACATCCTATTTTATCTGAGTGTGTTAACTATAAAGGCTTTCATTTTGCTATCATCTCACGAATCTTGCTTCAACTGGAATTCTTTATTGAGTCCCTCTGTGTTGCTGCCAAAAGGAGGCCTTTGAAAAACAAATTCCTACAAAAGAAAAAAAAAGATTAATTTATCATTAAGGCAGGCCCTAATTGAAGTCAATTCTGAGCAAACTTGAATTCAATTTCTGCTCATTAAATTGAACGTGCAGGGCCTTTCTGCCACCGCCGCTTTGAGCCTGCAGATGAGAGCAGGGGACTAACTTCAGAATGATTAAACAGAGGGGAGTTTATTTGGCTGCACCGCCGCCGAGTTTTGGCACAGGCTGGGGAGACGAGCAGCTGGAGGAGAAACCAAATTGAAACCGGGCCCTACTACAAAAAAAAAAAAATGACAGAAATGTGAGCATAACGATATTTAATAATTAAATTCTTGCAAACAATGGCGGGCGAATGAAGTCATCTGCAAAAAAAGTGTGCAGCATAATTTGCATAATTGACAGCGGGCCCCCTCTCACCACCACCATCCCCCTGCAGCAACCCCACTTTGCAACACCACCTACCCCACCTCCCACCCCCCCCCCACCCCCCCATCTCCATTCTCCCCATAAATGAATAATGAAGATAATAAAAGATGTTGCTAAAATTGGGCTCAATAACAGCAAAATTTCATCAAGGGCCCCACGCTCTGATTAATCTGCTCTTGCAAATCAGCACGGTGAGGGGAGCTGGAGAGACGGGAGGTGGGAAGAGTGTGATTAACAACGTCGGGGACCAGTGTGTCGGGCGGCGGGCGAGAGGCCCCGTGCCTGTGAGCCACTGCTGCACACACGCTGTCTGCTCTACACACCGCCTTCAGCAGCTACGCAGACTTTCCACCGTTGTACTGCTGTTAACTCCTCTCACTCCAGGCTGCTCCTGTTAGACCCTTGTTTCCGTATTCCACCCTCAGCACACCTCCCTCATAATGCTTGTGGAACACCTTGGTAATAATGTAGGTGGCCTCAGGTGCGTTTTTATGGTTAGAGGACATTACAATGACGCACCCAAACTAAACCCGCCTCATGTACTGGTTGGAGGTTAATTAGGCCTGTTCATCCTGGGCTAAATCCAGATTCTTCTGAGTATGTTCCTATTATCCCTTCACCCTAAATTCACTTTTGCTTTTTCTATACACTTTGAAGTGTAAAAGAAAGTGAGAATTTAAGTCTGGTCTTTCTGGTGACCCCAGCCTGAGGCCTAAAGATTTTTAATGATTGGGATTCATTAAAAATGCATGTTATTCTGCACCGTTTGAATGTATATTATATGGCTTATATGGAGTTAAAGAAGTTTTGGGTAGTTTTCTGGTTGTTTTCTGTGTTTAAATGCAACTGATTTTGTAATACTTTCTATTAAAATCCAACTCAAAGCCTAACCCTTACCCCAACTTCAATCCAAATCTAAAATCTAGTACTTATACTTACCCTAAACCTAATGTTATGAATAATCCAATGATTCTCACCAGATAGTTTGTTAACAATTAAAGTATCAGTGGACCATCTATAGGGGACCATCAAAATAAAGTTTAAAGTCTAGTTTTTTGCTAACACCAAAAGTTATTAAACTCTAAGTAACACACTGTAAGCATACATTTATAGTGATTTTATTTATATGTTCTAAGATTTGGGGTTTTTTTCAGGTAAGCTATTACTAAATGTACATAGTAGTAGCATCATAATAGAATAATTTCTTACTTTCATCTGCAACATTATTATTTTTTGAAATCTGTGATTCCAAACACTACAATGCTAGTGTGCACATAAAAGCTATTATATTTTACATGGAATGTCTTATTTTAGATGGTTAAAACAAGTGTTTAGCACAGGGATAGCAGAGCTTCAATGTGACAAATTAATTACAATTATCATGTTTGCTAAAGTTCCTACAAATCTTTGTGTGAAACACAGCACATAATCCAAACACTCACACATGTTTAGCATGCTGAGGATTGGCCACAAGTGGGCGCTATTAACACTTACTTTTGCATTTTCACAATAAAAGGTAATAAACCGGCATTAACTTGCACCAGCATAATCACAGCAGTGCACGTGTTTGCAACCTGAAATCTTAAATGAAATAAAATAGAAATAGGAAAAGAGGGTATGTTTGATGCTGCTGCCATTGAAGTATTGACTACCACACTTTATTGATATGGTAACAACACTTCGGCTAGGTTGAAGACATTACAATGCATCCACACTGAACCCTGGTCCATTAGGCCTGTTCATCCTAAACTACAGCATGGAAAGGACTTCTTTAGGGTGCCTTCCTTATATCTTTGTTGGACACATTTGTAAGTATAACAGGAAGTCTGTGTCATAACGGCTAAGTCCTGTGAAGTCTAATACACATCTAAGAGTCAAGAACAGGACTAGAGAAAAAATTAGTAACATCATTCATATGACCTACCTTCATTGTTGGAAATAAGTAGATACACTTTGTGTGTATAAAATCCATATAATAACTTTTTATGTTATTGAATGAATTAGCTATAAAGCTTTGCACCCCTTGTATTAATTTTTTTTCTCAAGCCTATTAGATGAGATCAGTGCTGCAAAAAAATTTGGAGGAAAAAACACCTTAAAAAGGTGCTGCCGTAACTGCTGTGTGAACGACCACACTGATGCAGTACCAATCCAGTGTGGAAGCACAGGCTACAAAGCCCCAGTGTGTTTGGTTTAGCGCTTTATGACCATTCCACACACTTCTCACTCAAACTGCAGGTGTTTGCTCCTTATGCTTAATGGTTTCACATGACCAGACCATCTCTATAAAACCATTCTTCTACCAATTTGCCCTGTCCGAAAAGCAATCGTTGTGCACATTTGTCTCTATATGCTCCTAATTGAGCTTGTATTTAATAGTCAATTAACTTGATTACATGTATAATCAAGGGGAAATGGTAGTTGGCTCTGGAGGATGGGCTGGAGGAATATTTATGCACCATGGTCTCTCTAAGGCCAGTTGAGCCATAAGGGTCCGGAAGCCAGTCTGTGCCTATTGGAGTGTGTGGGTGTCCATCAGGAAGCGCAGCGTAGTGCTCCAGGCTCCGTCACACACTTCTAATGCAGACCCTGGAGACGCCAGCTAGTGCCCTTTTCCTACTCATTATGCTTTGCTTCTTTTGATCATTACTTGGCTCTTTTACATAAGCATTTTATAATGAAAAGGTTATGTTGTTTTAGAGTTGTTTTATATTTAATGCGTTTTTATAATTAAGTGTTAAAATCATCATTACCCATAATTGAGTTATCCATTTGGTGTGAGATTCCTACCACCACCACCCCCCCCCCCACCCCACCCCCAATATCTCCATAATCAAAAAGACAACAAATGAAAAAAACAACAGATGGGCAATGAGAGTACTTTCAATGTGTGAGTTCTCAGTTGCCATTCGGCAAGTGCGATTCAGCTCCATGAGTCAGAGAGTGAGAGAGAGAGAGAGAGAGAGAGAGAGAGAGAGAGAGAGAGAGAGTAGATATCAGCTGAGAAAAAATTCTTGCTCTCTCTCTTTTACTGTCTCTACCACACATCCCCCCCACCCCCCAAAAAAAAACAAACAAAAAAAACCTTCCACTCTTTCTCTCTCTGTCTCCGTCACTTTCTTTCCAACTGAGCAGAGACCAATCTGCTGTTTGGTGTGACAAAACGGATAATAATATCTCAACTGTTGAATCCTCAACATCAGTTACACAAGATATTAATAAAGATATGGAGGTATGACAATTACACCAACCTCCACTAAGTTCCAGATAAAACAAACAGGTTCGGTGGGAAATGAACCTCTAAATACATGAAAGATAGTCATCATTATATTACAGTGTCACTCAGCCCTCTCTTTTATCTTCTCTGAGATAAAAGGCAGTGCTTTAACTTCATAATTGAAAAGAACAGAGGCAGTTATAGTGCCAAGTAATTTCAGGTTTTACTCTGGAAAAGTCTGAAAAACCCTGCTTAAATTTTGCTGTATAATTAAAATATTGTAATTCTTTTTAATTGTGATCTCTCTCTCATAACCATTCCCAGTAGAACACTGCTTAGTTCCTCAGTTCGTAGAAAAAAAAACCTTTGGGCTCTTACTCCATGCCTTTCTTACCTTTGCCTTAATCTCTGACTTTTCCTCGACAGGAGTCGTTCAGGTGTGTAGCCTAGCTGGCATTAACTTGGTTGAATAGCAGATGTTGATTTAGGTTAACATTTCATGTTGAAGAACAGGTGTGGACAACTTGAGCACTGATGTACATTGCTCTGGATAAGGGCATCTGCTAAATGCCTCCGCCTGCTTGAATTCTCACCACAGTGGATCCTGGTGCCCGGTGCATCTTTTACCCAGGTAGGTGAGACACACACACCCAGCCATCCACATGATTTAAAGACAATATTATCAGGCCAGGCCACCTTCTTACATTGCTCCATGATCCAGTTCCGATGTACACATGCCCATTTTAGGGGCTTTCGGCATGGGCACTCTGACTGGTCTGCTGTACAGCCCCATACTCAGCAAGCTGTGATGTGTTCTGACATAACCAGCATTGACTTTGTTCAGCAATTTATTCTATAGTAGCTCTTCTGTGGGATTGGAGGAGAAAGACTGGATTTTGCTTTCTGTACACATCAGTAAACCTTGGTTACCCATGACCTTGTCTGCAGTTCACTTGGACCTTTGGTAGGTACTAATCACTGCATTCCAGAAACACCCCACAAACTCTGCTGTTTTGAAGATTTACTGACCCAGTTGTCTTGCTATTACAATCTGAACCTTTTCAAAGTTGCTCTGATCTTCTTTCTGCTCAAAATATCCCACCACTTGACAGGATACACTGTAACAAGATCATTTGTGTTATTCACTTCTCCTGTCAGTGGTTATAATGATGTGGCTGATATCTATACATCCCAGCACAGGGGTTGCCAGTCACACTGATTTTAAAGCAAATCTGACAGACTAATGTCTTATAATATTGATTACTAGACAAAGCAAAAGTATACATTTTACGAAACCTAACCTGTGACCACTACTACTCAAATTCAGGATATCTACTCCCATTTTTAATACACGTTTTATTGTCTAAATGCTGGTATTTGATGTCAATTATGTTTACTCTGGAACAGGGGAGTCAAATTAATGAAAGAAAGGGTGATGAACCGCAGACACTAAGCATAAATAACAGGGACGCCACTAGACCTTGGAGGTGAGAATGTTCTGGATGTTCTCTCTGCATGTGTTCTGGCCTCATGTTTCACTAGGGCCTCTGTAGGCAAATCTGACCCCAGATCTGTCCACTGTGGCGTCAGCACCTTCAAAGTCGTTAGCACCATAATCCCTGTGCTCATTAGAGTATTAATCAAGGCCATGAACATCTGTGAATGCCAGAGATCTGAATTTAACACAAAGCGCATGTATGAATGACACTTTCCCTTATTTCGGGACGACATCCTCCCTCAAGCGTCCTGTGAACATCGCCCATGACTCCATTTCCCCGCGAGCCAGCGCCTCCCATGCCCCACTTGTGAATCCTGCACAATTAACAGGCCCTTGCACACCCAGAGACATCATTTGATTTGAACCTCCTCCGTCCAATTAACAAAATGTAGGTTGGAAAATAAATGGCAGACGCCGGGGCAAATTAATTATGTGTCCAGCAAGATGTTAGCCAGCGCATTCCATGCCGAGCTGCCATCAGAGCACAGGCAGTGTGTGCCATATGGCTTGTGTAAGAGCTGCTATGGTTTTCAGGGGGGGTGCAGGGGGCACCCCTTGGATTCTCCAACAGTTATGGGCAGGAACTCTTTAAAGGGCAACAACATGCAATCCATAAGCTGGGATTTAAATGTCTATGTAAAGCTGATTTGAGCAAACTCTGTAGGATGAAATCAGAAAGATCATATTGTTTTCACTGACATTTTCTCCCAACATGCTTTGTATTTGCTACAAAAATTCAGCGGTGACCTAAGTAAATTCTGATTTATTATATAACAGCGCCCTCTATGGGACACACTGAGAATAAAGCAGATCACAATTTAAGGAGGAAAAACCCAAGTGTCTCTGTTTAATTCTGGACATTTGTATTGAACTGAATTTAATTTAAGTTAATTTAATTTAATTTCATTTAATTTCATTTAACTGAACTGAACTGAACTGAACTGAAGTAAATTGAACTGAATTCAATTGAACTGAACTGAACTGAACTGAATTGAATTTAATTGAATATATTCTTAAGAGTAAGAGATGTAAAGAGTAAGAGTTAGAATTTTTTAATACAGTGAACGCTTTCACTGCTTTCATTGTAAAATATGATCCGCATTTCCACAGACAGCAATCATTCGCTTCACCTGACTAGAAAGTGTAAACAAAAAAACATTCAGGGATTGACTTTGCAATCATTTAAATTTCAGTTTAAGTTTCTTAAACACATAGACTTTTTTTTTAACTACCAGACTAGTTTGTTTAGCAACAATGCCAAGCCATATTAAGTTAGACTGCTCTCAAAATGCATCTTTTTATCCAACAGGTAAAACAGCATTTATCCTTATATTTATAGGAACTTGTTTGCTATGCACGTTGTTTGTATTGTGTGACAAGTACTAATTTTTTGCCAGATTTGTTGCCAGATGACCACAAAGTCAGACCCCTCACCACTGTACCCCCTCCAAGACCTCTTGCCACAGTTTGCTTGTGGCCGTGTGTGCATGTAAGCTCTGAAGATGAACTGTTCTTTGACACAGTATGAGGATGCAGAAAATATAGAAAGTAGCTATTTACAAAGCATGTGTGCGTGTGCAGGCGTGTAGGTGTGTTAGATAGACTAATTCAACTGAATTATTTATTCACTTTTATTTATTTACTTTCCTGATGAGGGAAATGCTGGTTTAGGGCAGCCTCTGATGTAGGAAACACTATACAGAAAAAAAACTGACCATTTAATTCAACACCTTTATGCTTAGCGGAGAATATTTATTGAGCATATAAGTGTATATTCTGTTAAGAAGTGACTCAAACAGACACACAGTGGTTGGTGTAATGTGTGGGCAACATCACTGCCTTCCAAGCAAGAGAGTGGGGTTTGATTCCTACCCTAGGCGACACACTACACTGACAGTGTTAGGAGTTTCACCTCAGGTAAGACTCCTAACACTACATTTGAATTTGTGATACACAAAAACTGCAAGGAGATTTGGATAGTTATGTCTGTAATATGAAATGAATGTTTAAAAGCTCTTAACATATTTTCATGACTGTCCACAGACTATGAATGTTGGTCATTGTATCGTGGATGCTGTCAATGGACAAAATAACTTTTTAATAAATGTATTTCATTGACAAATTGAACTGTCCATCTTGTATTTTGCTGGGAGAGGCCTTTGAGGAGCCCGATTTTAGTTTATTTTTTAGAGCAGAGGAATTACCCAAAGGCAGTCCTTCTCCTATTCATTGAATTGCCAACACTGCCACCACTTCTGCTAAATATTCAGTGCTGTTTGCTATTCCAGCTTGGCCTTGCATGCGTGTATAAGGTGGCTCAGGTGACGTCTGTGTGAACTAGAACTCATGAATGTCATAGCGCCCCGGCCCGTACAGTGACCCACACACTGCTTTATAAACATGACCGCTGCCATCTGCTGCAGACAGACAGAGGAGACACACCAGGAATTTAGGACTGTGCGTGTATGTGTCGCAGTGAGCTTTAACGACAGCCTGCACGAATCTGGAGTTCATGTCCAAGACCAAATCCAGCCGTATACTCGGTGGAAGCGATTATGTTGACCCAAAATGCCGCAAAAATCTTCACTGTTTTAACAGCATATTAATATATATCACCTAATCATCAACTAATAAAATCAAAATGCATGCAGTAAAAAAGCAGCAGATGATGAGGGGATGAGATTGACATTCAGCAACATTTAACAGTTGAGTTTTATTGCACAAATCATACATATAGATGATGCCATTCATTTTTATTGCATTAATACTTTAATGAACCATTTTGCGTTACTGATCTGCTGGCACAGCACACTAAATCTTACCCACATCATTGTCAGTGTTACACTGTTATTTTGTTCCAATAGTATTCTTGTTATTGCATTGTACTATTGTTTATTGTCTATTTATTGTATTCTATTGTCTTATTATCTTTTGTTCTGTCTTGTTGCACTGAGCATGCTAATGACAAAAGAATTTCCCGGGATAAATAAAGTTCTTTCTTATCTCCTTATCTTATCTTTATATGTGTGTGTATTAATATCTATTTGTTTATATTAATATAATACCAACTGTATTAATAACTGTATGTGACAAGTTTCCAAACTTGGCTAGTGAATTCAGCTGTTTTAATGTACATCCATTAGTGACAGTTTTTATAATTTCCTAAAAGCATTGCTGCTAGACAGAATATTCTGTAACAGTCACACATGAGCCTAAAAACACTCTGTCCCATGCTAAGTGTTGGTTAGTGGGTGCAAGCATTAGACTAAGGAATCCTGGAACTGATGGAATAATGGACAGTGTAGAACACACAGAAGCTATTATACCTTATTTCCAGTAACAGAACATTGGCCTTTTCAGAGTTAGTATATTAGTATATGACAGACTAATTGGTATGTTATTTAAAGATGTACTTTTACACTGCTATATTTAGAACCATTGCTGAAACTGTAAACCCTTTGGGCTCATGCATGCTTTGACAGGTGAACCGAGACTGGTCATGAATATTGGTGGTGAATGGATCTGCCTCCCAGTAACTGTTTTCAGTGCAGGCTTACTCTGATTAATGTGAACACAGGGGCAGATGTCAGGGCCTTTTAAACTTGCCCCTGACAGCCTTCAGTGTTTTAGAATATCCAGCCAGCATGCAATGCAGATTAAGCAGGTGACAAAATGTATAAATATGTAGTAAAACAGGACACTCTGTAAAGGTCACAAGCATGCAAACAGGGGAAATGGTGATTGTAGCAGCAGTGTTTGAACTTTCGCCGGCTGTCCTTTGAATTGGACTCTTTTTATGGATTTTGTCTCCACCTTCTGGTGCAGAAACTGAACTTCATCTATTCTGGTGTTTGTAGGATCTCAAACATTGTGAGATTTTAATGCAGAACATCATATTCACATTGTAGAGTTTCTTACTTGAATCTTGATCACAGCCTCCATGTTGGTCAATCAACATTTCAGCCCAGAATGACTGTGCAGTCTCAAATAGTTCAGATAAAGGTGAGAATGGTCTAATCAGACTTCATTCATTTTTGTTTCGGGGGAACTTTCAAGAGCACTGATTAAGTAAACGAATGATATCACTGATGTCATTCGACTGATTTTATGACTGATGTCAAAAAATTTAAGAAAAATGTTTTTATTCAGCTTATTTGTTAATTTAACCAACAAAGGCCTCCCACTGGAGCAGTGGGTGTTGCCGCCGCAATCAAATGGTTGTGGGTTTGAATCCCAGGACGTTTAGTGGCACCATTGAGGCACCCTTGAGCAAAGTACCATTCTCACACATGGCTCTCTGTGTGCCTCCTGTGGGTGGCTGCCCACTGCTTCACTTGGTGAATGGAGTAAATGCAGAGAAAGAATTTCAAATTGTTCACAATGTGTGCTGTGGCATGTTCATGTGTGGTGTATCCACTTTACCTGAGCTCTGAAGCAGCATACATTTGAGGGTTAAATCCACTGTTTACAGCTAAATTAACATTAATATGCATTAAATGTGAAAAGTATGCGAACACACCGTATGATTAGTGAATTCATCTGCTTTAATGTGCATTCATTACTGATACAGTTTGTGCAATTTCCAAAGAGCATTGCTCTGTAGCAGTCAAACATGAGGCTAAGGGCACTCTCTCCAAAGCTAAGTGTTGTTTGGAGTGTATAAAGCCTCCCAGCATTGGGGTGTCCAGCTGTGGAGCTGCTGGAGTGATTGACCTCTATTCAATACACAAACCTCTTATTAGTACCCTTCAAAATAAACACTGGTTGGACAGGTGTCTCTCCAGACATTTACACATACAGTGTACATACACACTTACACACATAGTCTGTGTATAGCTGGTAGACCTGTATCAGGCTGTGCAGGATTCCTGGGGTCTTTATACAGGTTAAGAGTGGTATATCACCCAAAAACATCCTACCAACAGCAGCTCGGAAACCAACTACTGATGCCGGGCTGGAGAAAGGCCAACACAATGTGGGCTTCAGCAGGTGGGCTACAGTCTAACTGTACACCACCTGCAAGGTGGAGAAATTAGGTAGGAGTGGCCTGTTAAGTGTATATCCAAACTGTCACATACATACCGTGTTACTAGAAACACTAAAAGATTGTACCATGCTTATGAGTAATGATTGTTACCTTTTTAACATATTTTCTATTTTTTCTGAGCAGTTTTGTAATTTGTGCTCTTGCAATTTGGATGTTTTTATATGACCGTGCAACAGAACGTGTATTTTGACAGAAAGGTCTTAATTCCAGTTTATAGTTAACACAGTATCCAGTTTCTGTGGAGATGCTCAGAGAAATATGTTTAGTTCCAAAGTGCAATAATAACACTCTTCTGCCACTGGAGGGCACTCAGGAAACAGTAAGAATAAAACAGTGACTCCACTTCGAAAATCTAGTGACAAGCATACAGTCAAACCCACAGAAACATTATTTTCCTTGTGTGTACCTTTACACACACACACACACACACACACACACACACATATACAAATGTGAGCTCTGTTTCATCCCATCAGCAAACTGAATCAAATGAAGCTGCTGGAATACAGCACATAGAAAAGCTGCTATACAAACACTACTGCACTTACAACACATGTGGAGGCATTTCTTATTTACACAGCTCACACTGCAATGGTTCATAAAAGAATAGCAGCCCCGTGCAGTCCCTCATGAACACCCCTCAACGCACTGCGCAAACAATGTGAAATTCTTTCTCTGCATTTAGCCTCTTCATCAAGTGAAGCAGTGGGTTTTATGGTGGGGTGCCCGGGGAGCATTGTGTGGGGAAGATATCTTGCTCAAGGGTGCCTCAGTGGTGCCACTTGCATTCCTGGGATTCAAGCTTATGACCTTCTGATTGCAGAGGCAAATCACTTACCACCAGGCCACCAGCTAGTGGATATATATATGTGTGTGTGTGTGTGTGTGTGTGTGTGTGTGTGTGTGTGTGTGAGAAACATACATTTCTACAACCTTGAATTTTCAGTGCAGACCAAATGCATAATAGTGTTCATAATCTAGCTAGCTGAAGAAATAGTATAGTCACTTTTATGACAGCTAGCTGTAGTACAAGTTAATCATTTGTCAGCTAAATTGACCAGAAAATTTGTTGTAGATGGAGTGTGTGTGTGTCTACAGGGCTTTCCTACACAGCCAGCTTTAATCAACATAACCTTGCTTTTTGGTTACTGAGGTTAAGGTTACATTTGGGGTTAGGCTTAACATTGCATTATTAATTATAGATATTTACATAAACAACAATCAGTCATAACAAAACCAGTGAGAGGTGAAGTGAGTAACACTGATTTTCTTGTTATAGTGGCACCTGTCAGGGGGTGGGATATATTAAGCAACAAGTGAACAGTCCGTTCTTGAAGTTGAAATGTTGGAAGCAGGAAACACGGGAAAGTGTAAGGCGACTAAGTGGCTTTAACAAGGACCAGCTGTGATGGCTAGATGACTGGGTCATAACAGCAGGTCTTGTGAAGTGATCCTGGTATGCGGTGGCTATTAACTACAAACAGTGGCCCACAATAGGACAACTAGTGACCAGTGACATGGTTATGAGTGCTTAAAACTCAGTTTTGACTCTTTGAAACTGACTCTGAATAAAAAATACTTTGTGTGTGTGTGTGTATGTGTGTGTGTGTGAGAGAGAGAGAGAGAGAGAGAGTGAGAGAGAGTGAGAAAGAAAGTGAGAGAGAGAGAAATAGAGAGAGACAGAAAGAGAGTATGAGAGAGAGAGTGAGAGTGAGAGAGAGAGAGAGAGAGAGAGAGAGAGAGAGAGAGATACACAGGAGCGATAACACACCGGTCAGGTTTCTCCCCCCCCCCCAGGTGTAACAAGTACCCCATGGTTTCGACTGAGCACTGCATGCTGTGTCATGCACAGAACTGTCAGAGTGACTGCCAACTTAAACCTGTTCTCACTGAAGGACAGGTGCATACAGCACTGACTAATGCTCCACTCACACCTGACTTTATGATCTGTTGAGTGATCAGACAGGGTGAGTGCAACCAAAGGAGTATAGCGTCACTTTTGACATGAAGATGATAGTTTGGCCAAAACTGAAATGTACTGATCAGCTGAGATGTGTCTGCCTGATTAGTTTTCCACTCGAGCTACAAACTGTGGTTTACGTCAAACTGTGTGTAGTCTCTTAAGTAATCCCAGTTATGTGGTGCTGTATGATATGCTTTTATTTGTGAAAGAAGTACAGAGAAAATGACGTTTTCATGTTGCAATGTACTTTTCCATTTTTATAGATCACTGTCTGTCATACAGTGTTAGAAACCACATTAGTCTTTTCACAAAGCTGTTATTGCTTGCTATTGCCATTGCTTGTTAGCTAAGGTCATCACTGACTTAATCTCTTGTTCTGTCAAACAGGCCCCAAGTAAGTACAAAGAGAGTAATGCTATTTCCAAATTCAGACTAATGTCAAGAGAATTCTGTCGTGTGCATTTTCATAACCTATTAGATGAAAGCCACAGAAGATTATCACGTCTGATAGAGCAACACACGGTCTAACACAGGAAGCTCAATTGTTACCACAGGAAGTCTCTGGGTTTTAGCTTCCTTACAAGCTACCGAGTGAAAGAGCCAGTCGTGGTAAGAGGGGTTTCAGAGGCGGGAGCCGAAACCCAGAAACCACAGACAGAGGTGAAAGAAAATAAACAAAATTAATAAAAGTGATGAGCACAAAACAACCTCTAGAGTTTGAAAAATCTGAATAAACCCTTGTGGTCCGTGTGGTCAGGGCCTCCATGGCTCCCACTTGTGTTTAATCAAAACCAGATTATATAATCCCTGTGTCCAGAAGAGCATAATGTCATACTAAATGTAGCTTGTAACAATCACATACCAGCATTAGCTATGCACTTTTAGTGTAGTAAAGTATAGTACAGTACAGTATAGTATAGTATAGTAGCGTATAGCATAACATAGTATAGCATAGTATAATATAGTATAGTGTAGTGTAGTATAGTATAGTATAGTGTACTATAGTGCAGTACAGCATAGTATAATATAGTATAGTGTAGTGTAGTGTAGTATAGTGCAGTACAGCACAGTATAGTATAGTATAGTAGCGTATAGCATAACATAGT
>JBBJLS010000109.1:9192463-9204312 GCA_037577275.1 Bryconaethiops microstoma | reverse complement strand
CAACAACAACAACAATAATAATAATAATAATAATAATAATAATAATAATAATAATAATAATAATAATAATAATAATAGTCATAGTCTCAGGCTGTAATATCTATTACTGGTGTGTGGTGGGACAGGGCTGCTGAAGGTCGTTCTAACAGTACTGAGGGGGTCTCATTTTCGTCCCGCTCCGTGAACAACCCCCCCGCCCCCCGTACACCCGGGGGTCACGTGACTGAGCGAGCCGGAGCGGGGCAGCAGGAGAGAGGCGTTTAAACACACACACGAAAAACGGCTTCGGTTCTACAGTGTTTGATTTTTTTGTGTTTGGTGGGTTTTTGTTTTCCATGACTTTTTACTTCTGGTAGAGCCTAAGCAGGGCTCCGTCATGGAGAGTGGGGAGTTCAGACCGAGCGGTGGAAAACTCTCACTCCTGATCTTCTTCTGACGTTTTTTCTTGGTTCAGCAGGAACATAGCGGGGATCTTGAAGTCTCTGCAGTTTGGTCTTGGTTTGTCCTCCTGTTGTTTTAACTGAATGACTTGGAAAAGAGGAGAAATCGAGAGGAGGAGCGGGAGAAGTGCTGGACTCCTCTTC
Organism: Bryconaethiops microstoma; assembly: GCA_037577275.1. Lineage (NCBI taxonomy): Eukaryota > Metazoa > Chordata > Actinopteri > Characiformes > Alestidae > Bryconaethiops > Bryconaethiops microstoma. The sequence goes on along the minus strand of JBBJLS010000109.1, from coordinate 9,203,728 downwards.
TCCCTCCTGATGGTTTATTTTAGGAGAATATAGGGGGAAACGTGTCCAGAAGTGGCGGGGGTGGGCTCCTGTTTGCTCCCCACATGTTTTCGATGTCGTTCTGACTCGTTTCGAGAGGATACAGAGAGAACTGTAGAGGATAAGAGCTGGAGTTGGACTCACGTTTTTCTCTCCCGAGTTTGATTCAAAAGTTGAGGGGGCAAGATGGCGGCCGACTCCGTGCAGGTAAAAATGTCAATTCTCCTCTTTTCTTTCACTCATTACTCTCTCTAACTACACCCACAAACTTTTAAACATCTTTCGTCCTCAAGAAGTTGTCTTAAGCTTTCTTGAATCTGTGTTTTGAATCCCAAATGGTGAGTAGTGCTCCATTATCGACCTTAAAGGGTTAACTGGCCCAAAGGAGCCACAGGCCTTGGAAATCAGAAACCAGCGCGACTGTTGCTCCACTACCAACCCAGGCTGTCTAAAATGGGCAATATTCTTAATCCCAGGTCCATTTCGGCTTTATTGAATTACTAACATGTAACAAAGGCTTTTTTATTATAGAAAAAGTATCTCAAATTTGCAAGGGAATTTGAAGTTTGGCTATAAGGAGCACCAAGAGACTCCCAGTTGATAATCAGAAACCAGCACAACCGTTGCTCCACTAACAACAGCTCGTACTGTCTAAAATGGGGATAAAGCATCTCAGAATTGCCAGGGATGTAGAAATTTGGCCATAAGGCGCACCAAGAGAAGCCCCAAGAGAGCGCCAGTTGACACACATATATTTCTATGTATTTTGACTTATTGCTTTCTTCTCTATTTTTAAATCTCACTTTGAGCCATGCAGGGAATATTTCTTTTCTTTGGGAGTGTTTTTTTTGTTTGTTTGACAGAGGCAGAGCAGCAGTGCTGTCACACCCATGGGCTCACTGTCTGATTCTTTAGGTCTGAGGTAATGTCAGAAACAAATAAACCAGCCCAGACTCACAACACAAGGATGGTCCTGTTGCATGCTCACATTAACCCACATATTTTCATCTTTTTACCAGATTAATACCATGTGGGACTGAATTCAAACTAGTAACATTTCATAATGTTACCCCCTCCCTTTCAGTGTCTGCCAAATGGCATGGCTGTGCTGCAGTCTTGGACTCTCCTGCTGTTTTGGAGGATTGAAACATGGCTTAATGGAGACTTAGGACTGTAACTGGAGGGATCGTATGTGTTGGCACCGTGTGTCATAAACGTTCAGCCTCTTGAGGGCCAGGGGCAGGGGGAAAACTCGAGTCAAAATCTATTATTAGCAGCATATCCTGTACCATACCAGACTGGCAACTCCCTTGTAAACCAACTTGCTGGACAGCGTTGGGGTACGTGAGAGAGAGTCGGTTCCATGGAAAACTCAGTCATTTGTTTGAACTGGGCAGTGGTCCTCCACTCTCAATGTTTCTAACATAACATTCAGAGGATTTTCCCATTTGGGTTATGGTTGCTCTAAAAAATGTGCAGTAGTCTCGGGCAATGTCACATTTGTCATGGTCGTGTGTGGTCAGTCAGGTCTTGCAAGTAAGACTGTCATTCTGTAAAGTTTGTCTTCATATGGTTCAGGCTCTCAGCCTGGTGCAAGGTCTGCTGCTGACTTCTCAAAATTGCCCTCTAATTTTGCTCTTTTTATTAACCTACTTGCACAGTATCACAACGCTGATGTGTATTAGGGCTCTGTCTTAAACTTTAATGAGCCTTTAAAGTGTTGTTTTTTAAGTTCAAATTGTCCTTACAATTTATTACGTGGCTTTAGTGATTTGCTTTTTTATGTCAGCACACTGGTCTTTTATGGCTTAGTTCAAAAGCTTTTCAAATTGTCAACCATGTCCAAAAATGGAGTGTAAACTGGTCATTAGAACTTACAAGCACTTTAGACTGTGATGAATTCAGAAGCTCCTGTCATTTTGTTGGTTTAGGTAGGAGTAATGGCAGTGTTTGGACTTGGACTCCTCCCCACAGAAACAACTGAAACTCAGCGGGTTTAACTGATACTCTAAGCCCTAGTGTTTAGGGGCATACAGTGTAGGACAGGTATCCTCTTTATTGCCCTTATCTTGGGCAAGATCAGCTGACTTACTGAAGGAGAGAGTCTCATTAACTCAGAGCGACTTCAGCCTTAGGGTGGGAAGTTAGCGGAGAGCTCATGGGTCATAGTCATAGAGAGGAAGAGGAATTGATTATAGGGGCAAGAAAATGAATTGTTAATTCAGTGTTTCGCAAGTAGGTGAGATTAGTGTGTGTGTCTGGATCTCTTGCTTGAGTCCAGGCCATTTCTCCAAAGTCAAATGCTATGAGTGAGGTCAATGAAGGCAAATGTAATTCTTTCAACTTGCTTCAGAAATCCTGTAGTTGTGTGAGTGCCTCCACAGGTGCTCTGTGCAGCTGGTGATATTTAGATGTTTATATACATACATAAACACATATATGTGTGTGTGTGTGTGTGTGTGTGTGTGTATAAGAGACCACTGCAAAAGTGTTCAGTTTCTCAGGTATTATCTTTTATAGGTGCAAGTATTGAACTGAACAGCTTTGCCTGTTTTTAAGAACTGCTGACAATATTTCTCCTAATTTCCAAATAAAAATATTGTTCTTTAAAACATCATTTTAAAGGACATGACAAAACATCAAAATATAAGGAATGGTGCAGTGTTTACGGAACTTGAATAATGCAAAGAAAACAAATCTCTTGTTCACTCTTAAACATAATGACAGTAATTTCCTTTGACGTACTTCTAGTAGTGTTTTACCACCCAACTGCTCACATTACAAGAGTGGAGTGTTGATTGCAGCATTGTATTTTATACTTTTCCTCATTAAATAAGATTTGATTCAGGTGATCACTAATCAGTACGTCATAAAGCAGAATGTGCTGCTTGTGTAGGAATTTAACAGACACTGGCATGGAATGGTTGTCATACTCATAGCATAGAGATGCTGATTTTTTCCAGAGCTGTATATGTATGTATGCAGCATCCAGTCAGGACATCTCACATGTGTACACAACTGATGTACACTGCCATTTAAGTTTAAGCACAACACAGGTTTTTACCATGTATACATTTGTTTCAGAATACATTTGTTTCATAATTGTGTGGTGATGCAAAGTTCAATTATAGACAATCATTTAACTTTAAATGCACTCGTTAACTGTTTCATCCCATTGATCTTAACAGCTTTTTAAACATATAACAGGTGTCTGGTGATTCTCATTATATTAGATGGCTTTTTATAGTCGGTAATGATGAATTAAAAAAAAAACACCTGGCTAATAAAGGTACTTGTATTGTAACTGTAAATGTATTTGTTAGCAAAGAATAGTGAGTGTATTATTAAATACTTAGTGAGTAACATCCAAAGTAGAAAATCTGGGTGTGTGCAGAAACGTTTGACTGGTAGTGTAAAGGCTGTGTCTTTTGTAGTTGTTCAGTGGACTAGAAACACTAACAATACCCACCATAGAAGATATTGTATTGTCTTTATCACGATAGTGGTATATAGCTAGCCCCTAGGTGTATTCTGTCATTCTGAATGGCAAAGTCTTTGATTTTTTTGTGTCTGATGTAGAGATGATCAGCGTATCCTGTATAAACCATTTGTACAAGAATTAAACAGCTGTGAAAAAAGTCTTTTTCCTGAAACATTGGCCAGTTTAATATATAGAGACAGTTTGGCATTGATGTGGGGGGGACGGATGTTTCATTTACATTTGTTATATTCCTGAAGACAGGAAAATTTTACAAATCTGCCAGCTTGATTGAGTTAGGAAAGATAAGTATTGTGTTTTATCTTGAACTATAATGAGTAGGACGTTTTGTCAGTTTAGTTAAATTCATACAGTGAAATTGGAATTGGCATATATTTGAACTATATACATTGACAGAATACTAGGCTGCAATTTCTGCATTTTTATTCATTTTACATTTTTCACCCTCTACAAATAAATGTCATTGGCAGATATGTGTTATACATTGTACGTCCGTGAAGTCACAGTTCAGAGTTCGCGACCTCAGTCATTCGCGGATTTTTTTCTTAGAACATAACCAATAATTGTTTGTGGGAACCCCCGCAAATTCGTGGAAACTGCAAATATCCTCTTTTTATTTGTTGCTTTTTTTCTTGGTAATATATAATTTTTCATGCATTTCTGTGCTAAATTATGAAATATAATTTACTAATTTTGTGATATAAATGTAAATTCAACCACATTTCCATATAAAATATACCTGCATTTTTTAGTATTGTTGAGAGAACGCAAATCACCATCTTGGGATGGTGAAATACATTGAGCACTATTCATTTCTCCTTGCTGTTGATTGGCTGCTGCCCTGTGTTGCATCTCTGATAGATGCAGTCCAGCATTCCCACTTCATAACAGTTTCCCATCTCAAGTTTACCTTTACATTTTTTAAGGGTAATGTGTTAAGCATTTATAGGTGCATATCACATCACAAATTTGCGTTTTTTCACAATTTGCGATTGCTTTTGAAACGTAACCCCTTGCAAATTGCGGGCCTTACTTTATATATTGGACGTTGGCGCTGGCTCACAATTCCCATGTTGTTGCATCCCAAGTTAAAACAACTATGCAAGATTTGAGAGACAGGAAACTAGTGGTGAAAAAGAGAATCTTTATTTCACCGCCTCATGTCAGAGTAAAAGTAATAGTCCTGTGACCTCCAGGCTCATTCACCCGTGTGTGTCCTGTGTGTGTGTCGCCTTTTTGAGCTTGTCCTCAGAGCCTGGTGTGTAGAATTAGAGGTCCTAATCCACATGGCTTCATTCATGAGCCTTTACTACAAGATGACTGACAAGAAACCACTGTACACTGTAAAATCTGACCCTTTTTCGAAGTGATTTCTGCTTACGCCTTGCTCGCTCATGCTAGTAACAATCAGAACCGCTCTGTGTAGCTAGCAGGTGTAGAGACCAGTGGTGTAAAGGTCTTTTAACTTGTACGTTTTATAGAGCACGTGGCCACCTGTTATCCGCTGTGCAGGAATTAGTTTGTTATGCAATGTGGCGGCTGTGTGCCCCTGTGAGTGGATTTGTTTCTGAGCCAGGACCTTGTTGCTGGGTGGAGCATTGAGAAAGAGCAGGAGGCCCGAGCAAGGACTTCCAGGCCGTTCCTATCTCTCTCAGACAAGGAACTTTTTTTTTGTTGTTAATCCACTTTGAGCATTTTTGCATTCCGAAACAAAGCACCTGCCAATTCACCTGCCTGTGACTCATCTTCCTTCAAGAGTTTCACACCCTTTTGCTTTACACACTCCCTCTTCTTCTTTCCCGTAAACAAACACACCACATGTACCCATTAAAGGAGTAGTTCAGTGTTTTTCAGCCTTTTAATGGTGCATCTGTTGCATTAAAGACTATAAGCTGTGATGGAAACACATTTGCAAAATATATAATGGATCTGCAAATCAGGCTGACTTGAATAATTTGACTGTATATAGTCTTCAAAATTTGTCACAAAAGTTCTTTTTAGCTGTCCACCTCACATAGTCAGACACAAATCTGCACCGCTTTTAATACAGCAATTGAAACTATAAGAGCAGAAATTCCTGAAAGTTAGAGTACTTTTAAGTAATGAGTCAACAACAAAAAAATGTCCAGGGCCAAATTTACAGAAAGAAGTTGGTATGAAGGCATGCCAAGTTTGATGAGTCATGTCAAAAATGTAGGATAGTGATACTTATCAGAGTAGCAGTTTCTGGTGAGAAAACCGGGAGTTCAGAGCTCAAACCTGTTTGTTCAGTGTGTTCTGGTAGTGAATGAGGAAGGGAACATCAATCGGCACCATTTCCACAGTGGTCCTCCAAGTTCACATAGGCCTGTAGTTCCAAAAACTGCTCAGTCCTCTGCTCAGTTTTCTGTAGCTGTGTCTACGGTGCAAAAGCCACTAAACTTCACCTGACCATTAATGCATTGTTGCTACCTATTTTAAAAATGGGAACATGTCAATAGAACAAAGTCACTTGCGTGGTTTGGCCCGGTGTGGCTATGAACGCTATTTAGTTTGGAAAAACTCTTTAAATACATAAAAGCCAGAACTATAAACATATATTTGGCATTGTGTGTTTATAGTTTTGGTTTTTTTTTGTGCACATAAGTATTGCCATTATAGTTGTACTGTCACATTGGTGCGTCTCAGTACATTTTAATATTCTTCTGTGTAGGATTTGCTTTCATCTACCTAGAAGAAGCAGGTTCGTGGTACAGTTATAAGATTTCATCTCGAAGGTAAAATGCTAGCGGAAAAAGCCCAGCATGCGTAACAGTCGTTCTGTATTTGCTACTTTACTAGCTATGTTACTATCAGTGTTTGCTGGTGGTTGTATGTTGTGCTCTGTGTTTGGATTAGCAGAGGTGACTCTGTAGTGTGTATTGCAGCTTGTCTGAGGCCTTGTTGCGCCTTTGTTATTTTAAGACGTCCCTACCACAGTGGCCGTCACCTGCACTTAACCACATGATTATCCCACGGCAGGCTTAACAGGACCTCTTTCTGCCAAGGCTAGCTTAGATTCTATTCTGATTTCCATTGAGCTGCCTCAGTTTGAGCAGCTCACAGATTAGAGCAGAGCTCCTGCTGTTTGAGTGGGGATGTCTGTGTGTTTTGGTCTCCCTCTGGTTCTTTAAGCTGTTTTTGTGGAACTGAGAAGAGCCTTAGAAAATGCTGGGATCCATGTACGCCGAAGGAATGGTGGAAGTCTTGGTATGAAAGTCCTATTTGTTTTTCTCTTGAAGTTAAATGCTGTCAGTCATTTTATTTATGTCAGTTGAAGTTATTATAATTAGTTATATGCTCCGTTTCATTTGTAAATGCAGGCTAGGCTATTCTTGGCTTTTCATATTGACTGTCTTGGAAGTGGGGTACAAACTCCAACTTTTCTTTCTGCTAATCTTTCGGATTGACAAAATGGCACCATCTGGAACTCCTCTGTTACCACAGTCTTCTCATGACCCTATTTTGGGGTGCTTCCAGTTTAAATCATATGGCTTGGCCTGGGGTTTTGGGCTTTGTGTGGCTCTGCCTGACTGATTTGTAGCAGCAACACTCCTTAGTTGGCGGCCAGTGCGTGCTCACCCCACCCTGCTGATAGCATATTCAGTGAAGGGGTAGACTCTGTGTTTGCAGTTTGGCTCTAAATCAGCAGCAACAGCAGGGTACTTTGAGTTCAAGGAAACCATGTTTGTTTGATCGGTGCCTGACAAAAGTGTGACTACAAGAATAGGAAAGTATTGTACAGAAGCAAACTTTGGCTCCTGCAGAGGCCAGGGTTTTTGTAGTTTACAAAATGTAGTTCATGTTTTCATAGTCTTAGCATCTGTAGTATGTCATAAGTGATTGCAGTATTTTTTACAGCATCAAAATAAAGTTTTCCTTGTGTTTGTAATGTGACTTGACAAAGTCTTTTAATGAATCTCGGTTTTAATCAAGTGTGCTGTGAAAAAGCCTGTGGGTGCTTGGACAAATGTCCATTCAACTAACTTTTTTGTGATTTAGCACCTTTTCGTTGTTTTACCACAGTATTGTTCATGCCAGTCTCTGACTGTTGCATCTGTAGCAGACAGTCAAATTGTGATAAATGATAAATTTCAGTGTTTTCCTATACTTGGAGAAAACATGACCTCATGACTTAACACATACGATAATAGCCAAGGGCTGTTGCAAAATAAAAGAAAAACCCCATTTAAAAAAAATAAAAAATTTAAGTCATGTCTAGCCATCCCAGTAATCAGGCTCTAGCAAGGAGTGCATTTGTAGTAATATTTTGGTTGTATTTGACCTCTGTTCTTGACGTTGCTTTCAGCAGCTGAGTACAGGAGTGATTTCTGAAGGTATACTTTGGGATCAGTTAAAATCATGAGTTGCATAATATCATGGTCACCTTGTTGCAGAGCATTCATTTGATTATTGGTTATTTTTTGTTTGTGAACATCACTGACAACTTTTTTTTCCACCAAATAAGGTATCTTAGTCTTTATAGTCTTTTGTGCCTATTTGACCTTTGCTGGGCTATGCATTTTTTTAACCTGTTTCTGGCTAATGTGTAGTAGAGGCTCCTGTGCTTTCCCAGCAGCTTAGCTTGTACTTTATGCTATTTATGTAATAAATGCAATTGGACACCACATACAACTGTGCAGAGAATGAAATGTGCCCATTTAAGAGGGTATTATGGATTTGAGAAATATGCAACAGCTCTTTGATATGTGAACAGCTCAGTATTTTAAGGTCACAGCTTGCTCCGGGCAATACTGATAAAATTTGTACTAAACATTTTGGAATCACCATATCACACGGTGGTTTACATGTCCTTTAAAAATTAACGCTTTGAGTACCTGTGTTTTATGCTAAAATTATGTCTTGCAGACCCGATATTCTACGTTTCCTAAAATTGCAAAAAAGTAATCTTAAACAGTATTGCAAATATTAAAAAGTAGATTTATTCAGATTCTTTACTTTTATTATAGGCATTTATGCTTTTTATGTAAAAGTTATTTTAAAACAACCAGGAACATCTATAAAATGACAGTTAACTGAGTTTTTTAAATTATTAATAATTTATTTTTTATCTCTATCTCTCCCATTCCTCAGGGTGATGCTCGAGCCCACATGGTGTCTGACCGCCTGGGCCTGGGACACAACTTGGACCTGTCGGACACCATGGTCCAGCAGAAGCTAGACGAGATCAAGGACCAGATCAAACGTGAGATCCGCAAAGAGCTAAAGATTAAAGAAGGAGCAGAGAACCTGCGGAAAGTCACCACAGACAAGAAGAGTCTGGCCTACGTGGACAACATGTTGAAAAAGTCCAGCAAGAAGGTGGAGGAGCTGCATCAAGAGCTGCAGGAACTAAATGCCCACATAGTTGTGAAGGACCCAGAGGAGCTTTTAGGTACAGCCCACTTCTTTAACTTCTCTAGTACTGCTGCTTTTGTTTTTACTTAAATCACTTATTGTGTAAGTGGATGTGTGTGATCCACTATCAAGTACCCAGAGTTTGAGACCCATCTCATTCTGTTCCATTAATTGTTCCAATGAACGTTTGGCTGTATGTGGATATGGGAAACAGGACTGGTAAACACAGAGCATTAGCTTTAAGCAGTTTAAGACTCTGCTTCCTAGCCATTTAACAACTTCATAGGGTCTCTCTGTCTTTCTGGATTCTGTCTTGTTGCTCCCTCTCTCAGCCCATGTCAGAGTACTAAAAGACAAACAGACTACCCGCAACCAGCACAGGGGTGAAAACCCTAATGAAATTTGCCTTGTTTAGTGTGAACGACTCTCCCTATAGCCCGAAACACTCGACCAAGCACCCGTTGCCACAGCTCCCATTTTATTGTTATTATAAATTATTGTCCAGTGACGTTGTGTTAGCTGCAGAAAAGATGCTTCATGTGACTTGAAGGGAGCACGTGCTAGCCTTTACCCTTCCAGTTTTGGAGGTGTCATGTGATATGGGGAGTAATGGCTTGAGGGTGGAGTTGGGCACAGCTAAAATTGCAGAGAGTAAAAAAAAAAAAGCATGCTTAATTACAAAACAGAGTATAATTTGTTCTGTTAACTGGATTTAGTGCAGTGTTCAATAAAAAGTCAATGTTTTCATTCTTCAAGAATTTAACTTAAATGTGGCACCACATTATTTATTAATTTAAATGTGGCACTACAGTCATGTTTAGTCTGTACTAACTTAGCAAACCTCGAAACTAAATATCATAATGCTTGAATAGTGAAAATGCTGCAAGTTTCATGCAGTTGTATTCTTGTATTCTAGTTTCCGTCGCTTTACACTTCATTAGATTTTCACAGTTGTTAATCATAGTGATAATGATGCAGCAACATGTCTCAGTAAATCACTTAGATAAAGAAAGTGATTGAGTGTGGGAGTGTATCTGGGGAAGAGGTTCATTAGGGTGGTGAGAATTTCTAATTGTCTCACTTTGTCTCTCTCATGCATTCCTGGGGGGTCCTGCCTCCTCCACTTCACTTAATGAAGCTGTGGAGAATGCAGAGTCTGAAATCTACATTCAGTATCATGACCTGCACATGTAGACATAGTTTCTGTATGTGCACACGTTTTTGGCAAAAAGATTAAATTCTGTTCAGTTTTATTTATATAGCGCTTTTTACGACCCGTGTTGTTACAAAGCAGCTTTACAGAGTCCAGGTCCGAGCGCAAAGTGATCAAGCCAAGGGCGACAGAGGCGAGGAAGAACTCCCTAAGCTGGAGGAAGAAAACTTGTGAGGAGTCAAGACTCAAAACTAACGAAAGAAGGCATTCATGTACAAACCTAATCACTGTTAAGACAGGTTGGCCATCTATGGCTAACAGAATTGGTACAGTTGAGAGTACCGACGCAGTGATAATGCTCCGTTAGGGCACTGGTTCAAAGTAGCAAAATGCGTAAATGCAAATTAACAGTTGATGGTAATGAAAAAATACACTATTATTTTTACAATTTGGAATTTTTATACTATTTACATATAGTGGCTTGGAAGCTTTGTATAACTTCACAATTTTATAAAGATTGATGACAAAGTAACAGTATCCAAGGTGGACTAGTCATAATTTTAATTTCCTTTTATAAAGCACGTGCAGATACTGATTCTGTATTTTGGACAGTGCATCCCAGCTTTACTGCTTTTATTTGAACAAATCAGGCAAAGACAGTGGTGTCTGTTTTGAATCTGTGTTTGACTGGGTGGGGTCAAAAGTAAGATTAGAAAGATGGAGAAATTAGGACAGTAATCATTTCACAGGTCCAGACTAGGTTTTCCTAGTGTCAGGAAAACCTTTGTCAAGTGAGAGAATTTGTGATCTAAGATGCTCTAGGGCTGATTAATTCAAGGAAAACCTCTAATTGACCAATATTCTGATCACTGTGTCAAGATTGCCATTATGATTTAAGTTACTATCAATTATAATGGCGATCAATTAATAAACACATCCATACTAGGGCTGGAAATCGATAAGAAATTATTGATGTCATTGCCATTATCGATTCTTCTTATCGATCTGAATCCTTTATAAACAGTATAAAATACAGTAACCTCCCGCTTCACGGTTACGTTCCAAGAGCACCCGCATATAGTGAAAGTGATCATTCGGTCATACTTGAACACACCACAGCACACAGTGTGAACAGCACGAATTTCTTCCTCTGCATTTAACCCATTCACCAAGTGAAGCAGGGGGCAGCCAGGAACACGGCGCCCGGGGAGCAGTGTGT
>JBBJLS010000109.1:9162981-9176467 GCA_037577275.1 Bryconaethiops microstoma | reverse complement strand
ACATATATATATACACGCACATATATATTATGTATGTGTGTGTGTGTATATACACGCACACAGACACACATATATGTGTAAAAATATTTATACATACACACACACACATACATACACACACACATATGTGTAAATATACACACACACACACACACACACATATATATATATACACACACACACACATATATACACACACATATATATACACACAGACACACATATATATGTGTAAAAATATATATACATACACACACAAACATACACACACACATATATGTGTAAATATATATATATATACACACACATATATATACACACACACATATATATATATATATATATAATCTGTATATGAATGCTCTAATGAGATGTCCTTCAATGTTGAGTCTGGTTTAACTTGAAGGAGTCCAGGCCCAAACATGGCCTTAGGCCAGGGCTAAAACGGAAATTTGAATGTTGTCAACAGTGTTGTGATTTGACCTTTTCCTTCAGTGACCCCATCGTGACCAAATTAGACTTTGATAAAGGTGCCACTCCTCCTTTGAATCGGCATTTGAATGCTGTGGATCTAGAAGAGAGCCCGCCAGTACAAGGCAAAATCCCTGATGGAAAGGCAGTGCAGGTACTTTCCTCTCTGGGAACTAGTTTGTTATTTTAGATTAAAAGAAGAATAGAACGAATCAGACTAATTGTTATGTGCTATATCTGTATGTGGAAAGCATTGTTGAGTCCATTAATTTTATTAATACAAATATAAATATATAATTTCATACCATGATGTATGTTTACAATTCCTGTGCTATTGAATTTTAACGCTACTGTCCAGAACTAGATTATGCCATCTTACTCACCTGGTTTGTTTAGGAAAGTGAAATGTGCTACCTATTTAAAAAAAAAAAATTACTATAATGTGTTTTTATTCACTATATTTGGGCTGAGGGTTTGGTGGGGGATGGGTGCTAAGTCTTTAGTCCTGTTCTGAAGTGCCTCTTATCCTCAGGATGCTTTAGCCACCTTTGACTTCCTGAACGATAGCCGTAGCAGTACGGTGGCCAAATCAGACCATGACAGCCTGGTGGAAGGTGAGATTCAGCAGCCTGAGGTGGAGCTCACCAAGATGCAGAAAACTGAAACAAGGTGACTTGCTCGTCTCTTCCCTGGACACACTCAAGAGCAAAGGGAGAATGCAAGCTGCAAATTGTGATGTTAACTACCGTATTATTTACTATAATGAAAAATCTTGAGGGTTCTATTGGTTTCATACAACTATTTGTAATATACAGTACCAGTCAAATGTTTGGACACACCCTCTCATTCAATAGTTTTTCATTACTTTTTTTGTTTTCTACTATGTAAATGAGTACTGATGACCTCCAGACTATGAAGGAACACGCACAGAATAATGTTTTAAAAAAAAAAAAAAAAGTTAAACCAGAATGTTTTACATGTAGATTCTTCAAATTAGCCACTTTTTGCATTGATGACAGCTTTTTTCTTGGCATTCTCTCTATCAGCTTCATGTGGTAGTCACCTGGAATGGTTTTCAATTAACAGGTGTGCCTTGTCAGGAGTTAATTCCTTGCCTCCTTAATGTGTTTGAGACCATCAGTTGTGTTGTGCTGTGGACATCTGTTATTTGGTCTGACGAGTCCAAATATGAGATTTTTGGTTCCACCCGCTGTGTCTCTGTGAGCCGTAGAAAAGGTGAGCGGATGGTTTCTACATGTGTGGTTCCCACCGTGAAGCGTGGAGGAGGAGGTGTGATGGTATGGGGGTGCTATGCTGGTGACACTGTAGGCGATTTGCGCTTAGGGGGACCATCGTTTGTTTTTCAACAGGACAGTGACCCCCAAACACACCTCCAGGCTACATAAGGGCTATTTGACCGAGAAAGAGTGATGGAGTGCTGCATCAGTTGTTTTGGCCTCCACAATCACCTGACGTAAACCCAATTGAGGTGGTTTGGGATGAGCACCTCTGGGAACTCCATGAAGCCGATTGAGAGAATGCTAAGAGTGTAAAAAGAAGAACCATTGAATGAGAAGGCATGTCCAAACCTTTGACTGGTACTGTACATTTGTCAAAAGTAAACCTAAGAAACCAGAATAACAATGTTTGAGGTATTGTTACGATTGTGATCATTTTTTCACCCCAAAAAACAATCACTTATTACTAGAGGTTAGTGGAATAAAATGCATGTAAAATACTGTTGTCATGTATAGCAAGATAGCAAGGACAGCTTAACTGCAGGGTTAGAATTGTTGTATAAAGATAGCAATTTTAAGTTGTTTCTTTTTTTAAAATAACCTTCTATTTATTATTGTTCTGTGTGTAGGGAAGAGCAGGAGGTCCAGTTCAGTCTTAAGGACTTTAAGTGTGTTGCAGTTCTGGGTCGTGGACACTTTGGGAAGGTATGCTCAATTTGCATGTGTTTAAAAACCACTAAATGGACTATAGTTTGAGAGTAATCTGTCTAAACCGTACTCTGAGAGAAAAAACACCTAGCATTGTTCCTTTTCAGGTTTCCTCTCTGTGTGGGTTTGATGTTGGCTAGCTACAGTTTCCTTGCCTTAATCGAGTCTCCTTAATAATTCAACAGGTCTTGCTGTCTGAATACAAGAGCACTGGAGAAATGTTTGCCATCAAAGCTTTGAAAAAAGGGGATATTGTCGCTCGGGATGAAGTTGACAGGTAAAACACTACATGTACCTTTCAGACAGATCCTGTACAGTCCTGAAAAGAGTTCCTGCCAGCAAGTCGTCCTGGGTACAGCTAGGCCTTTTTTGGCCAGATGTCCTCCAGAGTGCACTGGGTTGTGTTGAGAATCAGCAGGGTCGTTTAGCGAAGTGGAACCTAATTTCAGTTTTTTTATTCTATGGCTTGCATGACTAATCAATCAAACCTATTTACTCAATGAAAAAAATCATTGGTTATCTTCTTGAATATTTGGCAAAGATTATCCATAATAATGATAATGCGTATTTTAATTTTGTTAATGATCTCTCTTTCAATAAGAAATAGAACCTGGTAGACACAAGCATTTATATACTTTTAGCCACATAGAATTTTTAGATTACATATATAGTTTTTAAAGAATTATTTTAAATTGTCTTTTTATGAAGACATTGTAGCTTATCCTTTTCCAGTAAGGTATTTTGGATTCCCTGAAAGACTATGCACAGTTTCCTGTTACTCAGTGAAGGCTGGTCTTCTTGTTTGTAGTAATCTTGGTTACTTCATTAAATATCTGACAGCCCTGGTTTGTGCAGAATGCAGTCTAGTGACTACTGTGTGGCTGGTAGTTGCATCACATGGTCCATTAGAATAAATAGTTTAGTGTGTTATTCACCCTAACAATGAGTCTCTGTGCCTTTCCTGCTGTCATCCACAGTCTAATGTGTGAAAAGAGGATCTTTGAGACGGTGAACAGCGTTCGGCACCCGTTTCTGGTGAATCTTTTTGCCTGCTTCCAGACCAGGGAGCATGTGTGCTTTGTAATGGAATATGCAGCTGGAGGTGATTTGATGATGCACATTCATGCCGATGTGTTCTCAGAGCCACGAGCTGTGTGAGTGATCACATTAACTCTCAGACTCATTTCACTGACCTATAATGACCAAGTGAATAGTCTTTGCCAATGCATACGTTTCTTTTCCCCTTTTCCCCACTGCAGTTTCTACGCTGCCTGCGTAGTCTTGGGCCTGCAGTTTCTACATGAGCATAAAATAGTGTACAGGTGAGTTTTAGTTTTAGAAAAAAAGACTCAAGTCTTTGCCTTTGTCTCCATACTGAGTTTCATAAGCCTTCCATCCTCTCACAGGGACTTGAAGCTAGATAACCTGTTGCTGGACACTGAAGGATATGTAAAGATTGCAGACTTTGGTCTGTGCAAAGAAGGTGAGTGAGCTGATTGTTGCTTACTGCTTAATATGTTTGCCTACGTCTGTATAAACATGTATTCATGTCCTTTTTTGGTTTCACTGATAATCCATGCACTATATCACATCAACAGGACATGGCTGTTTTAATTCATTTTTCATGTTTTTGTTTGTGGTTGTTTTTAGAGGTACTCACTTGGTTTTCATTGATACCTTTTAGCATTTTTAAATCATTTTGAGCTTTTTTGGTTCTTATGGTTCACCTCTTTTATGCTTAGTTTACACAATAGTGGCAATTTGTATGAGCCATTCGTGTACAATTTATCCTGGATGACTGATGTAAAACAAGTAAAAACAAACAAAACTGGTTAATGTTTTCTATGTATTCTATGTGCCTGTTTAGAATATTCTTTATTATTTTTTTAATTGTCATTCTTTCGTTGTATAGTGAAATGTTAGAACATTATGATTGAAGGGTTCAAAAGCATTTTAATGACAAAGTTGTCAAAGGTGAACTTTTAGAAATGAAGTGAAATATTGCCGTGGTGTTTTAGGGACAAATTTAAATCCTTTGTTTTTCTGAATATTTAGGAATGGGTTTTAGGGATCGCACTAGTACCTTCTGTGGCACTCCTGAGTTTCTGGCTCCTGAAGTCCTGACAGAAACCTCATACACACGGGCAGTTGACTGGTGGGGTTTGGGTGTGCTCATCTTTGAGATGCTGGTTGGGGAGGTGAGGCTTTAAGTTAAATATTCACCATGGAACTGCTCAGCAGGGCAGTCAGGCGAACTGAAGTTATACAACTGATATAAATTCTTTAAAGCAAAAATGACTTTCCTGGCAGCATCATAAAAACATGTTCCTCTCTGCTTGCAGTCCCCATTTCCAGGTGATGATGAAGAGGAGGTGTTTGATAGTATTGTGAACGATGAAGTTCGTTATCCACGGTTTCTCTCCACAGAGGCCATATCCATAATGAGACGGGTATGCTTTTGAACTGTCGCAGGTTTCATAAATCATTATCAGTGTTGTAAGTTAGTCGTGACTTGCGCATTTAAACCTTTTTGCACGTGTACTCTGATTATGTTCACTGTCTGTAGCTTTTGAGGAGAAATCCAGAGCGCCGTCTTGGTGCAGGGGAGCGAGATGCTGAAGAAGTGAAGAAGCATCCGTTTTTCAGAGTATGTTCTGTTTTATCTTCTCAGTACTTTTACATTGGTCAGACAAAATTGTAGAAAACACCAGATAAAAACAGCAAAACATAAAAAAAAAAAAAAAAAAGCATTATTGAAGTATTCATTTAACACTGTGGACATTAGTTATGTTTCCTTTTTCAATCTAAACAAAAACTGTGGTTACTAGATTTCATACACTAACCCATAAAGGCTTTTACCAAGTGAAACAATTCCGTGCTAAAATGACAACCGGGTGCAATGCGACAGGTACACCTACCTTGTATCTACACTTATTTTCCATTTTATGAGGTCCTCTTATCATATGAATGCACTTTGTTGGCTCAATGGCCAAAGAATAGTCCACCAACCACAAATTATTCATTGGTAAGAAACTGACCACTAATGAAGCTCTAATAATACAAGTAGTGAAAATCAGATGAACATCGGAAACTTTACATCTACAAAGTGTTCCAAAGGTTGGATCTGTGAAAATTAAGTGGACATAAAAAATTTTTTTAAAAAACTGCCGTGTGAGATCCTCTTTGTTTTCTGTTATTATTTTGTCACCTTATGTCTTCCGTTATTCTGTCTCAGAATGTGGACTGGGGTGCACTCCTGGCTAAGAAGATTCAGCCTCCATTTGTCCCAACCATCAAAGGCCGCGAGGACGTCAGTAACTTTGACGATGAGTTCACCTCAGAGGCACCGATACTCACCCCACCCCGTGAGCCCAGGGTTCTGACGACCAATGAACAAGAGCTCTTCACAGACTTTGACTACATAGCTGACTGGTGTTAGTCCTTCCCACTGACCATCACAGCCCTTGCCTGTACATGTCTAATACTGTGAACCTGACTAAACAACCATCACCCACTGCCAGAGCAAGCAACTCTCTCCTTAAGGACTTACCATGAAACAAAATGTGGGTTATCCTCTCTCCTCGAACCTGTGTCCTTGAAGGGACTGGCATTGATTTATTTTTTTATTTTTTCCTCAACTGAAAATGTTTGTGTAAAACCAACTCTTATTCAGACAAAAGTAGTCAACGAAGCCCATTGTGGCTTTTTTTGTTTTTGTCAGAGCACTGGGATTTTTGGTAAGTGAAATATACTTTTACAAGCTCACCTCTTCAACAGTAAGTTTCAATGAAGTCATCTTGTTTTTCACTGGCTTTTCAGAGAATACAGTTACTCTCCTTGCCACAATGCTTTTTTTTTAAATGCATTTTTAATTTCCATATACTTACCTGAAATACAAACAGAAAGTCGCAGATTCCTACAAAGGAAGAAATCGTTTAATTACAGCTTGACTGTACAAGAGGTGACTTTTGCTTGAAGCTCAGACAATCCCCCCCCCCCAAGATCATCCCACTTAAGAACACTATTTGGTCGATGTATTTATTTCGGGTTTTTTTTTTGTTGTTGTTTTTGTTTTTTTTCCCCTCGATGCCTTAAATTCTTATGGTGGGCTTCCAGTCAATAACCGTCAGGTACTGAAACTCTACCAAAATGGGCTGCCAAACTGGCTTTCTCTTATCCTGTCGTTGGACTTGGGAGAGTCCCTGGCAAAGAGCAAACTGTTGGATGAACTTGAACCTTGACAAAGCAGATGGACGAAAAATAGCTTTGATGGTTTTCAGACTTTTAAATTTCTGCTTAAATATGTACTCATTTTGTTGAAAAAAAAGTAAGTTATAGTTTTATACTGTATTTTTAGGATGTTAGCATTTTGGATCTGCTGTTTGGTATGCATTTGTGTGATTTCTTTTTTTTTAAATATATGAATTGTATGGTAATCATTAAGGAGAGGGCAGCTCAAACTTGAGAGCAATCCTAAACTTCTCAAATGGAATGTAAAAATGTATATTCATGAAAAAAACAAAACTGTATATTTTTGGCAGGTGGAAATGCCAAAGCAGGCTGTATTTTTTAATTCTTTTTTTTTTTTTTTTTAAGCAAGACGTTTGTAGCGTGAGACTTCAAGGATCTTGTCATTCTGAGACAGTTTCACACAGTTAAGCCATTTTGTGGTTCTGTGTGCCAACAGCAGACAATAATGTGGAGTAATCAGGTCTTTAAACTTTGGGAAGTTGACTTTTGGGAATGGTGGCACTGGCTGGACTTCTAATGGTTTGACATGGATGAATCCAACGGAAAAATATAGCTCTTCCCTGGAACCCCTCCCCCATCAGAAGGAGCTCTTATAGACTCTTGCCAAGAACTTCACTCAGTGTATTACCAAACTTCTTTCAAATACACTCTGTACACACAGCAAGGTCTGGTCTGTCTCTCTTTTCCTCCTGTTTAGGGCTTCACAGAGGAATGTCTGCACCAAATAAACCGACGCAGACCGCGCTTTCTTTTAACTACCCCGTGTTCAGCGCAGTTTGGAGTAAACGAGAGTCTATTCAGGGCTGCATTTGATTTGTGAAGGTGGCTTCTAGTTTCAGGCTGACTGGCTATAGTTCTAGATTTATTTTTCCTTCTTTCAAAAGCTCTTGCCTGGTAAAACCAGACTGACTAGCTCTAAAGCAAATGTTACAATTAGTTCTTGAAACAGAAATGGATTAAAAACCAGTTTAAAGCTTTTATTCCGGCCGCCCAGCTGTATTTGAAGGGACGGGCACAAAGTAAAACGGATAATACTTCTGTTTTTAACACAGAATGTAATGTATAATGCCTACTTGAGGATTTCTCAGTCAGATAAGAATGAACGATTAACTCTCTTATATTTAGCTCTTCAGGTTAGAAAGGATCTTTATTCAGTTCTGTAATTTTTTGAAAGAGATCAAAGAAACCATTTCTTGGGAAGAAAATCTTGGTGAACAGGTTGGGTTGGTGTTGTGAAAGAGTGTTTCACAAACGAGAACAAGTCACTGAACGCAATCACAGCATCTATGAAACAGCTGTAGGTCAGCCTGTGGCTCCACACCCCTTTTTACCATGTTCTCACTGTAAGGCTCAAGATCTTATTAGGATTTATTTAATCTTTTTTTCAATTCAGCAAAGTACTTGTGTAAAATAACCTTTAGCCCTTTTGTCAGAGCCTGTAAAATGTGTCATATTGTGATTGTATCGTGGATCGAGCCCACCCACAGGCATTCACATACACTCAGGCTTAAAGAGTTTTCAATCTGTTTCTGAATTTATCTGACTCGACCCCCAGTACTGAATGAGCCGGCGGGACCCTGTGGGAATGGTCACTGGGCTGCATGCTCTCCAGGGGAATGGCAGGACATGGGACAGATTTACGGACAGGAAGGGGAAAGGGAAGCTGGGAAATAGGCCGGAGAGGAGAGGCTGCGCCCCACAGCGCCGGGCCTTCAGGGAGCAGCGCTGACTCCATCTTCTATCCTGCCACAGGAAGTGAAGGAATAACGTGGTCTGGGACGGTGCTGATAAAAAAAGAACTGGAATTAGATGGGCCTGCTGAACAGCTCTGCACTTATCTGTCTGTGACTCAAACCGGAGACCGGGCTTTTATCCCTTGAATTTACAAAAGAGCAACAGATTCAATACCTTAAAGTAGGGATGGCTCATTTTGCTCCTGGAAGACTGCTGTCCAACACGTTTGGGGAATTTCTTGGCTCCAACACACCTGGTTTTATTCATCTGTTAAATGGTTGTGTGTGAGTGGAGTAGTAAGACCGTGCTGTATACTGGCCCTCCTCGTCTTAAAGGAATAGTCAGAAAAGCTCATTTTCCAGGCAGGGATTGAGGATCCTGAGCATTATGCAAATAACATCCTGGTAGTCAACAGTAACGGGTGCTTATTTGGTTCAGTTACATCATCCCAGAGAGTCACAATAATCTGTTTAGACTTAGATCAAATTTTAGTAAAAGTGGCCCCACAGCACCCAGTGTGAAATTGTTCTCTGCACTGAACCTGTCCGGGGAGCAGTGTGTGGGGACCACGGGTGCCAGAAGCATTTTTAACTCGGAAGGATGCTGCGCTCTTCGTCTCTGCTGTTGTCCGGGAGAGGAAATGAATGATTTTGAAAACTGCTACAATTGTTCCGGCACCCACGACAAAGTGGTGGGGGCGAAACGAATAATTTTGAAAAGTGGGAGGGACAACCCTCCCCCCCCCGCCGCCCGATATATTAGTTCTGGCGCCTGTGGTAGGGATGGGGTGCCACTAGCAGTCCTGTGATTCAAACCCATGGCCTTCTGATCACAGGGGCAACTCCCTAACTATTAGGCCACCTGTATTACATTCTATAGTTAACCCACAGTGTCACACTACAGGTCTCAGGCCTAAACTCTGGAGTCCAATATAATCTATAATCTTCACTAGCTGTTCACTCAGAACCACTGAAATTATACTGTGTGAACAAAATCTTAGAATTCTTGTTTCCAAAAGACATCACACAGTCAGATCAGACTATGGTTGCTGCTGAAACACCCTTCACCAATTTCACAGTCTCCAAACAAATCAGGCTAAATACCTCCCTCTAGTGGTGAAAAGCATCACATGAAAATGCCAAAAGTCTGAGAGAGAGAGAAAAGTGGAGGAAACTGGGGGAAACGAAAGCTTGATCATTAATTTCAGACCTCTTCTAAATTTCGTGGCTGACCCAATTTCCTTTGCTAAGCTGCACTAAATGGTGTTCCAGGTTGTTCTTGATCAGGGGTCACCAACCTTTTTGAAACTGAGTGCTACTTCACAGGTACTGAGCCATACGAAGGGCTACCAGTTAGAACAGAGTTTGCCTAAACGTCATGTGTAATAAACATGTTTTAAATGCTGTGTTTTAGATATTGTCATTTTCAAATCAATATAAATGCAAATGTGATTAAAGAAGAATAGCAACTGGTGAGTTGTGCTATTTTTAGAACGGGGCTACTCATGTGGTCCTTGGGGGCACCCTGGTGCCCACGTGCCCCATATTGGTGACCCCTGTTCTAATCCTGTTTTTGTCTTGTGAAGATTCTGCTAGCATGAAATTCAAGAGAAACTGATTCTAGGTTGCAAATGTGCTAGTCTGAAGTCCAAAGCTTCTACATCCTGCCAGCAGTAAAGAAGTTACATCCCATAGCACATTACATCAAAAATCTAACACATAAAAGGACCGTTTCAATCATCTCTGGAAATCAGAATCAGACACTGTTATTGATCCCATAGGAAGCTGCTTAAAGAATACATATAATCCGCTGAGATTAAGGGTCTCATGCTCCACCAACTGAGCTAACTGGTCACGTGTTTGATTTGTAAGAGGCTGTTTTTATATTTTGTAATTACGATTCTAGAAATACTGTTAACTACCTTGATATCTGACCCACAACAAGCTAGCACTGCATGTAAAATGTGATTTAAACATTTTAAAGAAAAACCTCCACTGGTAAAACATTTGATTAATTCAACCTTCATTTAGTTGCCAAACCCCATTCAACGTTTAGTGATAGGCAAAAATAAGTGTTAGGAAACTGGAAACTCCACATCTGAAATGATGTCAGACGGCCAAGAGTACTGTAATTTGTCTGTAAAAATGCAAATGTAAGTGACAGGGGCTCAATCTTTTTATGAGAAAATTATTGTAGGAACTACAGCTTGGAGTAATGAGGGAAGGCCAGCGCTGAGTCACTGCATCATTCAACCTCATGCTTTGCTCCAGTCCTTTAGAATGGCTTCTGCGGCATCAAGTGTGCTGTCTTGCTGCAATGTAGAAGAAAAAAATAAATAAAAATTCATATTTACTTCAGTAACAGTGCTTCCTGTCAGGATATCCCAGTAAACAGGAACAGTTCATTAGGGGTTAGCTATTTATTTTAAAGAAGAAATGAATTCAGCCTGATAACATCACTGGTTCTTTCCCATTAATTTACTAGTATGTCCCTTTACCCATCACTCCCTACCTTGATGAAACACAGTCGGATATATTTTTCAAAGTGTTTTATGTGTTCCTCCCCGCAGAACGCAGTTACAGGAATGGCAGCCAGTTTCTAGAAGAGAAAGATTTGCTACTTAAGAATAAATCTAAATCAGCACTATCTGTTTTGTTGGGAACAGATTCATAATTACACTGAAAACAAGATGAATCCATCATACCTTCTCCTTTGTCATCCACTTGACAAACTTATAATCATATGGCTCACCGCCTTTCATGTGTGAAAGATCCTGATCTACCGAAGAGAAGAAAAGTCCACCATGACACCGGTTCTATACCGTTTTGTTTCATAACACTAAGAATCAGAAGCAGAATCAGAAAACTTTATTGAATCCGGAGGAAATTGCTTATGTGATAAAAGCCACAAGACACAAAGACACAGAGACACAAGAACAATACAAAATAACATAAGTCTAAATAAAATCTAAATAAAAAATTATGCCTAATCAGAATTGGCACTTACCCAGTTTTTATTTCTGTTTTCCATTTAAGAGGTAATTAAACTCAAGTAAAAGCGCTCATGTTGTATTTGAAAACTGCTGCTACACCTGTACCAAAATATATCCTGATTAGGCATAACTTCAAAACAATGTAGCACTTTATTTCATTCATGTTATTTAAAAAAAGTCACTGATTTTCCATTTAAGAATTTAAAATGCCTGTTTGGTGTGTTAAAGAGCACATAGAACAACAGTGTTTTGGAGTTAAAAAAGGAAGGCCATCTGCCAATTTGTCTATAATGAAATAACAATCAGCCATGAAGATTCAATCTCAGTCTCTCTCTACATAGTAATACTTTTAAGAAGAAAATACAAAATAATAAGATGATGTGTCTTACTGAGGCCTGTGACATCAGCTATTATGAAGTATCCCCCTTCAGGGACCACTGGATTTATGCCCGCCTGCTTCAGAATGGCTGCCAAGCGGTCTCTCTTGCCTTCTAACTCTTCCGCCAGAGAGGTGAAGTAGCACTCTGGCTGCCCCATCAGCTCATAGTCTCGCAGAAGCCCCCGCGCAACAGCCTCCTACCAGCCAATGAACACACACAGTTGAACAAAAATATGCACAAAATGCGTTACTGCAGTGAATTAAGGCCTAGAGTATCTTTTCATATTTTAATGTTTTCCTGCACCTACTTTATGAAATGCTTTATTAGGTGAGTAAATATAATTCAAAAATATATCAGAATAAAGCTGTGTTGAATTAAATCATACCAGCACAACTGCCATACTGTAACATTACAGTTGAGCAGCTGAGTGGTCTTCTTACTCGATTACAGGGCCGGGCTGCTTTATGCTATTTTCACTGTAAGCAACACTGCTGTCTGGTTGCTTACTGGTTAGATGTCTTGTTAGTCTGATTGTGGAAGCAATCACACCATTGTTTTAAAGTTTTATTATTATTATTATCATGTGGATTCCGATTTTCAGGATTAAATCAGTGGTAAGACACTGTGTGCTGAATCAAAAGATCGCAAATATGGTGCAAATAATTTATTAACTTTTCTTGCCCATAAATCCAGTGTTTTGGTGTCTCCAAACACTGGTTTTATAGCAACTCCGCAATCACACTTTGCATCACACTAGTTTCTTCCGTTCTTTAAATGTCTGGGTATCCATTCTACAACTTGTAACTTCCACTACAGTCCCATTAACAGTCATTCTCAACAGTGCCCCCTGGTGGTCAGGGCCCTGGACTGCAGCCCCCAAATCCCTTTGATTCATAGTCTATATCAGAGCAGGACAAACATCAAAATACATTGAGGCAGTGCCTTATAATTACTGAATTAGTTAGTAAGTGTATGCATCTAAGCATAAAGAGTACGTGCTTGCAGTGGGGTTGGGCTGGTATACAGAGTGTTCTGCATAACAGTCTGCAGATGTTTAACCAAGTGTTCAGGCCCTATTGACCAGCCCAGCTGCAAAAAAGAACAGCAGAATTTTAATTATTTAATCAAAACAATAAAATTTGGCATATGTAAACACTCTCAAAAATAACTGAACAAAGGATCAGACATGCCATTGTAAGTAGGTACCTTCCAGCCAGTCACACTGAATGTTTTTCCTGCACTGCCAATAGTGATGGTTCTGTCCCACATTCCAGGGAGAGTCGCTATACAAAGAAAAGGGCAAAATGAATTCAACTCTCAGTATCACCTTGCACACAGATCAAAGCTCTGTTCTGTTCGTCACTAACTGCGGTACCACTCATGAGTTTAGCCATAAATGTGTACAACTTTGAGAGAAAACACTAAACTGTGCAGAGCTTGGCCAGATGCCTGGACTACACGGTTTTCATTAAAAATATTAACAAGGAGAAAAAACATCAAAAAGCCCAATAAACACGAATGACTTCTGCTGTCTATATGTCTACGCATTAAATAAAATCCCTGAATGTGTGTTGTGTGTTATATATATATATATATATATATATATATATATACATACACACACACACACACACACACACATACAGACACATTCATCCCCCAATTTTACGCGGATCAGGAGTCGCGGATTCAGTCACACATTTTTTTCTGAG
>JBBJLS010000109.1:9136407-9154058 GCA_037577275.1 Bryconaethiops microstoma | reverse complement strand
ATTTGTGAATTACTGCTTTATTTTTTTATTCACATTTTCCACCCTGTCCCAACTTTTTCTGATTTGGGGTTGTACATTGTGTTTCGTAGTGTTTCCTGGGGCAGCTGGTGAGCTCGTGGTTAGGGAGCAGATACTACACACTGATTTAAGGCATGAGTGTGAAACCCCTTAATCTTAAATTTAAGGCGTTAATTCAGAAGGGGCAAAAAAGTAAGGGGAATTTGAAAAAGTAAGGGGAAAATTCAGTTATACCCCTTAATCAGCCTAATCTTTTCACTTTTGCCCCTAATTTTCCTTTATTTCCTGTGTGGTGTCAGGTCCCATCAGCGGCCACCAGGGGTTGCTCTTTGTTTAGTTTGGAGTTTTTGTGTTTTGAGACTTTTATTTTGATTTCCTGAGTACACTGGGTTTGAGTGCACTCAGGAGAACGTGTTTCTGTTTTTTGATTGGTTTGTTTGGGTTTGGGTTTTGTATTTAGTTTGGTTTTGACCGACCTGTGTTGTCGGTTAACCCATCCTTTTTACGTTATGTGGTGTTTTCCCTGTTTTCCTTTCGTTTTTGTCAAAATGATCATAGTTTTGTATTCTGGCTCTTAGTACTGGTTTTGCTTTGGTTTAAAGGTAAAAGAAAGGGTGAATGCAGCATTTCGACTACCCCTGGTGTGTGTGTGCCTGTCCCACATGCCTGGAGATGGGCGCACCCATGACATATGGCCAGAGCATTTTGAGAGTTAGGTTGTGTGCCTATAAAACCAGACCTCAGGGTCTGATGGTTATGCTGGTCTTCTTTTGAATTAAAATCTTTGGGTTCATGTCTGACACAACTAAAGAAATTATTCAGTTTTGCTGTGTGTAACTTTTACACAATGCAGCTCTTATACAGAGAGAATGCATTCTCAGATTTCAGTCCTGCTTAGAGAGCATCAAAGCACCAGAGGGCAGCATTATACCATGATGGAGGATCAGAATCAGAATCAGAAAACTTTATCAAAAGGAAACTACTTGTGCTACAACTGCACACTCACAGAGACACAATATAAAACATAAAATAAAGTTTTTAAAAAAACTCTCCAGAAAATACTCCCCACTAAATGCACTATGCTATATACAGAAAATGCTGTGGTCCATAAGAGTAGTGGATATAAATACAAATGCCATAATAATAGTAATATATACTATAAAGATATACAGTATATATTAGTATATACCAAACAGAAATATTAAACATACATTAATATTTTAGTTTCGTTATTCAGATGTTCTTTTATTATTCTGCTATATAGTCAACTTTTTGGGGTTTGTTAAGGACTTAATTAGGACTTCGTTGATCATCTAGTACAGTCAGACAACTATACAGCATAATCCAGTAAACAAAAGAATTGTGTGCTGTGGGAAAACTGGCAGCATAAAATAGTGTGTTGTGATGGTAAAAAGCGGTATTGTGCCAGACAGTAACAGCACTACAGTGTCTTTATGGTGCTTATAAGAAAAAATGCAAAAACAAGCTATTATTGACATTCTTGAAGTGGACACTCTTAATAAAATTCTTAAGCAGTATCCTATTAATAATATATTAATAACATTGTACTCAAATATACTAATACAGTATGGTACTAATAATATACTAATATTGTAAGTATTATATAAAGTATATGCAACAATAGTATTACTGATACACTAAAAGTCTTCTTCTTCCTGTTGTTATTATTATTATTACTATTATTATTATTATTATTATTATTATTATTATCATTACAATTGCTGTTGTTGATATTAGCTTTTCATTACGGTGGTCGTCCAAGGAAGGCCACTAGCAGAGGCTGAGGGAATTATGCTCCCACTCAGTTTTTTGGCGCTACATCTATGGGTAGTGTGTGAGTTGGGTGGGCTCCAGTGGATTCTCTTGGTGTGTTTGTGACAGTAGGACTCTGCGTAGCTCTAGGTTAGATCCAGCTGGCACCACCCACCGTCCCGACCAGGTGGTCATGAATTCTGAACATTTGAAAAGAGTAACAACTGATTTAAATATGTATAATGCAAAACCAATTTATACCTTGGTAAGGTTGCTGGTAGTAGTCTAACAGGTAAAACACTTGCCTGAGAACCCAGTGACCACAAAGTCACAAGTTCAAACCCCCACTTTCTACCATGGTGTCCTTGAGCAAGACACTTAACCCTCAGTTGCCCCTGAGAGACTGTCCCTGTAACTAATGATTGTGAGTTGCTCTGGATAAGGGCGTCTGCCAAATGACACTCTACTTTCTGTTATGAACATGTAGAGTGACATTTCAGACAATGGTGGTTTGTGTGAGGAAAACTCAAGCCACTCAAGAAATCCACATTTGCTCATTTGACCTCCAAATGACAGGTTATGTCTGTGTCTGGCATGTTTGTAATAAAGCAAGAATGTCTAAGAATAAAACTAAATTTCTGAGCAAAGGGCAAATGGAGTGCATTATCCCATTTCTAAATCTAAGGAAAGAAAGAAAGAAAGAATACTTAACAGTCTTCACTCCAACACAAAGTTAGAAAAAAGATGATTTAAAAATAGGTTTAAATCCATAAAGAACTTAACAACTGTTTAACTGCTGTGGTTTGAATTAATTACCGCTGAATTATATTCAGCAGTGTACCAAGTCAAATCCTGAGTGCCTCGTTTAATTGTCACCTTTGAGTTTTCATTCAAGCCTAGAAGACTAGAAGGTGTGGCAGATTCTTTTTCTATGTTAAGTACTCAAATTACAGGAAAGGAATGTATCAAAAGCTCAGCTCCCCTCTTTGCTCAGTTTAACACCCCACAGGCCACAAGTCCATCTGCCAGACACTGGTTCAATTCAGCTAAATTGTATTTATATATATTTAGGTCTGAGTGCCTAGTGAGCAACCCAAGATGACACAGGCAAGAAAAAACTCTCCAGTCCACTTGGAAAGGGACTCCAGCAATGACCTTTCTGGGATGGGGTAGTGACCCAGAGTCCAGATGGTGGTCAACCAAGCTAGAAAAATGTGAGAATAGACCAACAGATGGAATGGAGGATATAAATAAAAAACAGTTTGTTTTGTTTATGTTTACAGGGTACAAATGTAACTGTAAACAGAGCAGAGCAAGACATACCTGGCTGTGGTAGCCTTGCAATAAAGTCTCACAGACATGAGAGAACCCTGAGACACTGGCTTCCCCCCACT
Organism: Bryconaethiops microstoma; assembly: GCA_037577275.1. Lineage (NCBI taxonomy): Eukaryota > Metazoa > Chordata > Actinopteri > Characiformes > Alestidae > Bryconaethiops > Bryconaethiops microstoma. The sequence continues at coordinate 9,150,873 of JBBJLS010000109.1, read as the reverse complement.
CTACTGTCAACAAATTCTAAAAGTCAAGAATGGTGGGACAACAGCACCAGCATTACAGTTTTCTAGAATTCTCTGTGCGCTTAACTTCCCAATCGGTCAGGAATGATCTAAACCAGGATAAGACTGTTCCTGTTTTTCCGACCAGGTTTTCTTGTCTTTATCAGCAGAAAGTACAAGGCAGTTTACTATCTTTATTGGGGCTGTTTTAGTACTGTGATGAGGCCAGAATCCATATTGGAATTTTTAATATATGCAAATATAAAGAAGCGAACATAACTGTTGGGCCATGACTTTCTCTAAAACCTTGTATAAAAGTGGTACATTAGAAATAGGTCTGTAATTTGAGAGCTCACATGGACCCATATATGGTTTCTTTAACAGCAGCTTAATAACAGCTAGTTTAAAGGCTTTTGGTAAATCTGTAAGGTTTTGAACAGAACTAAGAGATGTGGCGGATGTTTTTGTAAGACTAATACAGAAGCGAGGTGATGTACTTATGGCTTAAATGAAGATCATATGTAATGAGGTAGTGATCTGAGATTACTGTGCTCTGTGGATGAACAGCTAACACCATTAACACCAAGGGTTAGGATTCAATTCAGAGTGTGACTGCAATAGTGATTGGACCCCACTACATTTTAAGTAGAGCTGTACAGTAGAAACGTACTAGTACAGTATCTAGAACAAGTGCAGATCAAGTCAACTCCACTTGATTTGCCATTACTGGTCTTTTCATTGAGCCTTTACTGATTAATAGTGATTTCATAGTAATCAATAGAAGTATGTGATATCCTTGCTTTATGTGATAGAAAAAAATATTTTGGTGTGAATTCATTGGTTTTGCCATGTGGTTTTGCAAAAGCTGAAATGCAAAACGCTGCGTTCCCTTGAATAGCCACAAGATGTCGCTATTATACATATTATTAGCAGAGTTTAGTGACAGCAACTATAACCTGTAGAGAAACGTAGAAAGACAGAGAAAGAGGTTAATGAAGTTCTATGAAATATCTGTGTCTACTTGATTTCTAGAAGGCTGAGGTAATGTATGATCACTTAAATCAGCAGTGAGGATTCTCAGAGGATTCTAACTTCTCCTCCTTTCGGATTTTGACACCCCTGCACTGTCTGGAAAAAAGTACCAAAAAATATTGGGATTGGGATGATCAATACACCAGTAGAGACTTTTATGACGTTGCATTCAAACACATAGACTCTAATATAGAGTTGACCCCCCTTTGGAGCTATAGCATCTTCCACTCTTCCTGGAAGAGTGGAAGATGGGGTGGTGGTGGCCTAGTGGTAGGATACTTGCCTCTGGACCAAGAAGTCATGTGTTCAAATCCTACCTCCAGCACCACCACTGGGTTCCTGAGAAAGACCCTTAACACCAAGTTGCTCCAGGGAGACTGTCCCCTGTAATTAGGGAATGGAAGTCTGGTAAATGTAAGACTTTCCACAAGATTTTGGAGTGCTTCCGTGGGAATTTGTGTCCATTCATTCTGTAGAGCATTCTGTGAGGTCAGACACCGATGTTGGGTGAGAAGTCCTGGCTCACAATCGCCGTTCCAGTTCATCCCAATGGTGTTGGATGTGGTTGAGGTCAGGGCTCTGTGCGGGCCAGAAGAGTTCTTCCACACCAAACTCATTCAACCATGTCTCTATGGAGCATGCTTTGTGCACTGGGACACAGTCATGCTGGAATAGAAAAGGTTCTTTCTCAAACTGTGTTGGAAGCATGGTGTTGTCCAAAATATCTTGGGTCTGCTGAAGCAGTAGGATTAAACCCTTCACTACAAGTAAGGGGCCTAACGCAAACCCTTAAAAACAGGTGTGTCCCAATACTTTTGTAAATATAGTGTATGCACTTTCGATGAAGTACTTTTGATGAAGTCCAAAGTGTAAACCCAGTTGAGCCAGAACCTCTTCCGCCCTCATCCAATGAACTCACCCCTTCCCTGTGACGTCACAGGCTCACAACCCTGTACCGTGTGTCTCAGCCCAGTCAAGGGCGGGCCCACACTGCTCTTTAAAAATCCTTGCTGGATGCTGTTTGCACTAGAGAATGAGAAAAAAACAGGGAAGAAGATCCTCGAAAAGCAGCAAACCGCGCTCTGAATATCTATTGTTGTTGAAAGGTATGTTTTATTAATATTTAATATAAGGATAAAGTTTAATTCTACTGGTAGTCGGTTTTACGGTGAATTTATTATGTTGTGCTCTTATTCTGGATCAGGGATCTTTTTTATGATAGTTATCATAGGACACCTGTAGGAAAAGAAGGCGTACAAGTCATGACTAATTAAGCTTTTTAAATCGGAGTCTGTTTTATTGTTGTAGTGTCCTGTTCTGCTGCAACTCATCTTCTTCGTTGCATCATTGTGCTCTAATACTGAACCCAGTCTTTGTGTAACCTATGGCTGAAGTGTCGTCAGCATCATGCCTGACTCTTGTTGTTTGGACATTTATATTACATTTTAATTACATTTAGACCACGACTGGTTAAGGGTGGTCTTGATCTCGATCCTATAATTTCAGATATCTGCTGGGTTTCAGTAGTTTTTATTCACCCTCTGGTTATTTGTGTGACTGGGAGAACGGAAGCCCTAAGCGTTCCTCTTTTTTTCTTTTGATTTTGGTTTGAATCCGATTAACGATTTTTACAAAGTGTACATCATTTTGATACAAATAAAGAAGCCTAATTTGTAAACAAGGCGACACTTGAGGATTTTGAGTAGGGCTGTCACCATCTTGGATTTTCGGACATCAGGTCTGATATTCTTATTCATAACTGATTTATAGGTCTGTTTTATAACTGGGTCACTTAATGTAGTATTCCAATTAGTTTATCCCTCCTCCGTAATGTTATACAGTATAATCTAGTGCAAAATACGCTACACCTAGTGTAGCAGTCCTTAAGGTATTCGTGATTAAAGCTCTGTTCTTTGACTGGGTCATTTAGTGTAGTATTGCAATTTGTTTAACCTTCTCTCCCAGTATAATGCAAATTACGCTGCACGTATTGTGGAAGTCTTTGAAATATATTTTTATTTCTTAAAGGCTTATAATTATTTTATTATAGCTCTGTTCTGTTACTGAGTCCCTTAATGTAGCCAATACGTTTATCCTCCCAATACAGCATAGTCTAGTGCAAACTACATCACACCTATTGTAGAAGTCCTTACACTATTTTCTTATTTCTTAAAGGCTTTTTTTTTATTTTATTGATTATAGCTGTGTTCGATAACTGGGTCTCTTAATGTTGCCTTCCAGTTTGTTTATCTTCCCGGCATAATACAACATGGTCTAGTGCAAACTACACTACACCTAGTGTAGAAGCTCACCACTCAAGATAAAACACCATTTGCCTTGCATGCATGGATGTATGGATAGTACAGTAATTAATTTATTGGATGGCTGTGGTATTGCACTATAATTTATTCGTATAATGTGTCATCTTAGTTGTAGTTAATGTCTGGTAAAATGCTGGATGTTAACATCAGAATTTGTGGGATTGTGGAAATGCCGGGGGAATCAATCCTGCATCCTCTTCCTCAGGTTTCTTCTAGCCAACACAATGGCCACTTCAGCCAGTGCCAATCTCAGTAAAGCTGTGAAGCAGCAGTACATGGAGCTCCTGCAGGGAGACAAGGTGCAGGCCATGTACATTTGGATCGATGGGACGGGAGAAGGACTCCGCTGCAAGACAAGGACTTTGGATGCAGAACCCAAGACCATTGAAGGTACTAACTTTCACAGGTGTCATAACAATGAATGGGTGATAAATGCGTTCCAAGTAGTGTGATTGTCCTGTATTGTTCTGTATTATAATTTCCGTTTTGCTAATGGATACAAATGTCTGCAGATCTCCCGGAGTGGAATTTTGATGGTTCTAGCACATACCAGTCTGAAGGCTCAAACAGCGACATGTACCTCATCCCCAAGGCCATGTTCAGAGACCCGTTCAGGAAGGACCCCAACAAGCTCATTCTGTGTGAAGTCCTGAAATATAACTACAAACCTGCAGGTAAGAACCTGGTTGAATGTAATGAAAGAATATTGATTATTTGAATATTTATTTGTGAAATGGATATCAAATATATTTACTAGCAAATGGAGTAAAGAGATGTTTTTGTTGTTTGAATTTACTAGTAAAGGAATATCTTAATTTGCTGAATAATTAATCAAAAGTGGATAGAATAGGTTAAAGCCGTAAGAAACTAAAGTATTATTTCAGTGAAGTCACGATACAAATAGAAGGAAAAGAATAACTTGAGAAAACTTGAAGACCTGAATGAACGTCCGTTTCAGAAACCAACCTTCGTCAGACGTGTAAAAAGATCATGGACAAGGTGGAGAACCAGCATCCATGGTTTGGCATGGAGCAGGAGTACACCATTCTTGGAATAGATGGTCATCCCTTCGGTTGGCCCTCAAATGGCTTCCCTGGACCACAAGGTAAATACTGATGTACTTTTTTAAAAAAAATTTTAAAAAAATGTTTTTTTTTGTTTGTTTTTTTGTTTTTTTTTACTCCAGAGCGAAAGTTGAGCTAATCTGTATTATGTTATGTGTTTAAATAGGCCCTTACTACTGTGGAGTGGGTGCAGATAAGGCCTATGGTAGAGACATCGTTGAGGCCCATTATAGAGCCTGTCTATATGCTGAAGTCAAAATCTGCGGCACCAATGCTGAAGTTATGCCAGCACAGGTAACTTTCACAAAAGTCCTACAGGAACTGTGTTAGATTTACCTGAAGAGATGTTGTAATTGGAGACACTTATAGAGATTTTTAGGCTTGTTGAAACTGGCATGATTTGTAAGTTTTTAAAAGTAGAACAATGGCTTTGTGTAATAAGCTGAACCTTGAACTCTGACAGTCCACCTCATGCCAGTGGAATAACAATTTTCTAATTATAATACAGAACCTTGATGTATTCCAGTTGTAGTAGTGCTCAAGACCGCATTAGTTTAATCTTTATAGTTAACACTCCTGTTTTGTTTTTTTCTCCAGTGGGAGTTCCAGGTGGGTCCTTGTGAAGGCATCAGCATGGGAGACCATCTTTGGATAGCACGCTTTATCTTGCACAGGGTGTGTGAAGATTTTGGTGTTGTGGTCTCCTTTGACCCCAAGCCCATCACAGGCAACTGGAATGGAGCCGGATGTCACACTAACTTCAGCACAAAGCAGATGCGAGAAGAAGGAGGCCTAAAGTATGTTGGAGTACAGAGATAAACAAATGTTTTTTGTTGTTGTTGAACTGGATTAGTAAAGGAATCTCAAACATCTGAATCATTCATCAAAAGTGGATAGAATAGGTTAAAGCCATAAGAAAGTAAAGTATTATTTCAGTGAAGTCACGATACAAATAGAAGGAAAAGAATAACTTGAGAAAACTTGAGTTCCCTGTCAGACTGTAGTGGAATGTCTTGGTACATCCAACATCTGTTGACATTAGAAAAGGTCTCATCCTTTTTAGCCAAACATTCTACAAAAAGAGAAGAATAAATCTCCAAAGAGTTGAGGCCAACAACAAAGCAGTCAAGGAACTGAACCAGTAAAACAGCATGATACTAAACCCCATGCAGTAATTCTATCCAACTGGCTAGAATCTGAAGAGAAAGTTAATCACTTTCCTCACAAATACTTGAGTGAAAGTAAATGTGTTGTAGCAAAAGTAACTAGTGTTGCACACCTCAGCTAATTAACTTTTATCCCCCTCTTTCTCCTGCTGCAGGCATATTGAGGAGGCCATTGAGAAGCTGGGCAAGAGGCATCAGTATCACATCCGTGCCTATGATCCCAAAGGGGGGTTGGACAATGCCAGACGCCTGACCGGCCACCATGAAACCTCTAACATCAATGAGTTTTCAGCCGGTGTGGCTAACCGTGGTGCTAGCATTCGTATCCCACGGGCTGTGGGCCAAGATAAGCGGGGGTACTTCGAAGACCGGCGTCCCTCGGCCAACTGTGACCCATATGCCGTTACTGAAGCTCTTATTCGTACATGCCTGCTCAGCGAGGAAGGAGAGGAGCCAGTGGAATACAAATGAACTGACCTACACCCGTCTTTTTGATAGGTCCGTCTTTGTGGGGATAGAAGTACCATGCGTTTTTGTACTGTAATGTGGTTTTACTGAAGCCTTATATTTAGCTGACTCATTAATTGAATACAAGAGAGGGACTAGATGAAAGACTTCACCCAGGGTTTTTGTTTGCAGATTGGGTCAGTTTGTCCCAATTTTTTTAGCGTGGTCACTGCCAATTTCCCCAATTTTAAAAGTTTTTACAACAGACCCTGTAATTCCAGATGCTGGCTGACATCTAGTGTGCTTAAAAACTCCATGTGGAAGTCTATTCTTCTTGTAAACCTAGATGGTTTTTTGTACATATGCCATGTGACCTCCTTTTAGTATGTGATGCCTTAGCATTTTTATTAACTTGCCAAAAGTTTTACATTTATTAAGGCAATGTCATTGCCATGTTCTAGTCCATTTTCGGATTCAGATCACTGGTTCGTATTGTTTCTGATAGGGTCCAATATGCTTTGGTGACTTTTACATTTGTATGACAACCTTTTGTGGACTTTTTTCTTCTTGTTCTTGCCTGATAAAGTGTTAGTATACTATTCTTCCAGTGCCAGATTTATTACAGAATAAAAGTGGTTTAACTTTGTCAGCAAAAAAAATAATACACTTAATAATTTTCCTAAACATTGTTGCTGTTTTAGTGCTTCATTTCTTTACTTTTTGATAACAAAGATTGAAATAATTTGGCAATATTGATGTGGGAAAAGAAGTTAGTTATCCTGGGAAGCTCTGGTATGGGGGAGAGCAAGAAACACATGGAGATCAAATGTACTACACTTCTATTTACACTTGAACAGTTTAAAACAGTTTAGAATCATAGTAATAAATCTCAAAAGAATTGGTGGCTCGACACCTGCAGCAAGAGGAAAGTACCTCCTTGTGTAACAGAGGTAAAATTATCAATGCATTTGTAATCGTATTAGGGATTTTATGTATGCTATCCATATGAAGCCATTCATTTGAAAGACTGTCTGATATCGCTACACCTCATTTAAAGTGTCTCAACTGAAAAGGAAAGTTTCTTTTGACTTAATGAGACATATAATTTAGATGCCACGACCAGCAGGGAGCTTGTATAACTGGTTTATTTGTTTGTACTAAAACATTGTGAAAATGTTTTTGAAGCTTTGAGATGATTCTGTGGCAGGGTTCAGGTTGTCAGTGTGCCATGCCTGGACAAGTCTGGGCTGTCATGATTCATAGTGATGTCTGCAGTCATATAAATTTTGCTCTCCAGAATACAAAGTATGGTGCATGGCAAGAGAGAGGGACAGGCATGTCAGTACAAAAGCATTTCTCCATCCAGTCAAGACAGTTCTTTTTTTCTTTCAGAATTAATTCGTGTTCTTTGGAATGAAATGTGTCCTCATTCTGAAAGTTCCCTACACAAGGTTTTTGATCGTATTGAAATTGCTATTAATACTGTCAAAATATGACACTAGTTTCTTCCTAAGAGAAACTAGAGCAAGCAGAGGCAAGTTCATAACAACTCCAGTCATTACTTTACAGGTCAAAGTGTATTTTCTAAATTGCTAATATGAGCCAACAACAAACTTAACAATGCTTAACTAAGCAATATATATGTGTTTTTCCCCCACTGTTCATGCATCAGTGTGTTTGGCCAGGCGACTGAAGCAATCCTGCCAGGTAATGCTTCAGACAGAAGAGGAGAGACAAGTTTGCAACATGATTGTTCTGCAAACATGATTGTTTTTTTAACATAGATTATTGTTTTGTATCACATTTAAGTTGCCTTGAGGTACTAAGAGTTCTATAAGGTGCATTGTTGAGGTATAAGAGATTACAATTGCACTATAACCGGAGTAAAGAAAGGTAGGGAGGCCCTTATAGTCACGTTTTAACACACCACAGCACACAGTGTGAAGAATGTGAAATTCTTTCTCTGCATTTAATCCATTCACCGAGTGAAGCAGTGGGCAGCCAGTGACATCACAGCGCCTGAGGAGCAGTGTGTGGGGACGGTACCTTGCTGACGGGTACCTCAGTGGTGCTACTAGCAGTCATGGAATTCAAACCCACAGCCTTCTGATCGCAGGGGCAACTCCCTAAGCACCAGGCCACCAGCTAAGTCTCTGTTAAACTGCATCCTTGTTGGTCATTTATTGCCATTAACTCAATATGACACATAACCTATTTATCTGTGCGTTAGCTATCCTATCTGTACATAAAGGCTCTAGATGACTGAAATCTATCATTCATTTAAAAATCCACAGCTTCCAGGGGGACCTCTCTGAGCTGCTTTTTTTGTCCCCACCAATGTCAAAATCAAACCTATATTCCTGGATACTGTATAGAACCTTTTTTGTTAAGAGTGGTAACAAATGACTTGTTTTTGCAATTGTTCACTATCCAGAAGCTTGGATGGTGAACAGTGGGAGACATTGAAAACAGTTTATTTTGGATACATTGTTCAATGTATCAAATCTTGAAAGATGTCTAAAAACTATGAGTATGAGCTGTTACTGAACTGTTCCTCCTGTTGCATTCTTTGGTGGTTCTTTATAGTGATGGCACTCTCTGGCCCATAAATTCACTGCCTCTGTACAATTTGAGCTATTGTGATGAAGCATTACAGTCGTTTCCAAATGCTAATGGCGTGGAAATCTACACCAATTAGCCTCTAGATTAAAACCACTGACAGGTGAAATCAATAACATTGCTCAGAAGAGCTCCTGAAGCACAAACTGCTGAAAAGGTTCATGCTGACTATGTTAGACAGTTTTGTATTACAGACTGCTGTGCATGTATCTTAAAAGTTGCAAATGGATCAGAGTGCCCCAGAATCTTGTGAGCATCTATAGGATGTGACGGACAGGCTGGTCCAATCCATGAAGGCCCCACCTCACTATGTGCGGTATGAGAGGGACCTACACAATGTGAGGCAGGCAGTTTTAATGATATTGCTGTATATGACTGATCTAGTATCACAGACCAAGCTTAAGCCTAAACTAAAATGGCTTTTCATTTGAAAGTACACTTATAACATAGATTGCACAATTATAATACAAAACAAGAATCGTACCAAGACCCAGAAACACCTGTTAAGTGTTTAAATGGTTAGTTAGAATGACGCACAAGCATTCTAAGAGAAAAGACAATATATGTCACCTCCTGTGTTTAAAGTGAAAGTAGGGCCTGACTTTTCTGCTGCTGTTATTTTTGAACCAGGAGATCCAAGGTTGTACTGTGTTTACTTCTCGTGGTTATTCTATCCTCTGGAACCCGTAATGGGAATGGGCTTAGATTCAGAGCAGTTGAGAAGCGGCAGGCATGCAATAATGAAGCCAAAATGTTCAGCAGCAACTCAGTGGACCTAAATTTGGACTTCTCAGACACCTACATGGTAAACATCACGTGTAGGACTATTTCATTTCAAGTCAGGACAGGGACAGAGTGTTCCAAGCTATTTGTCAAAGAAGAATCATGTGTCTTTTCTGTGGAATGCGTGTGCACATGCAGTGTGTGTGCTGTTGCTCTCACCTATATCCTCAGGTCAGAGAGGAGGATGGCCAGGTGTACTCTGACCATTAAGCCAGACGTGTCCTACAGAGCCGCAGCAATGTGGTTTAGCGACTACCCTGATTTAAAGGAACAGTTTGGTCAGAAATTTCATGCACACCAATTTACTCCGATGTAGTCAATTGATCCACTGACACATAATTCACACTAAAGATGCTGCTACTACTGATTTTAGCAGTGTGATTTACTATTGTCTGTTTCTGTAAATGACAGCACAGAAGGCTAGATGAAAAAAAATAAACTTTTTGGTTCATTTTTATTTGATACAATTATGTTTTTACTGAAACTAAGCAGGTTCTGCAGTGCCACTCTTATTTCATTTTCAAGTTATTTGGAAACAGCAGGGTTAGACTCTTGATCTTCTTGACAATCAGGATGGTTGATACAGGCCTTCAAACATCACCAACATAAGTTGGAACTAACAATGCAATCGACCAGTCACATTTTGATTCCTAAAGGGTAGGACCAAATTAAATACTCTATAAATGTTACACACATCATAAAATACAGGTTAATGTGTCCTTTCAAACTTCAGATGTCAATGTTGATTCTAGAACGTTCAAATATGGCCCACAAACATAAGCAGTACTCTTGACTTGGCAATAGAAACTACTGAATCCTACACGGACGCTCGCAGAATTTAGCATTTGGACCATATTTTCATACTTGTGGTCTGAAACTAGCTCTAATAGTCATGCTTTGTCACTGGATAGCAGTATGTCCGTTAATGTCAGAAACCACATAAACAAGTCTATTTGAGATTTATCCATATGGCTTCATAGCTCTAGTGCGTGAATTAGTATAAATGAGTATATTAGACACAAATGAGTATATGAGTAAGTGAGGATTTTTCAATGTACACTACTTGTTGAACTATTGGGTGCCCAAACTATTACTGAACCAATTCAGGCTTTAGTACAAAGCCGATGACAACAGAACAGTGAGCCCTGGACTGTAGTGGCCCTCTGTAGCTATACTTTGGCACGAAATATGATTATGCAAACTCTGTAATGAGAGGGGAAACAAATTTAGCTGGCCCAAACCTTTCAATACCCTGGCACCTAGCCTGCTGCCTCACGCAGGACTTATCACAGGCTTTACCTTTTTTCCACACAATATTCCACTCATGCTGAAGCAGCCGTCATAGACACATACATGAACCTGCCCTTCACCTTCACATAGTGATTAAACTGTACTGTTCTCATTACACAAAGAGAATCTGGAATGAGACACACCCCATGCCCAATAAACAGCAACATATGGTTTAGGTCACATAAAATCTAGCTCCCCATGCGTGCCATTCCAGCACTAACTAAAAATGTCCATAGACACTAAAGTGACTCTTTGTACTTCCTGAAATCCTGACAGTGGATTTCTCTTTCTGGAAAATATAAAAGTCAAAACAACTGATCATTATAAATAATGTAAATTCTAGCTGTGGGTCAGGGCATTGTTATGGTGATGGCCTCATAAATAATGAGCCTGTAGCAAGCTTGTTAATGAGACTTAGTGATGCAAATCTAAACAAGAGAGACATACAAATCTGCAAATTTAAATAACACAGTATTGTGTTGTTCGTGAATGTTTTTTTGCATTCGGTTTGTACTGCATTTTAAAGAGAGACATTGTGTTCCCACAAATGCGTGCCGTTTTTGCTTTAGTCTTTGACACTCCATGCTCCAGAGCATTTACAGTAAAGCACTATATTTATACATAAATAAATACATACGTACATACATAACTGAATGAAAAGCATAATATTGAAAATTGTGCTTATTAAAATGTTTAAATAATAAAACAAATAACCACCATAAAGATTATGAATCATAACCCTTTTTTTGTATGACGTATTAGGATTGGACTTGTAACTTCACTCCTGCCCATTTCTCCCACATCAAACATATTGACTACAAGGGCCAATTGCTCACTTACTGCATAATGTATCAGGATTTGACGCACCGTGTTTTAACGAGATAATCAACTTAATTTTTTTCATCTGTGAGTGTTTTAGCTCATTGGTGTAAGTAGCTAATTTGCTAAATTACAAAATGTATATAAACATAAACATGTATGTAAACAAAAGTGCATGTAAAATGAAGGATTAAACATAAAGGGCTGCCTTTATGTTTGGGGTTGTAGATTTCCTGAGCACACCAGGTTTGTGTTAGGTTATTATTAGTTTCAGCTGCTGGTGTGCTCAGGGGAAGGATTGCCCGGGTTTGATTGGGTTTTGTGTTGGTGAGTTTTTGTATTTAAGTCCCTTTGGGACCGACCTGTGTTGTCGGTCCACCGTCATTCAGGGTTGAAGTTTCTCTGTCTCCTTCTGTTTTGCTTAAAGTCTTGTTTCTGGCCCTCGTGCCTTTTGTTTTGGTTTGTTGTTTGAAAAGAAAAATAAAAAAAGAAAGTTGGAAGTCTGCATATGTGCCTGCTCTCATTGTGTGGAAAACAAGAAACATGACAGAAGTGTGTTATGGTTCATTAAAAACCTTTCAATGGCTGGTTCTTCGAAAACCATTTCTAAAAATAAAATGTGTGAGTGTGATGAACCATTGTTTTAGTTGAAAGAAACTCCAGATATTGTAAATGTTCTTTTAAAAAAAACCATTAAACTTGTATAAAACAGTTCTTTATACCCTTAAAAAGTTCTACACACAAATTTTTTTTTCCAAACATTGCCGCTATTTACATTCAAAAGCGGTTCTTCTATGGCATCACCTTTAGAAAAATTGTGTCCAACATGTAGCATATAACTTAGATGGCAAATAACAACAGCAAAGTGATTTGAGAAGAAAATAAGTTGTGTCCAGTGTGTTTGTGTGTGTTTGTTCGGTCACTTATGTAATAGCCATCAGTACATATGTTCAGAGATGCACACACACACTTCATGGTTCAATCACCATGACCTTTGACACTCCATCAATGGAGTGTTCTCTCCATGCTCTGTCACGACATCCCCCACTCTGGACGAGCATAACAGTAAAATTATGACCTCGGTCAGAGAGGGGAAGCTGACCCAGTTTGGATGCATCTTTTCCTCATGGAGAAGGGAGAAGGTGTGTGTGTGTGTGTGTGTGTGTGTGTGTGTGTGTGTGTGTGTGGTGTACTCTACAGTGCAAAAGTCTTAGCCAATAATTTGTTTAAGGGTCTCTCAGTCTGACTAAGCACATCAAAAATAATTCAGCGATACTAAAGATATTTGACCTACATGACCACCAGCCACAGTTGGATAGACTTACAGTTTCTTAGGATAGAAAAGGATAAACAGTTCAGATAATGGATGGATGGATGGATGGATGGATGGATGGATGGATGGATGAGTTAAGGTGGAAAAACAGATCTCCTTGATCAAGACTATGTGGGTCTGTTTCAGAACTCATGGTGACTGTCAGTGACACAGCAATGGCAAAGTAAACAGCCCCTGACACCAGGCTGTCCTAAAGCAAATACTTGGCCATGGCAGAAGACAGATGGAAATATAAACACAGTGGGTACAGCCACACAAGATCCAGGAGCCAGGAGCTTTTGATTTTGAAGGTGAAAATGAAAGACCTAGAGAACAGAGAACTTTGCCAAGCACAGGTTGTAAAAGTAATAGTGATGTAACATAAAATGATGAGATTAACATTATCTAGCTACATTAGCTATATTAGCTAAGATGTTGATAGTTTTCATTAGCTGCAATAGCTAAGAAACATACTTTAAGCTCCTGGCACTGCAGTAGAGAAAGTCATTTGTTAGTGTGGGGATGTGTTACAAAGAGGTAACAATAGTAGACAAAATCCACCTTAAATATGCCAAGCAGGACCATATTGTCCAGTGGAAATAAAAAGTGCAAAACCTCTTGATTACAAAAAGACCTTCAGTGTATTGTACAAAAAAAACCTCGTTATACTGATTTCCATGACGACTGTATTCTAACAGCAAGAAAATTTTAAAAAACGTCAAAATAAGTTCATAGCCCTATTTAAAGACATTTATTTAGCAGTAAGTTATACAAAAACCCAAATAAAAGTTACACCACAAAAGACATTTTTGTGTCCAAAAAAATGTTGACATATTGGGAGATTGATACTGAAACTCAGCTTTGACACCTATATCAATATTAATTTCCGTTAAGACTTCATTCTAACAGCAAGAAAATGTAAAGAAAATGTAAAAATAAGTTCATAGCCTCATTTAAAGACATTTACTTGGCAGTATGTTTTTAAAAACACCGAAATAAATAGTTACAGCAAAAAGACACTTTTTTCCCCTAAAAAATGTTGACATACTGTGAGCTGGATGCTGGAACTCAGGCTTGACTTTTATTTTTATAATTGATGCAGCTGCAGGATTTGCATGGATTTTTTTTTTGACTATCACCAGTACATCTGATTTAACTTAAATAGAACTTTAATCGGTTGTCTGATACCGATGCAGTGGGTTCACTCTGGAGTCAAAGCCAACAGGTCAGTCTCGTTTCTCACTGCCTCTCCCTCGTAATGAGCAGTTGGTGGGTGGAGGTTATATGATAATTAGGGATGATGGTTGGGAGCTGACACATAATGCAAATGAAATGTTTTGTTCCCCTTTATTGTATGTCTGCAAAATATTGGGTTTGTACTTCGCTCATATAAATGTAATAGTATATAGAACAACAACTATAAACCTAATTAAATCTCACATAAATGCACTATACAGTACACCCCCCATTAGAGTGGATTTTCTTCTAGCTACTGTGTGTCATAGATGTGTGTGTGTGTGTGTTTTGTCTGAAGCTACTGGATATCTATCTATCTATCTATCTATCTATCTATCTATCTATCTATCTATCTATCTATCTATCTATCTATCTATCTA
>JBBJLS010000109.1:9098927-9136307 GCA_037577275.1 Bryconaethiops microstoma | reverse complement strand
ATTCCTATGAAACAAGAACTGATTATGCATGATGCATTTTAAAAAATCTTTTTTTTTCTACCTAGGTATAATTTCTGCTAACCTTCTGTAAGCTGTGAACCAAACCCAGTGCCATCAACCCAAATTGCCTCTAACAAAAACTATGGCAGAAAATTCAAATTACATGAAACAAGACAGATTCAACAATAAAGCCTACATGTCGAAAAGAAGCATCAGAAAGACCTTAATCAATAAGAGGCGGTATGTACCAGTGGAGGGTGAAGTCGTAGCTGATTCTAAGAACTGTGGCGGGACCTTGTCTCTACACGGTGTTGAGGCTGCTGGTTGTGCCACTGGAATGAATCCATTTTACCTGAATTCAGCCACATGGACTGGGAGGAGTCTCTCTGAGAAGTTTGCTGAGCTTTCGTACACCAATGAGGCTGAAGCTGAATCTACAGATCAGGAAACTGGTTTAGAGCAGGATCCCAGTGTTTCAGACGAGGAAGCAGAGGAAGACGAATTGCCCAGCTGTGATAACGTAATGGTAAAATTGGAGGAGGACTGTGACTTGATGCCAGCTCCGGGAACGCTAGAAATGGCAGCCAAGAAACGTGGACCAAGTCAAGCTGAACAAAGCTCTAGCCCAATTTTTATGTTCACTGCTATGAAGAAACGGCGTGGCATCGAAGGGGATACTGAAAACCGGCCTTACAAGTGCACCTACTGTGACTGGGCCTTTAAAAAGTACAGCAACCTGTTGAGCCACATGGACACCCACAGCGGACTCAAGCCGCATGTCTGCGACCTTTGTGGAAAGGCGTATTCTCACCAGGGCACGCTACAGCAGCACAAGCGACTGCACACCGGGGAGAAGCCCTACAGTTGCCCTTTCTGCGATAAATCCTACACCTGGTCATCCGACTACCGCAAGCACATTCGTACGCACACGGGTGAGAAACCGTATGCTTGTGAGGAATGCGGGAAGGAGTTTGTTCGTTCCTCGGACTTACGCAAGCATGAGCGCAACATACACACAAACAACAAGCCTTTCCCCTGCAATGAGTGTGGTAAAACCTTCAACAAGCCGCTATCGCTCATGCGCCACGAGCGCACTCACTTGGGAGAAAGGCCTTTCCTGTGCCCCGAATGCGGCAAGGCCTTTGCCGTGGCCAGCCGCATGGCCGAACACCGCAAGGTCCACTCTGGTTTGCGGCCCTTCACCTGCCATATTTGCTCCAAATCCTTCACCAAGTCTTCCAATTTAGCAGAACACCTTAGCATACATACAGGACTCCGCCCACACATGTGCTCCGAGTGTGGTTTATCCTTTGCCATGCCATCCCGTCTATTACGACATAAGGTGACACACGCTGGCATAAGACCCTACGAATGCCAAAGCTGCGGAAAAACCTTCAGTCGCCAAACAGTGCTGCAGCGCCACCTGCTGCAGTGTGATAGCAGAGCCTTCCTCTGTTCTCAGTGTGGTGCATCTTTCCCCTGCAATGCCCAGCTTGCTAACCACATGCTGAGCCATGGTGCTGTGGAAGCATCCAATGTCTGAACATGTCTCTGTCCTACTGTTAACACATTCTTCCATTAACAAAAGACTGTCAGACTGTGAATAACTTAAAAGTCTTCATAGGTCAGTCTGCACATTGTGTGCTGTGTTGTGTTCACATATGACAAATGGACACTTTAATTAACAAGGCACATAGTGTTAGAAGAGGGAAACACTAATCTTCTTGTATTATTTACAGCGCAAGTGCACATATATGTGATATTCTATCCATGTGCATATAAACAAAAAGTTTGCGAGGAATGTGGAAAGGAATTGAACCCATATGGACAAAAGTTTAATCCGAGGAACACAGACAAACTATGTCAGTAGTGGGCAACTAAGGGGTTGGAGTCCAGCCCAGTTTAGCACACCAACTAAACCTGGTAAAGAACTGAGCTAGATCAGGTGTGCTTGAGCATGAAAATCATCAAAAGAATCCAGCATTTTTGCAAGCTGCATTCCAAGCATGACAGCAAGCATTTTCTGTTTAGTCTTTTTCTTTTATTGATCTACGCAACACACTCCCTAACCGTTAGCACGTTTACCGTTGTTACATCTGTTAGAATAAGAGCAGGTGCCATTTATGGACAGTCTAATGGGGAGTCTATAATTCACTTTGATACTGAAGTTTATAAACCTGCAACACAAGAATGTATGCTAAGCTTGTACAACAGGGAATGCACTTGCACCGGGGATGTTTCTGAGCCAAACAGCAGCACAAGTACTGGAACAATTACACACTTTGCACTAGGTCACAGTCGCACAATCTGAAGTCATATAAGCATTCACAAGTAAAGGTGTCACTCCGCTATTTATGCTGACACATTTTACATGACTGCTGTCTATAAAAATGTCATTGGATGAAAGGACCACAATGTCAGCATCAACTTACTAACACACAGGGAACATGCAGATCAAATGTCTTCAGATCTTTCTCCCCCAGATTCTCAGTCGTTACACTCTGCAGGGATCTTTATGTTCATCTGTAGAGATATTTTATCTTGTTCACACAAATATATAAATGGTGCTTTAGCATCTGTCTCTGTGGGTATTTTGTGCCATTAACATTTGTCTTTCTGCCTTTTCATACAGTGTTAACAGCTACTAGGACGTGTGAAGATTATGGCAGAAAGCTTTAGATTACTCAGTATGTTCGCAGACATCAGTAACATATCCATCACACTTGCCAGTGTTGGACTATTGCCTACTGTAATAAAGAGTGGTATCTTATGGTCTCTCTCTCTCAACAGTATACCAGAATTTTTATTACCTTCTGTTAAAGGCAAAACTGTAAATGCTGTACGTTTTTGTTGCTGTCTCTTTCGTTTGTAATTCCTTTCTGAAGTTTGGGCTGCAACAAGCTACAAAATGCTGCATTTTAATATTTATTTCTTTTAATTTTAGATACTCATTTGTTTTGTGGTAAAAAAAAAAAAAAACCCTGCATGTTTTATATATTTATTTACTTTACATTGTAATGCAACCCATTTCTTTAATTTAGTCACATCTCCTCAGATCTCAGGATGCAGTAAATGTCACATCACATAATGAATGACAAATATCACCATAAAGAGCATACGTCATTAACAAGTATGGCAAGTGGCACACAGTGTTAAAATCATCTTCTAAAACAATCATGTCAAACATCGTATAATCACCACACTGCTCCTCAAGTTACAGCGTCCCTCATGAACTTGTGAACCTGTGAATGTTCTAGGAGCCTTTGCCAAGAACACTGTGTACATTATGGGACACCGCCCCCCCCCTCCCCTCCCTCCACCCATCTTGGAAAGTATTAGTGTCATTACAAAAAGGAAATATACAGAATTGAATAAATGTACAAATCAAACATTTGGAATTACACATAAATAACAAAGTAATTGCACAATTTCACAAATAAAAGGTACATAAAAAATAGTCTAGAAGAGGATTTACCTTTTTGTTTTGATTAAAAAATCGATGCATTTGTTTTGCCTGATAAAAGCATGCATGTCATTTCTACATAAATAAAGTAATAAAAATGTCTTTGAGATTACTTTTGGCTGTAACTGCAATAAATAACATTAATGAATACGTATTCTCACCCACTCTCGTCCTGAAACGAGTGACCTGGAATGCTCTAGTGTGCCACATTCTTGCTAACAGCTGGCCCTGGCCAAAACAAGCCGTGCTGATTCATGGTAAAAAGAGATGGCCTCTGTCTTCTGGTCAAATTCTGCTGTCCTAACTGGAAAACACTTGGAGACATTCCAGTCGTCCTCAAGCTTAAGGCACCTGTGATGGTAGCTGCTTGAATGTTGTTAACTTAATTACTTAACACAATAATAAAACAACTGTAGTCAAGTCATTTCCCTTTATTTGCTCCTGTGGCAGATCACTGCAAGTGGATGCTGCTAACTCAGCAATACATTGTTCAGCAAGTGTCTGAGTGCAAATGAAGCTGATATACAATACTGTCATATAATCGATTACAAGAATTGTAAACGTGAATAAAAAATATTCAACATACATTATATGAATTTACAAATCATACAAATAGTTACAGAATACCGTTTTTGATAATTAAATGATCTAACATTTAATAAACTAATCAACCAGAAATGCTTATACTATTTATACTACTGAGCATGTTTGCAAATTTATTTTTACAAAGCTATAAAAAAGGTTACTGTTAATAACTCAGATAATCCGAATAGCTGACCAGTACGCTGAAATTTGGATACACCGCATGCCTCCACTTATTTTAGCCCGCCTTATTGATCATGGCTGTCTTCATCTCTGTTTCTCTGGTGTCTCTAAGCTTTTGCTGGTGTAAAGGAGTGATCCTCCTCATGCTCTGTCATATGAATTAGGTCACCATTCTGACCATCCAATTCCTTTATACAGAGCTTTTCAAAACTTTATTTATTTGGAACTAATTTAGTCAATTCTCTTGTTAAAATAAAGGTACAAAAATATTCAGTGATCTTTTAAAGCAGTGGTGCCACCCTGACTCTTTAAAAATGGCTAAAGTGCCCCCCTCATCCACAAAAGAAAGTGTAACCCATTTTTAATTCAATTGCTACTAAACTACATATTTACCACATATAAACCACACATTACTGCATAAATCTAGAAAGAATAGAAACATTTGTCCTAGCCCTTACTAGTGTTTGATACAGTTGACAGGCTGGTTGCAGAACTAGAGGCGATTCTGCTATGGAGCTATCAATACGGCATGAATTTTGTCATGCATTTATAGTTTTTTGTTTGGTTTTAGTTCCAGTTCAGCTTTAAATTGGAAAAACAAGGTTATATCTTCTACTTTTTAAATTAAGTTCTAAATTCCTCAGTAATTCCATGATAACTGTTCCCTTGGATATTCCATGTAAATTACATCTGTGTGAACAGTCTTTTTAAGTTTGTATGATAAATAGACTGGGCATAGAGTAATATTGTCATTGAGCATTTCCGTAGAAAAAAAAAAGTTATTTGGATAACACTACAGTTTAAAAAAATGAGAAAGATTAGAAAATCTTCAGAATTAAAGCTGGAACCTCCAAACAGCTCTCCTTCTCGTCCACCTCTTTGGAATAGTTGACATTCAAGAATATAGCTGATGGGATGGAACCGAGTCTGTTGTGACATATCAGGTCCCTCTGCACCCTCGCACCCCCTGCACCGCACCCCCTGCACCGCACCCCCTGATCCAGACTCTCTCTTACTTCCTGTGTACCAGCATAATTTCTCTGCAGTCAGCTCCACCTGCCACATCTCAGCTGTTCCACTTCTTCAGTGAATGAGGGGAAGCCCAAGTCCTTAAATGTTCAAGCTTACAGTGTTGGAGATATAAATTCTTTTTACTTCTCAAAAAATATATGTGATAATTTGAAATATATGAGGTCTTTGAATCCTGTTTTTTGGACGTTTTTGCAGATGACTTCATCGTGAAGCTGCGCTAGGGACCCTGGAAATAAAACAAAGTCCAAATGTTTGTTACAGGTATAATTATTAATGCATCATACTGGTTCATAATAAACTAAAAAATGGACCAAAGCAGTCATTTGGTTCACATTAAATAAATGGCCTTTTATTTTAGATTGTCTGTGTGTGCTGACTCTGCTCTAATGGGCTGAACTGAAACTTCTGAGATAATTAAATTAAGCACATACATTGATAAATTTTGTTAAATGTAGGCTGCGTAGACTATATGTCTGGGGAAATTACCTGTGGCATGGACTCCAAATTTTGACCCAATGCAGGACCCAGCTTTTGCCCTGAAATGAAAGAAAACCTGAGTGAAGTCAACAAACTGACTGCTGTTACATAACATTAAAGGTATGGTGGAGATAAACCTGCAGTTATGAGGCAGATGGGGAACAACACAGGGAAAACACCGTAGAATTGTTGCATAAATGTGAAATTGCAGATGCATTACACAGGCCGTTGTCCATCATTTGTTGCCAAATCACAGACACAATAGAGATGAACTTACCTGCTTTCCTAGAGAAAGGATTGATGTTTGCTGCTTGAGGTTGTGATGCCACTATGGTGGAATAAGCTGCTGGCCCAGGTGGCATAGAGGGGGGCGCAGTTAGAGTAGGCATTGGCTCCTAAAAATAAATACTATACTATTAGCATTAAGTGCTAAAATAAACATAATATACAATAACTATAACAACCATGAAGTACATTTTACTGCAGTTTAACATGGTGTTACTTTCCAGATCTAAGCAAAATTGTAAAAATGGACAGCCTTGGTACTCACTAATAAGATCTGTAGCAGAAATGCAATTTGTGTATCTGTGTCTTTATTAAGAATTCATTCACATTTAATTCATCTGAAGTATCACAGAAGAAACACTTTGCTGAAGATTTTTGTGCATCTTACAGTGCTACAATAAATCTGTTACAGAACAGATACAAACCCTCAATATAAACAAACTTGTGATAGGCTGTTATTACATTTGTTGTCTGCTTGTGTTAACATTGATCATAGAACATGTGTTTAAGTTAATAAACATTCCTTTTCATTCACCAGGCTAATTACCTTGGGAGCAGGTTTGACTTGTGTGCTTTGGTCTTGAGGAGGTTCTTTAGGCTTAGACCTGAACCACCCACTGAACCATCCTGACTTGGATTCCTGTTTAAAAGAAATGGGAAGTGAAAACTCACAATTTAGGAGGATTTGAAAATAAATGTAGGTCAGAAGGCCCCCCCACTTTTTCTCTCCCGGACAACAGCGTCCATACAGATGCCTGTACAGGAAACTGACCCTAAAGGTTTGGAAGCGTTATCTTACTTTTCTTCCTAAATCAAGGTTATCAATAGAAATTCCACACTAAATGTTGGAACATGACTGTGAGGATTTGATAGCATTCAGTCACAAGAGCATTCGTGACATCAGGCACTGATGTTGGATGTTTAGTTATGGATCATAAATGACACTCCAGTAAAGATGGAGCTCCATCACAGAACACACTTCCACTGCCTCACAGCCCAGTTCTGGAGGAAGCTTCATACACCTGTAGCCAACGGTTGGTACTGGGGAATATGACCCTAGGGTCATGTGCGTCTACTTCAGAGCATCGCATACTATCAGAAAGGCTTTTCTGTGGAGATCATACAAGCTGTGTGTGTGCAATTAGGCACCTGTGTCAGCAATGAGTAGAGCTGAATTTATTCATTGGACATACGGTGTATGTGAAGAGGACACACTGACCTTTTCTGATTTCTGGCTGGTTGTTTCCTTTGTATTATCCTCATGTGGAGAAGCCCTATCCAGATGGTCATCGCCAGGAGAAAGTGCATTTTCAGAAGTATCCGTCTTGAAAATATGACATATTGTCATCACTGAACTTCAGTATGAAAAATATTTAACATGTAAACATGCCATATATTTTTCTTACCATGGCTGCTTCACTGGAGAACTCAACACCTAGAAGCACAAACATACTTGCATTGAGACATATAGCAATAATACTACACACTGTACAGCATTACTATTATGAGTTTCAGTATCCAAACACTTCATACATTAAATGTGATAACCACAGGGCACACATTTAAGAACAAATACAAATATTCTTCATTAGACACCTGCATTACCCATCAAATAGCAATTTAAAGTGAAAGTGACCAATCTGTGATACATGAACACACGACAACACACAATGTTAACAGCACAAAATTCTTCCTCTGCATTTCACCAAGTAAAGCAGTGGGCAGTCAGGAACACAGCACCCGGGGAGCAGTGTGTGGGTACCTTGCTCAAGGGTACTTAAGAGGTGCTTAGCAGTCTTGGGAATCGAACCTAACCACTAGGCTACCAGCTGACCCAATATTCTCCATCTTCATTATCATTTTCCATGAAACACCAACATTCTCCAAGAAACACCAACATAATTCACTAAGAAACATCATCATTCTCTGAAAAACCTCACGGTTATCTGACCTGTATTACTGCGAGTGGCAGCAGTGTAATGGTATGAAGACTGATTAGCACCATCTTGGCCAGGATGCACTTGGGAAAGCCCAGGCATGCCTAGAGGCTGGCTTGATGTTGCTGCCAAAGAATTCATCAGGGAGTACATGGGAACTGGATCATAAGTCTGGGTAAGTTGCTCTTCATGAGCATATGGTTCAGCTTGTGGTAGTGTATAGGAGTTTTCTTCTGAGGTGTATGAAGGGTGAGATTGCTCCTCTGAAGGGTAGAAGGAATGGGGTTGTTGAGCTGCAGCGTGTGAGTGCTCATAGTCCTCTTCTACTGCACCATTATCACTGGCCTCTGGAAGAAAAGGCTGGATCATCTCACTAGCGGACAGCTCATTTGGGTTAGAATCTATGGAAATATGAAGGGTTTATAAAGACAGTTATGTGTCTTAAAAAACTGGTCAAAGCACATTTTGAGGCAAGTGTGTGATGATCTAGGCATGCAGTCTGCACAATGCATTAATAGTTTATGATCTTATCCTTATAGTACCACTGCAATAATAAAGAAGCAAACTTTGGATCAATGTGGAAACAATTATCTAGAGGGGAAAATGGGGTAGCCATTGCTCTGGGTTAGCTCTGGCTTTATCATGTTGGAACAAGCTGATTATGTTTTCTTTACTAACTTAACATTACAACACAACAGCCCAACACTGGTTCTGACATAACTAAGGCAGGACACTTTTAGGAAGCTTGATGTTTGTTTATTTTTTGTCCTATTGGCTTGCAGTGATTTCTTAGTGGTGATTTATGGGCCTGCTGCCTCCTAGTAGATGAAAAGACAATACATTGCCTCAAATAAGCACACTGAGGAATGATCTAAGATGTGAGCTTACCTGCATACTTCCTGCTCTCCTCATGAGCAGCTGCTGACAGATGATCAGTACTACAGCCAAAACTCCCCATCTATAGTTACACATCAATCAGAACATTACTATATCTTTTATTGTATCTGTACTATATCTGTAACTATCCGTAACATTTGTCTTGAATAGTGTCACGTGCAGTGTTTGGAGAATATTTTTCAATTTTTAAAACCTGCTAAAATTTAAAGGGATTAGATAGCCGCAACGCTTGTTTGAGAGTATTGACCTTAGTATAGAGAAAAGTGTCAAATCTACTGAGAAAAATTGCACTGTAATGCAATTCATACTTTAAAAACTATAATGTAATTAAGAAATTGAGAAACGCTCATACATATTGAAATTAAAATAATAATAGTTGTCTCTTGTTGAGTTCATTCATTTTACCTTGCAGAAATAAAACATTGCACCTTGTCAGTTTACTCTGTGAATGTCGTAGTGGTGACCATAGATGCATGAACGATTTTCATACATAGGATGCTGGGATAATGGTAGTAACTAAGAGAAAATGCTGTTTGTAAAGTGATCACGAGCAGTTAATTATAACACTCAGAGAAACGCTAAACAAAAATATAGTTAGTAATTACTGATACATAAAGTATGACAGCAAAACCTACAATAATGAATCAGTGAGCGTAAACCCAGTGGTGGTGCTGAAGGTAAGATTCAAACCCATGACCTCTTAGTCCAGAAGCAAGTATCCTACCCACTAGGCCACCACCACCCTTTATCACCCTAATAACCAAGTCAATACACTACAGAATCACTTTCCCATGATGGCTGAGGCAGAGTGCGTGTTCACCTGCATGTCCTGGAACCGCTGCCGCAGCAGGGCCAACCAGGTCAGGTCTGTTCCCGTCTCACTGAGCTGAGCTTCTGAGTGCTTAATTCTGTCCACTAACTACAGAAATACAGCATAAACACACATGTACAACAAATATAGTATACAAGCAGACAATATATAAATGTGTGCAAGGTTTGGATGTGGTTGATGTTATAGTTGAGGAGTTATGAGAGGTGTTTGTGATTTTGTGTACAGGTGTTACCTTGATAACCTCCCCTAGCAGTATTATATGTGGCTCTTGTATCTTGAGCAGAACTTTGGCCACAACCTCACAGTAATGAAAAGCCTGTGAGGCCAAACCACAATCCAGCAGCCGACAAGCATACAGGAACTTATATACCTGCGTAATAAAAGACACAACAGTTAGTTCAGCACACTCAGCTTTTATAATATATATATATATATAAAACAGTTGTTTTCTTATTACTTTTTGGGAAGGTTATATTGCTTCCTGAGTTTCCGGAATATATCATGAAGGAGAAGCAATTTCTACAAATGCTTGGTCAACAAACTTGAGATATTAATGTGTAGAACATCACTGCCATCCTTCTCACGGATTCAAACTACAATCAACCATGTGAAAATGGAAGGTACTTTAGAATGCATTAACGGAGCTGAGCACCAATAACAACACCGTTTTACAGATTCATACTAGATTAAAATTACTCCACAATTATTACTGTCATACTGTAAAAACTACACATACTGCAGATTCGTACTGGATTAAAATCAATGATTACTGTCAGATTCAGACTGTATTTTGACATGAAATCACAAATCCCAGAACCTACCAAGGCCCACCTAGGTAAATACTAACCAAGCTTGAATAGGACTAACAAGTCTACTTATCTAATACAGACACTGTAGATATGTAAACACCTTTCAAAAGCTGGCAAACAAGAGAATGTGACGTAAAGATTGATAAAGTTTACCTGAAAAGAAGGGATGATAAAAGATGGGTCTCCAAGCCTCTGGCAGTATTCAAACACTTCAGTACAGCGGATCGCTGAATTCTGGCAGAACTTATCAAAGGAAACACTGAAATAAATAATGAAAACAAGAGAACATATCTGCTCAATTTCCAGCAGTTTTTATGATATTCCTGTCTCTTATATAAATATTCCAGTCAGTTCAATTTTATATCCACAGCAGACAACAGGCAATGTCCCAAATCAGCCTACCAGAATTGCAGCCTCTCTAAAGCATCTCTAAAAGCATCAAAATGAAACACAGAGAGGAACCAAATGGAACCTGTGCTTCTCTGAATTAATTAAACTTCAAATATGTGTTTAACCTCAACTTTGATTAATACAGCACCTATATACTGCTGCCTAGGTCTCTGAGGTAATATGTGTCACAGCCTTACCTATGACTGCTGCCCAGAAGCACCAGGCGCTGGGCTTTGTCTGTAAACCAGCCGAAGGGGGAGCGAGCTGTGAGGTAGCAGATATGAGCAGCATGCAGCAGTCCTCGGGAAGCTGGCAGGGTAATACAAACACAGTTACAGCACAAACAGTCCTAAAAGAAGTCTTAGAAGTCCTGAAAGAAAGTGAAAATTGAGCAAATAACAAGTTTCCCTTACCACACATGTAGTCAATCAACCAAAACAAGTTTGGTATCTGTTTCTTTGCACTGCTATGAGGTTAATATAGCTACCAAGTAGTGGAATTAGTATATCAACTGACCAAAGTAGGCTACAATATTGTGTAAAGGTTTAAAGACAAAGTTTTAAAAAGTTCAAAACATTTCATTTGTTAATGCTCTACATAAGCCGCCTTATATAAAACATAAATAAATTAGTAGTTGTGCATTAAACTGTGCAAAAGCATATTCCCTGTAGAAGCTATTACATTTTCACTTAGTAATTAAAGAAAACAAGAGTGCCCAGAACTGAATATTGCATAGAGGAAAATAGAATTGTGTAGTTTGTTCTATCGATTTTATAAATTTTCCATTGAGCTTGTATTTTGTGTTGTGAAGAAAGGCTCTTGAGCTGGTCACTCTTGTGGTACTGGAATTTTGAGTCTTATTTGTTAAGAGCCAATTTGATCTGGAAGTGAGCAGAAGGACAGGAAGAACTCCCCTAGTTCACACCTAGTGAATCGCCCATAGTGATGATGGACCTGCAGTGCATAACACAGTCCTCTATCTCATTAGACAGCATCACAGCAAGATGAGGCCTCCAGTCTCCCCACTTCTCTCTACTGTAACACTGCGAAGAGAAGAGAAGCGAAGAGAAGAGAAGAAAGGTTAGGTAGCAGGCATCTGCTTTAGTGTAATCTGAAATTGAGCATGCTCCACTCTTACGATGGCAACAGCTGGGACCCGGCCAGAGAGCAACTGGAAGAGAGTTTGGAGAGGATCACTGGGGGCCAGACCACCTGTAAACCTGTCAATCACACAGACACATAAACACATATTATTAGCTTGACCTGTAATCTCACACCCATTTTAACATGCTTACATTAAATGGGAATAAAATAAACTATTGTCTGCCTGTCTATCAATCAATCAATCAATCAGTGAACCAATCAATCAATCAATCAGTCAGTCAGTCAGCCAAACAATCAGTCAATCAATTAATCAGTCAGTTTTTATGAACAGAAAATAGCATCTATAAAAATAAAATCAAAGACTGTAGTAATTTAGTATTATCAGCATGTATATGTCAGGTCTGGGGTCAGTGACTAAGTTTGGTGTTTTGTGTTTTAGTTCAGGGCTTTTATTATGTTATTGGTTACAGACGGGTTGTGTTAGTGCTTCTGTTTTATCATTGGTTTTTGGGAATCGGGTTTTGGGTATTTAAGGGGGTTTATGCGCTGTTTAACTTGTTGGTTATCCATCACATTAGCTCTGTGTTTCTCTTGTCACCTTTTTTGAGTCTGGCTCACATGCCAGTTTTGTTTTGTAAAAGTAAAGAATGAAGCACTTCGACTACCCATGGTGTGTGTGTGCCTGTCCAATGTGTCTGGAGAAGGAGAGAAAGGAGGCAGACCATGACAGTATAACATAGCTGGGCTTCGAATAACTCCATACTCGCTCACAGAATGGATAGCTCTACATAGGGAATCCTGCAGTTTTTACAGAAATTGGCATGGGCAGTGAAACCATAGAGGGGAGACACCAAGGCACCCAAAAAAATCCAAATAGCTGACTCAGTATCATAAATCATGAACGCGCAATCCAAAAAACATTCAAACAGAGGTGGGACATGCTACACCCAAAAATAAAAGCCTCTGGCCTCAGGTTCTGTGTCTTTTTACAGGACACACTAGGAAACACTGTGAAAGGCTGGAGGGTTCATTTGGATATTGCAGACGTCAACCATTTTGACAAATTCTTTAGCTGTGGAAGTACCTGATTGACAAATGTGCTCAAAATAAGAGGGAGCGTACTGCTGTCAGTCAAACATTTTTGGATACTACTGACCACGCAGGGGGCCAAAGCTGATCTGACTACACTTGAGCTGGTTCAGCAGCAGATGCAGATGTCTGTGCAGAAATGGAGAAGGCTGGATCAGAGACTGATTTAGCTCTTACCCAGGAATGGTTGAGCTACCGCGTTCATACACTGGAGAGATGATCTCTTCCAATGCCGTGGTGTTAATGGCCTTGTGAAATGTGTCATGGCAAACGAAACTCTCGTGTTACCAAAACAAGACTGAGGGTCTTCATTTGCTTTGTTTGAATTTATTATCTTACCCATTCTGTGGCATACAAATAGAGATGCTTAAAGTAACTTACAGACCTAGCGGCTCTACCTACATCGTTTAAATGCAATGAATAAATAAACTCAAGACCGTTGCTTCTTTTATGATCGGTTGGTTTCATTCTACAATGTTTGTTTACATATACATTTAAATATTTCTTACATAAGTACAAGTAAGCATTGTAAATTCAAGTAGGTGTGCATACTTTCAATCAGCTGTTCACTGGAATGGTGTGTAACAGTGTCACCATTCACAGGGCTACACACCTGTTTAGCACCGTGTTGTAGGCCCTGCTATCCATCTTGCTGGCCAGAAACAGTGCATGACCCCACAGGCCGCTCCGCATGGCTGACTCCAGTGCCTCCTATAAGAGTGAAAGTTGTCGAGAGCATTAGTAACCTCAAGAATTAGACTGTTTTGTTTTTCTACAGTGTGAACTAAAACATGAACATGAGTACTTCAAGGAACAGTTCAATGAAAACGCCAATGCATTATCACACTCTTTCCCAAAGTGCACTGAATGACGCTGGCAATGTCATGTAGACTTCTCAAATAATATAGAATCTCAATTAGTACTAGGCGATTTCTGCCTCTATATGACTGTTACAGTGCTTTCCACAATTGATGAATGAATAAAATGGTTAGAAGAATGCACCTTTGGAGAAAAATATAAGCTTTAACTAAAATTATTCAGAGAAAAACAAATTGATCATTTTTAACAAAAACACTTGCCACGATTACTGGAACCCCTGTGTTTAATTTTTGTACAACCTCCCATTGCCAATAACATTGCACTAAGTCTTGTCCTATCATGTTTTATAAGGTTGGAGAATACAAAGCAGAGAATCTGAGAACATTCCTGTTTAAAGAATCTTTCCAGGGTCCTAGGCCTTCTCTTGTACACTCTCCTCCTTTCAACAAGGTTCAGGTCCGGGAACTAAGTTCTCGCGACAGAACCTTGATTCTGTGGTCTGATTTGGGCATATGCTTCAGATCATTGTAATGTTGTAGGAGCCAGTGACAATCTAATTTCAGTGTCCTGGCAGAGACAACCAGATTTAGATTTAAAATTTCATAGAGTCCATGAGGCCAAGGTTTCCAGGGCTTTATGAAGAAATCATAGCCGCATCACAGAACCTCCACCATAGAGTTACGATAAGGTTGTTTTCACTACGGCCATCCTTCTTTTTATGCATTTTTGTTTTATCAGATCATGGAACATGGTTCCACTCAAAGCTGTAGTAGTGTTTCTCAAACTCCAGACGTAAGTGGTTAAATAATCTTTTGGCCTGGTCATCCCACGATATTACTTTTTCTTGTAATTCAGCAAGAGTGATCCTTGCCTCATTAATCATCCTCCTCGTTGTATGTGAGTGCAAAATAAACTTAGGTGCTCTTCCAGACAGAGTTATGACAGTTCAAGTTTTATTATTACTATTATCTTATATTAGTATAAATGGCCATTTTTGGACAAATAGCTATTAATATTATAACAATTCCCAGACTTACAAGGGTCAGAACTCTTCTCCCTCATTTGGTTTGTGTGTTTTCCTATCGTTCCCATGTTGATGGATGACTAAGGGAATGTGGCCTCTGTGTCACCTCATTTTTGTCACCAACTAATCAAACCTCAAATGTTCCTTCTCACTACAGTCAACTCAAAAATGTACAGTATGAATGATAATCATGCTTTAGTTACATTGTGTTCACTCTAAATTCCAGGGGTATCAATAATTATTGGTACACATTCAGGAAAGTGCTTGATGATTTGTGTATGCAGTTGTAAACAGGAACTCTTAAGTTCCATACAATAGTATAATAAAGAATGAAAGAATGAAAGATGTAAACAGCCCGGAAAGGGAAAGAGCAGTGAGAGCAGTGACCTTTTTCCTGCCAGCTAGCAGGAGTTTGGTGTAGTTCTGGAGATTCTGTTCAGAGGTTTGTTCTCCAGTGAGGGGGTTTCCAGTCAGCAGGTCTGCCATGTTCAGACTTTCCATCTCTTGGGTTGGAGTTTCACTCAGGTCAATCAGGCTCCCAGTGTCTGACCGCTCACTGTCCCCTTCACAGGCTCCTACAGAATGTATGCCCCGTACCAGCAGCTCAGCAATATCTGAACCCACAATTCTCTATGCACACACAAAAACACACATTTACATATATATATATACACATATAACGAAATGTAGCTCCTTATAGCTCCTTATGAAATTCAGAGCTCCTTATGAAATTCTTAATCTGCCTTTAACCCATTCACCAATTGAAGAAGTATGCGGCCACCAGGTGGCGCTGGGAAAGCAGCGTACAGGCATGGTACTTTCTCAAGGGTCACCAGTTTATATGCAATAAGCATCATTTTGTTTGTCTAATCCTAAACCTAATTTTACCATCAACCTGAGAAGAAACTGTTTTCAGTGTGGGAAAATGAAATATGTAGCTTTTCTGAAAAGTGCTTAGCCATTTTGCTGACGCTGACAATGACTACCATTCGTTTCGTACAATTTCCTACAGAAAAAGAATTTATAGACAAAAAACAACCAAATACTAGTAACGGGAAAAAAATTCAAATATAAAACATGCATAATATAGCTCCATTAACTCACCTCGTTTTTGAGTCATTTATAATTCGCATATACAGTTGTGGTCAAAAGTTTACATACACTTGTAAAGAACATAATATCATGGTTCTCTTGAGTTTCCTGTTATTTCTACAACTCTGCTTTTTCTATATTATGTAAACTATGTATATATGTATATTATGTATATATAACTACGTATACTATGTATATATTATGTAAACTTTTGACCACAACTGTATCACTAACCTCTGCAGGACCAGAGTCTCACCACCCTGAGTATTTACCCCATTCTGCCTGCACAGTAAAACCAGCAGATGCCACAGGAGGGCAGCAGAGGAAGCATCAGCCACAGATTTATCCTTCAGACAACCATCAGCCATCTGCAGGGCGAAGTTAATGACATCCACCTTATGCAAATCCTCCCTTCATGAAAGGGAAAAAAGGACAGCCATTCAGGCACAGTAATATAGCAACATTTAGTGAAGAAAAATTTTAACTTTAATTCCAGTCTCTTCAATATATTTTAAAAAAATGTAATAAATCATTAAAAATTAATCTGTTGTGTTACCACAGAACAGAATAGCATTAGTAAAATAAAGAATAAAGTGGGCTTGTAGTTTTACATGAACGGAAAAACACATGTTCACTGCAATTAATAAAATTAGGTCGTAAAACCTTGAATTCTAAACTTGTAACTTGTCTTACCTTCCCAAGGGTCCAGGAAAATCTCTCATATTGTGCTGTTCAAGTGTGTCACTCAGAAGAACCTGATCACAATTATGAGTACAATTAACTCTCACAATTTGTACTACCTTGTACATAAAAATATGCAACATTTGTACAATTACAGCTGTACACATCAATTCACGCTTGCACATCAAGTACTACAAAATTTCAGATCCAGTTTTCACATACTGACAGCATAAACATTATTGCTACATTATCCTATTTTATGTGTCTTCTGCTCAGCCAGACTAGTCCCAGAAGAGCAGCAGTAGGCACATAAGCTGTTGTGAGATTCAGGATTCAGTTTATGTTTCAGTAGCTGCTTGCTCATGCTTTTATTTTACCTCCATACTGTGGAGCTCCACCTGAGCAGGTTCACCGTAAGAGGGCATGGCCGGACTGACCCTGACCAACTGTCCAGCGGGCCCAAAGTTTACAACCACATGAGGAACGCAGAACTTCAGTGGGGCAACTGCTTTAGACTCAGTCTCAGGTTCTAGTATCAGGAAAAATTATATAAAAAAGATCAAACCGAGGATACATTTGTAGATAGACAGACAGATAGATGAATAAATAAATAGACAGACAGAAATACAGAAAGAAATACAGGCAGAAAGAAAGAAAGAACGAAAGAAGGATGGATGGATGGATGGATGGATGGATGGATGGATGGATGGATGGATGTAGACAGATAGAAATACAGACAGACAGACAGACAGACAGATATTGCAATAACAAAATGTGAGAAGCAATAAATTATGATTATAGCGTATCTCTGACTAGATGTGCAGCAAGTGCAGACATCTCTCTTAAGAAAAACCTAAATTAAAAAAATACTAACAGCTACTTGACTCTTAGCACAATAGCAACCATATGTTTGTTTTGTTGGAATGTTTTTATAGGTCTACATGAAGGAATAAATATTTTGGTATTATGTAGAGTTTCATGTTCCTAACAGAAGGAATTTGGAAAGGTATTTAACTGAACAGCAAGCATTTATCTGTTTGGAAAATTAATTCAGTGAGTTGTGATTTTATTTTTGCTAATGTGTCTTAATTCCTTAAAATGTCCTTATGGTGCTGCAGGTTTGTTGTAACAATATTCATTACTGCTCCATAAATTTTACTTTATGAGTAAGAATAGACAGTCATCGCATTTGAAGCATTTTTACAAACTAGTAGGTAAATATACTGTGTGGCTAGATAACTCCAGCTACAGTGGTTGTGCCAAGGTCACTGCTGTACCACACACCACAAAGCTGATAAACATAAATATATCAGGTGGTTCTAATAGACTGATTAACTGACTGATAGAGATAGACGGACATTACTCACTGGAAAACCAGCAGAAAACAAAGTTACTACTGCTGTAGGAAGACAGGTGTTTAAAATGGTGTAAAAAGTTGTCTGAAACACAGGGAGGGGCTGTAAAATTATTACAAATTTACAAATTTGCTTCAGAAAGGCAACTGAATATTTACATACAGTATAAGTTACTGCGATTGTGAAAACGTATATATAATACACATGTATGTTTTGTTTCATTGTTGTCATAATCCAGATTTTCGTAAAAACTCCTGACCTAGATGTTATAAACAGGTAATAAAAATGATTGTGTATTCACTGAGATAGCTGATAATATGTTTGCTGTGTTGCATGCCGGGCTGACCAAAATGTGGAGGAGGTGCAGTGTCCGTCAGCTCGGCTCCGTTCATGTACTGACTGAGTTCGTAGCTGCTAGACGACAGGCCAGAGGTTTTGGAACTGGCCAGGGCTCCAGGTTCACACGCCTGTGGGTGAAACATCAGCAGTTTTAGCTGAATGCTGGACACAAGCAGAAGTGAAGTGTGCTTCGGGCTGAGTGGGCCAAAAGGGTTGTAGAAATGCATGAATGTTTTTGTGATGCAGATAATTGGAAACATTCATGCTGGAATCCTAAGGCTGTCGTTCTTTGCCTCCATTCACAATTTCAGTTCACAGGTAACAGGTAAGACACATATTAAGCAGTGCCATAACAGAACAATGAATAATTTAGACACAACAAGGTACACTAGGAGTCACAGCAGGATGCCACTAACCTCTCCAGCTCCATTTCCATTCTCCATGCTTCCTCTGCGCTCTTGCCCAGAAACATTATAATTGTACGGAACACTGTCTCTTCTGGGGCCACGCCTGAGAGATCGGAAATCTCATCTCATCAGTACCACATTTTGTGTAGCAATCAGAATGTCAATATTTGACAAGAATAGTACTTTTTTAGTTTATAACTGAAATGTTTTTACAGTTTTACATTAGTAATAATCGGAGTAACACTACTATAATTATTTATAATAATAATCTATCATAATCTTCAAAGTGGTTTAAAAGAAAAGAATAACACAAAACCACATAATATTCATCAAACAGAACTACAACTGAGAGCTGAAATAAGTTTGTTTATGTGTAACAGAGAGAGAGAGGGGGGGAGAGAGAGAGAGAGAGAGAGAGAGAGAGAGAGAGAGAGAGAGAGAGAGAGAAAGAGAGCATAAGAAAAAGAGGCTGTGAGCAAATGGACTGACCCTTGCTGGTCTGAATACGTGGTTCCTCTCCATTCCTGCTCACTCCCTCTGACTTGATACCCCTCAGACCGCCAGCTATCCTGTCCTGGCCATCCACTGGCCTCTGAGGTGAATCAACATGAAAGAATTTAACATCCATGTGAATTCAGCAGGTGTTTAATGATTTAACCCAGTCTTGGGGCAGATGATATGACCATGTTATTTCAATAAATTACATCAGGATGTACTTTCCTTAGCACATCACAGGTATCAGAAATAAATCAGTATTTCTGGAACAGCTAGTGTTGTCACACTGCACCGTAACCAGGACCTGAATGGATACTAGACCATTATGCCATTGTTCGATTACATTTTTACCTTTTGTTTTTACTTTTTTTTTAAAATAAAGAATAAAAGCATAAATCACTGTATTTATATTTTTATGCTGCTGTTTTACTATTCTAATTTGCTAATAAAACAAAAAAGTAATTAAATATTGTGATACACTCAAATGCAAAAACAAACCCACACCAAACAAATAAAACATTTTGCTACATTTCATACATTTTAGGTCAAATTCAGCAAATAAGTAATTGGGTAATTAAAATGTGCAAAAGTGTGTTCTCTGCAGAGGATGAGTATTTATTTTAACTTAGGAAATCAACAATCACGCACTCTTAACCTAAACCAAACTATGATATAATTATGTAAATACCTTGGTATCCATAATGGCCCCTATACTCTCTGTAGGTCTGGTCGTAATACCCATAGTCGTCCCTGTAGTCCCAGTAGCTCTGGGGAGGATAATCATACGCCTGTCTAAATACATGAGAGTGATGGGCATATTGTCAGGTTCAATATGACTTTCAATTCTGAGGTCAAGATTTGATTAAATTCAACATCATTTATGTGTTTTAAGTATTATTTATGTGTTCGAGAGAGCTCCAGTTATACACTGCACAGATTGAGTTGTCTTAGATAAATAAAAGTTGTAAGGTGGAGCAATAAAATAGGGGTTTCTAATACATTACATTTAAGCAATTAGGCAGACGCCCTTATCCAGAGTGACTTACAATCATTAGTCACAGGGACAGTCCCCATGGAGCAACTGAGGGTTAAGTGTCTAGCTCAAGGACACAATGGTAGAAAGTGGGGGATTGAGCCTGTGACTATGTGGTCATCAGGTTCACAGGCAAGTGGTTTACCCACTAGGCTAAAACCACCCAGTAGTAGCCAGTTTATGGAATATAAAGTGGTCAGTGTATGTACTTTATATTCAATAAACTAAAACCTTAAATGAAACACCCACTTCTGCACTTACCTAGAGTGTGGTCGTGCATGGTTTGGTAGATAGCCTTGGCTGGATTGTGGGGTGCTGCTGTAGCCAGGGATAAACTCTGGTGGTGGGGCAGAACTGGTCAAGTACTGCGTGTAACGGGGGTCTGAAGAGTACCACTGTCTCTCTCTCTCTCTTTCTCTGGGATCCGGAGAAGGGTAATGGCCTTGTGCAGGGTGATGTCCTCTATAATAGGGGTCATTTCTGTCTCTGTCTCTGTGGCGTGACGACTGGCCTGATGGGGGGTACTTTGGGCCTGGTCCATACCAACCGTGACTTCTTGGATCCATCATTTGCTAAAGACAGCTGCTCATATTAGAGACCCACAGTCCTAAATAAACAGGTGAGAGATATACATGAGAGAAATTACATCAAATGCACAATAAACTTTCCAATGCACATTTCTTTTCTGTTTGCATAGCCTATTGTGGGGCTGTCACTAATCAAATAACCAATAGAATGCTGCAATGTTTTTCTGAGAAATTAATATTGTTAGTTTGGTTTGTAAAGGGAAATAATAAATGCTGAGTTCACAGAAAGGAAATCAAACAGTAACAATAACACACACACACACACACACACACACACACACACACATACACACATATACATGTGACGTCCCCGGGCAGCGGCCACTAGAGGCCGCCCTTGTCTGTTATATGTTGGACTCTTGTTTTGAAATTGTCTGTGTTCAAAGTGTCTAGTTTCATGTTAGTGAGTTACAGCTGTCTAGTGTTTAAGTTAAGTGATTGTCTGTTCTGATTGGTTCTTGTCTTAGTCCTGTTTGTATTTAAGATTCCCCTGGGTCATAACCCAGGGTTAGTCCACCGTCTTATGTCCATCATTCATGTCTAGGGTTTATTCCGTTTTTTGTCCGTGACAGTGTGTGTGTGTAAAATGCACAGGTTGCTATTCTTTTATGAACTATTGTAGTGTGAGCTGTGTAAAAAAAAAAGAAATGCCTCCATATGTGTTGTAAGTGTAGTAGTGTTTGTACAGCAGCTGTATTCCAGCAGCTTCACTCCTGATTTGGTTTGCTGATGGGATGAAACAGAGTCAAACATGCACACACTCTACTCTTAACATTACTATTTTAATTGTTGCAACTGTAAAATAATGTGTAGTTGTGTAATTTAACATTTCCAAGTTATAATAAATTATTTACAGTGGAGGATATAATTATTTGACCCCTCGCTAATTTTGTAAGTTTGTCCAGTGAAAAAGAAATGGAAAGTCTCAGAACAGTATCATTTTAATGGTAGGTTTATTTTAACAGTGACAGATAGCACATCAAATGGAAAATTGAAAAAATAACTTTAAATAAAAGATAGAAACTGATTTGCATTTCATTGAGTGAAATAAACTACCATTAAAATACTATTGCACCTATTGGAGGTATTTAGTAAGAGTAAAGCCATAGCTTTACCCCCCCATCAACCTTATGACCTAGCTATAGATCTCCAGCCCGGTACGGTACCTCCCCGCGGCCACCTGTACTCCCTGGCGAAGGATGAACAGCGGGTCTTGAAGGAATATGTGGCTGAAGGTTTCGTGGGTGACGATGAAGGGTGGATAAAAAGAAGAACGGTGGTCTCCACCCTCGGTTCTTTATCACCATAAAGAACCGTCATCCACTCCCTCTCCCTGGACGCTCTCTCTGGTGCATCATAACCTCTCTAACCTCGTCCGCAACCGGAAGGGCGACGAGTGGAAGACGGCCTTTATAACTCCCAGCGGCCACTATGAAATGTTGGTTATGCCTTTTGGCTTGTGCAACAGTCCGGCAGCATTTCAACAGTTTATCAATGTCCGGGCAGTGTTAAAGAGGTTGCTGGCCCATCGACTGGAAAAGTTGGAAAAATGCACTTTCCACCAGTGTTCCACCACATTCACTGGGTTTGTGATATCCCCTCAGGGTGTGGCCATGGAGCCCCAGAAGCTGGATGCTGTGTGTAACCCTCAACCCCGAGGCTTTGGAAGCCTTTCATGGTCTCTGCACCATGTTCACCTCTGCATCCATTCTTCTTCACCCAGACTCTGCCAAGCCATTCGTCGTCGAGGTGGATGCCTCTCCCAGTGACGTCCAGACCAGAAACTGCACCCATGCAGTTTCTTCTCCAGAAAATTTAACCCCACTCAACAGCAGTACAGGGTAGGGGACCTCGAGCTGTTGGCCATCAAGTGGGCTCTGGAGGAATGGCGTCACTGGCTTCAGGGTGGCAGTGACTCGTTCATTGTCTGGACAGACCACCAAAACCTCTTAACCATCCAACAGGCGAAACAACTGAACCCTCAGCAGGCACGGTTGGCCCTGTTCTTCGAACCATTTCGATTCACCATCTGCTACTGCCCGGGGTCGAAGAACGTCAAGGCAGATGCTCTCTCCTGACAACACTACGGTAAGACCCCTCAAGCGGGATCCTGCGCCTGTTCTACCACCTCAGATCATTGTTCGGAAGATCGCGTCCGCCAGGGGCAGACCTTGGAGCCCCCTCCGGTTGAAACTCCTCCTGGACGACTGTTTGTGCCCACTGGACTTCGAACCAACACCGTCCAGTAGGGTTAATTTATCGGCCCTTGCTGGTCATCCTGGGTGCCTTCTGGTGGCCCAAGATGACAGCAGATACCAAAGAGTTTGTTCAGACGTGCGGGGTGTGCGCCAGGGCCAAAACTTCTAACCAGCCCAGGGAATCTCCAACCATTCCCGATTCCTCATCACCCCTGGTTGCACATCGCACCGGACTTCGTTACTGGTCTACCAGACTCAGAGGGGGAAAAAACACCATCCTGACCATCGTGGACCGATTCTCCAAGGCCGTCCACCTGGTGGTGCTTAGTGGACTCCCCACTGCCAAGGCAACCATGGAGATCTTATTAGAGCACGTAGTCCATTTGCATGGGTTCCCCAAGGACATTGTCTCGGACAGAGGGCCCCAGTTCACAGCCAAGTTCTTGGAGAGCCTTCTGCCTTCTGATCGAGTCTACATGCAGCCTCTTGTCTGGATATCACCATCAGACGGTCAGACAGAGTGGACCAACCAACAACTGGAGCGCTTCCTACGATGTTTCGTCATGGACCTTCAGCGCTCCTGGGCCCGTTATCTCATCTGGGCTGAGCTCTCCCACAATCTGCTCACCTCCTCAGGTGACCCCTTTTGAGGTATGTTATGGGTTTCAGCCACCAATGTTTACCCACCAAAAAACCAGAGGTTGATGTCCCATCGGCCCAACAGTTGGTCCGCAGGTGCCGGCGGATCTGGCGCCAAGATCGTGATGCCATCCAACGGGCCAACACACGCTATACTCACCAACACCGCCGCCGGAACCCTCCTGGACAATTGTTCCACATGGGTGACAGGGTTTGGCTCTCCACATGGAACCTTCAGTTGCACACAAAATCCAAGAATTTGTCACCCTGGTTCATTGGACCCTACCAGATCACTCACAAGATTTACCCTGTCACCTTTCGGCTCCAGGTAGATCCTCGTCACTCAATCACTGAGTCGTCTACTCGCTCCCCACTTTTCAACCCTGGTTTCGTGAGTACTCACCTCTGTTTAATACCACTGTGTGTGTGTGTGTGTGTGTGTGTGTGTGTGTGTGTGTGTGTGTGTGTGTGTGTGTGTGTGTGTGTGTGAAAATGCTGATTCCGGTGGGATTCTTAACTCGTGTTGAGCATTCATAGAATAACGTGCGTGATTATACCAGCCCTCTCGTGTCTGTCCACGCTTGGGCTTATTAGTCACACTACACGGGCGAACTCCAGGCCAGGTACGTTCGTGTTTACAGTTCATTATTGTGACAATTTATATGTATTATTTTTACATTTTCTCTGAACATTTATTTGTACGGAATTTTGAATCAAGTGTGGTCAATAGTGTATAAAACAACAGTGACACATTTTACACAGACACACTCCCACAAATAGGGGAAAACAATGATGCCTCTTATTTTTTTCCATGGCTGTATATAAAAATTTTAATAATGTAAAGCACACTCCACTATCCCAGTCAAAACAAAGTCTTTTTTACATAATTGTTGTCATTTTCTCTCTGTCAAAAGAACAAGATAAATTAACCAATAAAAATGATACAAAATTACAAACTTTTAGAACCTTGTTACACTGTAACACTTCACTGTAGGACAATAAGAATCCTATACAGTATAAGCCTTCCATTACAATAGACATAAATGATAAAACATTTATAAAAGGTTTTACAAGCATTAGTTTTCATGACACTTTCTGGGGTGATACTGACCAAAGCAGTCTCTATGACTTCTAATGCTTATTGAAATAGGCCCTTATAAATATTAATATTAATGTCATGTCTTCTGCTGTCTTGTGATAACATATATAGAGAGACTATATTCTTCCATGACAGAAATCTGAGTCATTCCTTATCAGTTATTTCTGATAACACTGGTTGTTTATTGACAAGACAGAAGTCTGAAAGCTTTGTTTAGATTCTTCTGCTTATGTTACTGGGTGTGGGGAACAAACCCTCTGTTTCAAATCCCGTTTATTTTTCATGTATTCATATGAATAAAATTAAGAAACTGCATTAAAAGGACAAATCCAAAATACTTAATGGGAAAGGAGGAACTGTCCACTGGATCTAAAACTAGATTAAAAACATTCTGAAATGATTACAGAAATCACCCACTGTAAAAAGAAACAAATATGGCTTATTAAAATGAGCACAACATTTCCATGTGAATAAAATACGCTATCACTGTTATAGTGTCAATATTTTACTTATTATTAGGCTTTGATGGTGTTGATGTCAGACTGGTGTAATGCATCACCCAGACCCAGCAGTAAAAGGAGCAGGAAATGGTAAAATCGCACAAACCTGCTGCAGAGATTGTCCTTCTTGAGTGTGTAAGTTCAGAAAAGTTCAAACTGCTCCAAAAACAGCAGTTTAAGAACCAGAAGTCTCTAATCTCCACCAGGCTGCATGTGAAGCTGTCAGGAGAACTGTGAGGGAGCAAAAGCCAAAAGTCCACAGTCACAGTTAGGCAAACACTGTATTTCCTGTCTCAAAGTGCACTCTGCCACATCATTACCTTCAATCACAGCAAACACTAAACACACTGACAGCCAACACTAAACCTTCTGACAGCACTCAGTCCATACCCATACCGACCGAGTGCTGTCAGACCACACACATTTCTGCCTGCTGCTTCCACCCTGCAGCCTTATTTACAGAATTAACGAGTAAAAAGAGTTAAAGCAGATCACACACAGATTTCAGACCTGCAGCTCTCTCTCTCTCTAATGCTTCCTCTCTGCAGTCGTATATATAGAATTAAAGAGTAAAAGCAGGCTGTGTAAGACACGACCAACTCAAGTCCAGATTTGTGCTTTCAGACCTTCCACCAGCTGAGTGTGGAGAACAGCTGTGTGCAGCTGGAAAAACAGCTGGAGACTTAAAGTTACATTTACTAACAACTGAAACAAAAAACAGTAAATAATCAGACACAACCTGCTCCTTCTGTAACGAACTAAGGAGTGTAACTTACAGGTTCCATCATTAAGAGTGCAGGGAAAATAGCGGTGTGGTCTCTCTCTCTCTCTCTCTCTCTCTCTCTCCCTCTCTCTCTCTCTCTCTCTCTCTCTCCCTCCATTAGTGAAGCAGTCCTGCCACGTTGTGCGGAACCACTGATTCTGGAGTGATTCTCGCCAGGAACATTTACAGGAAACACCTTAAAACGGAGCAACCAAATCTCCATTTTAGGAAGGGCAAAAATAAAATATATATATATTTTGCTTTTACTATTATTATTATTATTATTATTATTATTATTATTATTATTTTATTATTATTATGTAGAAGTAGTAGCACTGCATAACGTGATTCACAGGATTTATAAGCTTCTAATAGGTCTAGAAACCTTCTTCTTATAGCTAGAAGATGAATACGATTTGGTTTTTTGCTCATTTTACTGTACATAAAAATGGTGTAGGTTCAGTAAATACCATAAAATAAAATTTTAATAATTGAGAAAATACTGAGATGT
Organism: Bryconaethiops microstoma; assembly: GCA_037577275.1. Classification (NCBI taxonomy): domain Eukaryota; kingdom Metazoa; phylum Chordata; class Actinopteri; order Characiformes; family Alestidae; genus Bryconaethiops; species Bryconaethiops microstoma. Next base: position 9,109,685 of record JBBJLS010000109.1, on the reverse strand, counting down.
GGTCATTTTGTGGTTCCTAATGCACATAATGTAGCAGACTACATTTATAGCACAAGACATATCTTGTTAGGTACTATATGTATTCATTTTGAAACGAACGTTTTAACCAAAGAAAAGTATGTTTATAAACTATGTTTATAATACGACTTTGCACAGTTTTTCAGTGCATTGTGGAAAAATGATCTAAAGAACAACCAAATCTAAACAAATGTTTTTTTCTAATGTGAACGTGGGGTAGAAATATATAGAGAAATATAATGTGCATTAGATTTAGGTATTAAAAAATTTAATAAATAGGTATTAGGTACGTGTAGGTATTAGGTATTCATAGTCATTTTCAAGACAGTGTGTTATTACAGGATAATTTGATGAGTGATGGACGCCTATATAATAAAAAAGGGTTAAGTCATTCGGCACCACAGGGGTTAGATATTTCAGTACAGAATGTAATGGGCTATTTCACTGATTTATTTTATTTAGTGTCTCACTAATAACCACCACTTACACTATTTACCGTTTCTTAACCGTACCATTAACTGAATCACCATCTACTCTTTAGTTAATTCCTCAAATCAGCCACACGGGGTCGCTCTAGTCTCATAATATGTGAATTGAGAGGCTTTAGTGGACCAACACACAAAGAACTGTCACACTATTGTGGAGTAATATCTGAACAAAAAATATATCTTAGACTGAAATTTTAATTATCCTTTTAAATTAAGTGTAAAGTCTATATTTTACTACATATTTATTACAAGCTACGATATGATCATCAATATGATCTTTTAACATTTAACTAAAACATTTGATCATATATTTGGTTTGCAGGTTTGGAGTAATGTTCTCAGCCATTCTAAATGAATTGTAAAGTGTATATTTTACTACACATTTTTTAAGTTACGATATGATAATATCATCTTAACATTTTAACATTTTGATCATATTTTTTATCAATAGTTTTGCAGGTTTGGCGTTTTGCCCTCTGCAGCCTCATGCACAGTTTTAGAGCTCTTTGAATTCGTTTTCGCAGTGAGCCAATAGGAATCGCGTATGCAAATAGTGTACTAGGTTTAGCCCTATAGATATCTCGTATGCTAATCGAGTAGTAGGTGTAGCCCCTCCTCTCGTCCAGTCTTCGAGTGCACGAGCCCAGTTGAGTCAGTCTGAGTAGCTGCAGCCTGATGTGCAGGATGACTCTGGAGGAGCTGAGTGGGGAAAACGCCTCAGAAAGGTAAATACCTACATTTATCCATATAGAAATAGTTAAGAAGCATTTTTAGTAATGTCTGCTCGCTTCTAAGTTGATTTCGATACTCTAACGGCCAGGAGAAACCTCGAAAATGACTGAAATGTAGTGAATGTAGGTCTAGCAGACCTCAGCTTTTTAAGTTTCCAGCACGAGGAACCTGCAGAAAGCTATCAACAGTTTCTCTGCCTTCCTCATCACTTTTCTTCAATAATGACCTCTTTCACTCATGCATACAACGAATGCATGATGCTTTTAATTCATTTAAACTGTTACAAACTGTAAATTGTCCTGTCCTGCAGGATGGCCTCAGTGGTCATGGCTCTGGAAGAGGTTCTGACTGCAGCCCTGCCCCAGGGCTGCATCACTGTGGGGGTCTATGAGGCTGCAAAGTCACTAAATGTGTAAGTGGACAAACCGTTTTACTCCAGTCCCCAATGCATAAATTTGATAATGCATACTTCATTTCTCATACCTTTGTTGATTGTCCTTAACATTTTTGTTCCCACACTGTTTGTTCTCCAGAGATCCAGACAATGTGGTCTTGTGTCTCTTGGCCACAGACGAGGATGACGTCCAAGACGTGGCCCTTCAGATCCATTTCACCCTGATCCAAGCTTTCTGCTGTGAGAACGACATCAATATCTTGCGGGTGAACAACATGAGGCGCCTGGCTGAGATCCTGGAAGGGGTGAAACCTGGAGGAGAGCCTATGGACCTGCACTGTGTATTAGTCACTGTACGTGTGGCATTAGTCATCCATCCTGCAGTAGCCACAGGGGAGCTCGAATCTATCAAACATTAATCATTGAGATGCAAAGAGCAGCTCTGCATGGTTTTTGTGTACCATCTCACACATGCTTCATTCACTGGGTCCAGCACCCACTAAACATCTGAGACGCTGGGTGTGGATTCTCATGCGTTATGTAGGTTTGTCACAGCCGGCCTGCTGAGTGAATTCTTCCTTGGAAATTTGTGTCACTGCATACCTTTTTGCGCTGCCAAAAAGACTTAGTGAGCCGCCCAGCCTTTGAAGAGGGCTGGGCTTTAGTAGTTAAGTTCCCTGATCTGCTCGACTGTCTGTGATGTGGAATTCCAGTCAGTCTGGAGCTGCAGTAAATTGGCAGCCGCACACAGTGATCTGACTCCGGTTAGTGAGCCGCTGTGGCAGCCTTTGGCAGACTTCATAGCACTTCCTGTGGGGCCACTTGAGCAAACAGCGTTTCCTGGTAGAAAAGCTCTGTGAAGTGTCCACCTTTTGCAAATTAGAACGGAATCTTGTGAAAACCGCTTAGCAAACGGCAGATAAGTCACTCCCTTGCAGGCTTGCTGTGGGGCCAACTTTAATAGTTATATGTAGCTCCCCTGGTAGTATTCAAGACAAAAATAACCCATGCATAATGTATTAGTAACTCATTTATAGTAAATTAACTTGTGTTTATGTGCTTTTGTTGTTGCAGAAACCACAGTCATCTGCATGCAAAGACCCAGCCCTCACCAAGCTGAATCGTTTCTGCAAGGACAGCCGGTGTTTGGACCAGTGGGTGCCAGTGATCAACCTCCCCGAACGATGAGACAGAGCAGGATGTGCCACGCCACCCATTGCACAAGCTACTGCACTGTATTTGCGTTCTGCCTCGGCTAAATGCCCCTGGATAACATTAACGCCCTCACAAGGAGGATGACAGAATTGAGGAATCAACACAGCGTCTAAGGAACATGGGAATATAATACAAATCCAAAGACGAGGAGCGTGGATTTTCTATCAGGCCAGAGGGGCAGGCACCAAGGGGCCGGGAACAGGGAGCATGACTCAGCAGCATGTAAGCGACGCTGCCAGGGAATGACAGTGCCTGCCTTCACCCGGGAAACAAAAAGACTGTACCGGAAACTGACTCATGTGAGTGCTCGTTGGCACTCAATGCGCAGGAGAGGAATTGTATGAAACTGAAAGAATGGAGTGTACCCGACCAGGCCGGTTTGGACTGGCCTGGGCAAACTCAGCATGGGCAGACTGACAGATGGACTGCTGAAGTTCTCAGCAACAGTTCTGGAAAAGACCTTGGGATTTTGGAGAGGAATTTAATTTATGTTGTTTTTATTGACTTTAATTATTTTTACTATTTAAAAGGGAAATAGAAGAGTCTTTACTGGTTTCAGAGGGGTGGGCGTTAACTTTTTAAAAGTTAAACTTTTTATGGAAGTGTTCGTCATTGTCTCTGTTACATATGTTAATTTAATGACTTGTATTTATGTTGAAATGTACATTTTTGTACAACTTTTTGAGGAATTTAATAAAATAATTTAGTGTGATAATGTTTCCGGCCTGATTGCTTTGAGCAGCTTTCATGTGCTTTCTAACCCACAGTTCTTGGCACCGTCCTGTGGGTCAGGGTAACTCAACTGAGGTTACGCTGTCCTTGGTCACGCTGTGCTTGACGCAGGGCTGGAACAGTAACACTGACGTAACATTTGAGGAAACGATAGTGCTGCACATGATGGGTGTACTTGCGGGTCAGACTTAAGCTTATTTTTGATTTTGTACTGCAGCAGTATAATCTCTGAATTTACAAAAGGTTGCATTCGTAAGGCTAAATGAAACACAAGCCTTTCATGGCAATCTGACAAAAGTCCATAAACTTAGGACAATTCCATCAAATGTCAGTTGTCATATGCGACACTTTTGTACATTTTCCTGTCATTTTACCATAACCAGTGTTTTGTGGCTGTTACAACTGATGCTGGTAGGAATAAGTATTTATAAAATTTACATCAGTTGTCGTAAAATGTGTATGTAGGTGTTATGCAGCCTTATTAATGCCAGCCTTCAGCTGGCCTTTTTTTTTTTTTTTTTTTCCTTGAATGCAGTTTTTTCCTTGAGTCAATTCTGCACTTAAAAAGATACCATGCCTGACTACCCTGGTTTAGAATAGGTCTAAAACAGGTCATTATAATCATTACACAGCACCGTAATACAAGACCATGTGTTAACGACTTCTTACAACATTAACAGGGCCATTAAAGTGAAATGCATTTCAGGATTCTCCTGCATAATGCAGGTTATTCAAAAAAACATTAAAAAGCACAAATGACCTATATAACTTCTGCACCTAGACTGCTGTGCGATGCGCATTTAAAACCGAACAGAATACGACAGTATCTTTAACAGTGTAATGATATGTAGTGAGCATTATTTATTATTGTGAAAGTTTTCAAAAAGCTGATACTGTCTCGCTGTTGTCAAATGTGTTAGGAACAAAGTGTCCCAATTTCTGTGTGAATGCAAACAAGTTTTGTCATGTTGCAATTCCATTGTCTGATATAAAAACATGCACCGTCAGCAAAATGTTTTGTACTATAAGCACATCGTCGGGAGATGGGGGTCGACAGAGTAGCCCAGCGCTCATCGTGCTTTGTTTTGCCAACAGTCAAACACCAAATCCAGAGAAAATAGCCCACACCCTGGGTTTCCAAGCCCGACCAAAAATAGATGTACTCATGTACTCTGACAACAGGAGAACTCTGTTCCGGTTCCTACAGCAGCTGCGCTATGCCTGACAACCGGGCCTCCGGGGGCTTGTGTCTTTACACAACATAGGAGGTAACAAGGGCCCTCACTGAGCCAAAAATGGCCACGGTTCTGAGAGGGAGAGTGAGCCATAGGCTCGCTAGCTGTGGGACGCGTATGGCTGACTGTTGGCTGTGCGTAAAACAGGGCACAAAGCATTGAAAGAAAAGCTAATGGCGTGAGTCAAGGCCATTCAGACCTGCAGAGAGCGTCTAAAAATAACTAAATAGACCTGATGTTCCTGTCAGAACGGGGAGGGAAACGGTTGGCATGGATATATTCCATCCGCTAGCCGGCCATGACCCCCATTGTAAACCAGTGCAAGTGATGCTAAATGTAGTGCCAATTGACCCGAAAGACAAAACTGAACAATAATTTCTTTCTGAAGGGACACCAAGGGTACTCGACTATGTTTTCACCACTGACCTCTACGTGAAACCTAAGCTCCAACTCGGCTCAGGAAGAGCTGGATCTTCCAGTGGGGTTGATGCAGAGGAGATCAGGTGAAGCCTAATGGAGCAGAAATGATTCAACTCCGAGGTTTCACTTGCTGATACTACAGCCATATGCAAATGTTTGGACATCCGTGATCAAATCGTTTTGTTGATTTTCTAAATGGAAATGCGTACACATCCTCTGTGGAGAACACTCCTGTCTTTTTTAATGCACAATTACCGTTTATTTGCTGAATTACAAACATCATATGTGGCCTGTGCAACAGTTATGGCACACAATAATAGAATTACATTTACCATTTCTTTTCTCAATATGTTAAACTCAGCATATAAATACAAATAAACTGGGCAATAACTTCTTTTCAAAACATGTAATTACACCTGTGGTGTTCAAACTGCCGCACATAACCGCTCATACTGCATAACAACGTTAATGGATTTTGGTTTATATTGGGTGGTTGCATTAGCTTTTCTCCCACCTTTAAAACCACTAACAGATTCTGGCACACTGGAGGGACTCATGTTGCTACCACTGAGGCGCACCGATGTCTGAGAGCTCAGCGTAAGAAAAATGCATTAACAACGAATTATTCAAATAAAACATTTTCGGGATGTTGTTCAAAGGCATTTATAAAAAAGTGAAACTTAGAATTTAACTGTGCCTATCCTGTATGCTACTGATTTATTACAATTTTAGCAACCTGATAACTGTTCCTATTTGGCACTACCATTAGGAATGTGGCGTGTTATTTTGTCTCTAGACAGGGGTGACCAGGTTCAGGCCTGATACAGTAACGTGAAGACGGTCTTGCTTTCGACTATAATTAGGCTCAGACAGTATTTTGTTAAATGTGCTGCTCAGGGTCGAGTCATACTCCGCATATCCAGGCTGTATTCAGGTACAGACTGAAACTTTGGGCCCAACTACAGCTCAAAAAGCCCTAGAATTGATGTGTGGTTCTAGGACAATGTGAAAAGAAGAGATCTATTCTTGGTCTCCCTGGGAGTAGGGAGTGGGAGTATTTCTGTACCAGGTCAGCACCGGAGCACAACACTGCCCACATTATCTACCTCGAGGTGTGCACCGAGGAGTTTCCCGCGCCAGGCCAACCGTTACTGTCGCCCTGCAGACAGCTGGAATGCAATCCTGAGAAAAGGAGGGGGTGGTTTGAGTTTTGGACAGAGCTATGCTTTATTTCCCCAGCTCTGCTCCAGAGTACGTGCATTTACGCTCACTTATTTAGCAGCTAGGAACCTCAGACTCGGCCGCGACTTTCAGAGCAAGCATCACACCGGCTGTTCCCATGGCCTGAGGTATGCAAATGTTTCAGGGAGGACTGACCACAACTCTGCAGGTCAAACCATGAGACCATGAAGGGCAGGTTACGGTCAGAAATGTCCAAGCGTCCATTTGTATAATAAATGCAGAGATTGTTTGCTGCCTATTCAAAATTCAGAGATACTTCGCTGTTCACATTTTCTTAGTCAGTTTCCATAATACATTAAAGATTAATTGGGTTTACTTAAAATTAGTGACAGTGTTACAACAGTAAGAACAAGAAAAGCTCACACAGCGTATGCTTCAGGCGTTTAAACCACTTTCAGGGCAAAACATGTTCTTTTAATATGTGTTTTTCAGAAAGGTAATGCATCAAACATTATTCCAGAGAGCTCACATGGATGAGAGTGCATCCAATACAGAAGCAAACAGCTGTTTTACATTAATGAAATTTTTGCAAGTGTTTTCTATTAATTAATTTAAAAGCAACAGTGAAAATATTCCAATGTCAAAAGAAGGCGAGGTGACACAAAACTTCTGTTGGGCAGCGCAGCTCTCACAGTTTACTGCTTTCCAGAGAGGAAGTGTGGTTTTATTTGTCCCAGGAGGATGGCAACACTAGACAAAAAGCTTAGCTGGGTTATCAGGGAGACATTAAGTGCCCAGCCCACCATTAACGGCCATTTATGCCTGCGGACCGACAAAAGGCCTTCCTGCGACCCGCCTACACCTCACAACACTTCAAGGAGGGCAAAACGCAGAAAAATAGGTGAGATATCGAATGGAACCTGCTTACCGGATTACAGGGGGAGGTTATGCCTGAACTTTTTCCTCCAAGCAGACGAGTAACGTGATCAGCAAAGGGAGCGAGACCACAACACCTTGCCCATCACTCACTGGCCAGAGCCAGTGCTGATTACATCAATGTGGGCCAACAAATATGGCCTGACCTGATTGTGGTAGTAAAAGCAAGTCTGAGCATTGCATAAGAGCTGAGCTGAGCTGAACTGGAGGCATAAACAAAACACATCTCTGAGAATCTAGTGCATGTGGAAATATTTACCTGACCCAGTAAGATTCAAATGACTTGAACACCTGGTGATTGCTTTTTTAGTGTGTGTGTGAAGTGTTTCGCACATCAAACAACGCTGTCAGCGCTGTATGAACACCTATACTACATATACAGAGACTACTCAAAGACGACCCGGGCCAATTCATTATCGCAGGAGTTAACGGTCATTTAACAGCTGCAAATATTGTACAAATTGATATTTTACAGTGAATTTATGAACACTGAATTGTAAATGCAATATGTTCTGCTACATATAAAAAAAACACGTATGCTACAGTAGAACATACACTATATGGACAAAAGTATGGGATGCCCGTCCAGTACTCCAACAGGGACTTCAATGACATGGCATTCAAACACACAGACTTTAATATGGAGTTCGTCCCCCTTAGGCAGCTATAACAGCTTCCAATCATCTTGGTAGACTTTCCACAAGATTTTGGAGTTTATGTGGGAATTTGTGCCCATTCATTCTGTAGAGCATTTATAAGGTCAGAAACAGATACTGGACGAGAATTAAGGGCTCTGTGCGGGACAGTCAAGTTCTTCCAAACTGAACTCGTCCAGCCATGTCTTTATGGAGCTTGCTTTATGCACCGGGACAGTCATGCTGGAATAGAAAAGGTTCTTCCCCAAACTGTGTCCACAATGTTGGAAACATAGTGGTGTACAAAATATCTTGATATGCTTGATTTTAATACACCTGTGGAAATGGGTATTATGAGGTGTGTCTCAATGCCTTTGTCCATATAGTGTATTTGTTAAAGTGGAATTCCACTACAGATTTTTAGAATAATTCATTGAGTGAATTAGGCCGCATCATTTTTTTTTCCTGGTTATTGCTTTTGTAGTTTGTGGGAGTGTGTCTGTGTAAAATGTGCATTATTATACCTGGGAAATGTCAAACTACACAACACATTATTTTACAATTGCAACAATTCAAACAACAATGTTATGAGTATAGTGTGTGCATGTGTGACTCTGTTCCCATCAGAAATTGCTGGAATACAGCACATAGAATACTGGTGGTTTATTTACTACCTAAAACCATCAGTTAACTTATATGTTATGGGAGTTTTCACATGTAATGCTGATAATGATTGAACAGTGTTAAATCTGGTAAACAATTTTGCCTTAAAAACCTGTGCATATACCGCTGTTCCAAGAATGAATGAAATGTTACAGGCTAAAACTTTATCCCTAATCTACCATAAAATGCTTCAAACGTCTGGTTCCCATCACTACTGCTGTGAACATTTCTGACAAAATGTGACTTTTTTTTTATATCAAGCCATTGAAAATGACTTTTTACTGATTTACTCATGCAACATTTCTGAGATGGTTTCCCTTATAAACAAACTTATATTCTAAGAAAATGTCACAATAAATCAAGACAAGACAGGGGTGTTGAGATTAAATTATATTTAACTTTAGCTGGAAAACAAAGACATTTGCAACACCAGAATTTGCCTGGTGGTTTTTTTTTTTCACAGGTAAAAGTGTCTAGGAGTAATCCACACAAAATGGTAAGAATGAGTGCACTTCATATTAAAACAATTTTGTTTTTTTTAAAGGCAAGGGAAAAAAAAAAAGCTTGAGACAATACAGAGGGGCAAAAAAAAATTGAGTAAGCTTAAGCGAGTCATCACAAGGCCAATACAAAAAATCACCTTCAGGAACGGCCACAATTATAGAAGAAAAACATGCTGCCTAATTAACAACAGGCTACACTAACAGAAGGGATCAAATAATCATCTGAGGGAAAACACTATAAAATGTCACTTTAGAAACATTACTCAGTAGACAGCATGTAAAGCAAGGCTGTTAAGTGATTAAAATACTAAAATTTGATTATATATCCACAACATACTGTCTTCAGTGTCATTAAATACATTTGTGATTGCAGTCCAGATTTATTAAAAAAGCTTTCATCAACATATTATTAACCCATGAAATTTCAAATGCACGATGAGTGATTGTTCAGTAACAAAATTAATGACTGCTAGATCGACTGGCATCGCGTTGGTTAATGCTTGGCGTGTGCCGGAGGCTTCAATACGACCGTCCTGAGGCGTGGCCAGTTTAAGGCCGCAGCACCGGCAGAGACACAGGTGGCCATACACAGTGAGCTGGACTGCAGGCTGCTAATTCACAGTAGACAAACCCTTGAGTGTTTAATAGTGTGTAAGACCAGGCGCTTAGTAAAGTCAAAGCAGAAATACTGGATTTAAGGCCTTTGTTGGTTTGGCTGGTCAGTGGGCTCTTTCTGCCAGCCGTGTGGCGAGAAAACACGTTAAGTAGGAGTGTATGATCAGAACCAGCCAAGACTGGAACGTTTTTTTACCATTACAATTTAAAAAAATGTAGTTTTTACTTTCTCTAATCTGTATGACTATTTCAGGACGTAAATGAGGGTCAAGTTACCTGTGCTGCATTCCAATACTGTGCATGCACACTTATGCATATTTTAGGCCTACCACTGTCCTGTGTATTTTTAAAAAATACATTGTAAAAAAAAAAATCAAATGAACAATGTTGTCTTTGTTGAACTCCAGACATTAAAAAAAATTGATGAAAAACAAACCCAGGAAAACAATTTTTAAAAAATGGCCATTTGGCTATTTCAAAAAAATAAAATTGAATTAAAAAAAAAAAAATAATAATAATTCACATACCTCCGTAAAATTTCATGATTGGTGCAACCCTATCAAATGGTCTTTAAAAAAAAAAAACAAAGTAATAATACACACGTACACACACTCGGGCACATAAAAACAGCTTGCCATTATGACGAGTGTAAGAAAACAAACAAAAAAAAACAAAACAGCAGTTGTAAACATGGAATGTCAAAATTCACGATAACAGTCACCACAATAATTCAGAGAAACGCTATCGTGTGGTAAGTCACTCATCTGCTTGGAACTGCACAGGCACTGCACAGATGCACTGGCAGGATTTACTATTGCTGGTCAGATTTGACACGATGGATGGCACAAACAAGTTACAGATTGTTAATCATTCAGAAGAAGATACTATTTCATCATAAATCCCAAAAAAAACAAAAAAAACAATCAAAAGCATTTTTCACACGAAAATAAGGCATATAATCATTAAAGGGTTACATACGTTAGGTCATTA
>JBBJLS010000109.1:9067657-9092937 GCA_037577275.1 Bryconaethiops microstoma | reverse complement strand
GATGTTTGAGATATAGAGAGCCTCTGCGCGCTCTCTCTCTCTCTCTCTCTCTCTCTCTCTCTCTCTCTCTCTATGTGCTCTGAATAATTTTACTTCAGAACCATTCCATCTCTAGTTAAGTAAAGTAAAGTGGTCCTTATAGTCACATGTGAACACACCACAGCACAGCACACAGTGTGAACAATGTGGAATTCTTCCTCTGTATTTAACCCATTCACCAAGTGGAGCAGCTACTAATGAGTGGCACCCGTGGAGCAGTGTGTGGGGATTCGAACCTACGACCTTCTGATCGCAGGGGAAACTCTCCAACCACTAGGCCACCAGACATAATAAGCCACTAGGCCACCAGACATGAATCTACTGCATCTGTCGCAAACTGTGATCACAGATAATTGCTCTGTACTTGAAAAAAGCAACAGAAAACCCTGTTATCAATAACAGCCACATAGAATTGATTGTCTATGATCTGAAACTCCGGCCCAGTGAGTGCATGGACAAGAAAAATGGCATAGAAAAGTGCATTTTGTGCATAATTACATTTTAATGAGATTACAGAGCAAGTATATATTTATAGCTATAACACACTAAAACCTTCACATCAAGCCCAATGTTCTTTTTATTTAATGCTTTCAAGGCATGAAGGTGAAGGGGGAAAAGGTTCAACGAGTAGCAAAGCGATTAGCCAGTGTGCCTCAACTGACGCACAAAAACGACGCGTTAACATGAGTGAACAATCTAAAGAAGTGACCATAAGCTCTAGAGTAGAAGATGACATGCATTCAGACTAAAACTCATGTTTTATTGCCCTTTTGGAATGGAAACTCAGATATTGTGGACACAGTCATAGACAAAAGCTGGTCAAATGACTTATTTTGTTGAAAATACATTCACACATCTGTCATACAAAAAAGATACAAAACGTAAAAAGGCATAAAAGGGCACAAAATGCGGCCTGTGCCAAAGTCATGAGGATTTTTTTTTCCCGTTAAACTTAAATTGCATAAAAAATTGGTAGACAAATGGCATTTTTAAGATTGTTCCTAGTATTAACTGTAAAGTAAGACCGGATATGTATTTTTGCATATGCTCTTCTATCACTGTTGCAGCTGAAATGACAATGATGATGCAGGAGTCAACTCTCCATCCACATATCTGACTTGATACTTTTTCGCTGCTCTATGATATCTGGGCATCATTGTTTGCATAAGAAATCGGCAAAAATGGAAACGCCTGACATTTTCCCATATCACCAGGCCCCGTTTATTTAAACAGGGGAGGTTAAACAAACCAGGCAGCCATATCTCGAGATGGCAGGGTACTGACACACACACACACACACACACACAAACACACACACACACATACACGCGCGCGCACACACACACGCACACTCACCCACCCTCCCACTTGGCTTCGTATCCCCCCGAGCTTAACCTGTTAAGGAGAAAGCTCCGTCCTTTGGGGACGCACCGTGTGGCACAAATTAAAAACTGCTCGGGAGAGAAAGATCACCTTGAGCTTATCCCCGTATTAAAGCCAGCCTACGTATCGCCCCACCGACAGGCATCAAATTACCTCCGCTCTAACCCATTCTACTGGCACACACACCGCGGCGGACTGGGCGGGGAGAAGTCGGGCTGCCAGCTCTTTAGTTAAAGATACGCTAAGTAACATTTTCTCCTCCGCTGACTGCTGCAGCTGGCTGCAGAAACTGATATCCTGTCTTTCGTCAAAGCTGCGGCAAGAGACATTTCCTCATTTGCTGACTCTAAACGCCAGCGGAAACTTGCCGGTAAGCCTACAGGTGAAGGTTTAAATCTCTATATTACATGCCCGTATGGAAAATAGCTAAGGGACCAATCAGCAATTTTTTAAAGCACATAATAAGCAAGTAATCTGCCAAGGAAAAGAAGTTTAGCCAAGCTATTCCAATGGTTTGCACCATTAATCATATTTGTATGGTTATCACGATACGAGTTTCGGAGAAAAAACACATCGGGTGATGCAAACATTGGTGTTGGGAATGCAGCTTTAAGGGCTGTGTCTAATAAAAATGAGTAAACAAAAAAAAAACACAATGAATCCTATCCTAAAATAAAAGTTAAAGAATAGACACATTAAGAAGAGTTTATAATCCTTTTTAAGAGTAAATTATATGTCAAAGAAATGTTTTAAGCGAATTTCCATATGTTTAGATGGTCTTTTTTTTTTTTTTTTAAAGCAGACAGTGGATTGTGTTCTTCTCAGATGTTTCGGGAGGGCGTTCCACATTGGGGTCCTTAAGTACAGTTAGTTTAAGCCAATCTCCGTGGATACGGCGGGCCAGTTGAGTATCTTTAGGCATGATGGTGACTCTCTCGGCGTGGATGGCGCACAGGTTCGTGTCCTCGAACAGATCCACAAAGTAAGCCTCGCTGGCTTCCTGCAGGGCCATGGCGGCGGAGATCTGGAAGCGGAGGTCGGTCTTGAAATCCTGAGCGATCTCACGCACCAGGCGCTGGAAGGGCAGCTTGCGGATCAGCAGCTCCGTGGATTTTTGGTAACGGAAGATCTCTCTCAGAGCCACGGTGCCGGGACTCTAACGGTGAGGTTTCTTCACGCCACCGGTTGCCGGAGCGCTCTTGCGAGCAGCCTTTGTGGCCAGTTGCTTCCTGGGCACCTTTTCACCGGTGGATTTGCGGGCAGTCTGCTTTGTTTTTGCCATACTAGCGAAGTGCGATGGTGTTTGCCACAAGAAAAAAAATTGCGAAAACAATAGTAACACACAGACACTATACAATACTAATATTAAAGTGACGAATATTTACAATAAATCCTAAAATTTTTAAAAATGCCAAATAAAAAACATGCCAAATAAAAACATGCCTCGCCAGCGTCCCCGTAACCTAGCAACTACCTACTGTGATGTGTTCCTAAATATGTTATAAATGCATTTGTGAATCATTAACAACTGCAATGAACAACTATTTTTCTTAGTTTAATCAGTGAACTAGATCAAAACAAAAATGTTATTTCTACCATATTTATTTTTAAAAAAGGTTATTCCAAATTGATAATATTAACACAAACATTTCACTATTGTTTTTGTAGCAGTGAATGTAAACTTTTTTTTTTTTTTAAACATTGTTTGAACAGACTCGAGCTGTTAAATGAATATTAATTCATAAATAATAAAAAGAAAAGAAACAAAAACTAAGTGTTCATCGGCCTGCTTTGAAAACAGGCCTTGGACTATAGAGATACATTGTTTCTACAGTAACACTCAAACCCAATCACTATCCCTTATTCACACAGTTATTCCAGTCAGGGTTGCGGGGGTGCGGAAGCCTTTTCATGTGCTTACAGGCTGCAGAAACCCTGGACAGCCCTGCCATGTGTAAAATGGCAACTCAGTCAATCACTGAAATTCATTGATGATTATAAAAATAATAAAATTTTACAGATTTCATTACTTTATTTTTGCACCCATAATCAGTAATCTGATTGATTAAGATGATCAGAGCACAAAGTACAACGTTAAGTGATTTCTTAGAGAGGCTCAGTTGTGTGTATTGCTGTCCTCTGCAATACAGGGTTTTGTGAACAAATGACATAAGAGTGCCGGGTGCGATTCACACAAAGCAGAAAGAAGTGTTAATTCAGTATCTTCCACTATCATAAGCAGTGTTTTAAGGCACTGAAACTCCCACAAGACGTTCAAACATGCTTGTAAAGCACAAAACATGCCGTTATCCCACATCCCGAGAAACAAGGCGCTGTGTTATCAGGGGCCCAGAGGAAAAGCACTAGTAGCCCCTGCCCTCCTTTTCTTTCTTTCTTTCTGGCACTGAGCTCCTATCTCTGCAGAAAGGAACGCCCTGAAACGAACAGGCAGCTAAAAGAGCATGGAGCAGTGGGGGAACGGAGATAAAGCTGATTGGATGGCCTCATAAATCCTCCTGTCTGATTAATCTGGATCTGTAACACCGGATACACACTCTCAGAGGGGTTAAGAGGGGCCCCATCACATTTTATACACACACACACATACATACACACATACACATACACACATACACACACACTCTATTGGGGTGTTTACTGGAAAAGCCTGCATTGCAGATGGATAAGGGCAGCACAAAACACTTCATTATTATGACAATACAGTCCTCAGCCATCTGCAAAGGGTTGCAAATGTATTTGAGCTCTCCATCGAAGAGTTATTTTCAAAGGGTGTATTCAAAGTTCGTTTTTTGGTCTAAACAATGCAAGCCTTTAATCTTTAACCATGTCAGATCATTAATTCAATAATGCATATGCTTGCAAGGTGTATCCCATGTGTAGTCTTAATGCATTTCTGCAAGATACTGTCGAGAACAAGAAAAACCTGCAAACAAAGCACTTTTTTGTATTGTAAATAATCAGGAAAAGGAAAATAATGTTTCATGCAAATGCAAAAAAGAAGTTTAGTTACACTGAAGCAGCTTGGGTTTCGATCCAGCAATCTAAACTGAAGAGCTTAGAATGGACAGTTTTTTCCTTTTTTTCTGCACAAGCATAGGGAAAATGATTTCTTCAGAATTGAATTTGAAGGAGGAAAATGACACGGAACTAGCAATGAAAAAAAAAAATGAAGCCATTAAGTCTGATTTACGGGAGAGCTGGCAACGCAAACTTTGCACAGAATCCTTAAGAGATAACAGATGACATCAAGTCATTACAGTGAATAAAGGATTATATTTAGTTAATCAAACACGGACAGTACATGTTTAGCAGATTGTGTAACCAGTTTAGGGAGCAAAAAGAGAAGTCTATTGCTCTCGTTGTCAACTAGCTGTGACGAATGCAGACAAAATGAAGGTGATAATGGCCAGACAAAGGACTTTGTGCTGAAATAAAAACTGAGTGTGCTAAGTCAAAACACATGTACCAACACATGCATTCAGGAAATAATAAAAGCATTTTCTGATCAGCTGCAATAGTTAAGACAAGAGAGACACGCTGCCATAGGCCAGCACGAGGTAAGCACATGGCAGTTACAAGGAAGCTATAAGGCAGCACAGGCCTGCATATGGCAGTCAAAACAAAGCATAAAGCAAATACAGGACCAACACAGGGCATCACAGAGCAGCCGTAAGGTAGCACAGTGCAAGCATTAAGAAATAAATTCTAAACAAATCTTGGTGTATTATTTTTATTATCTACTACTGTGTAAATATTTCTTGCAATATTTCTTACATTCTTATTGATATTACTCTCCATAACTTGGTGCAAAAAATAGACATCTAAAGAAAAGATGTGAAACAATTGTTTTATTACTACCTTTTAGGAAAAATATAGGCTAAATTGTTTCCTGCAGATATAATGAGGGAGGAGCAAATGCTACAGTAGCAACTGTCTTGTTAAGAAATGTCTGGAGGTGATGTGATGTGTCCCTCCCACTAATCCAGTCTAGCGTCAACCACTTAAAAATGCTATGTTAGAATGTATTACTATTGAAGAAAAACCAAAAGCAGCTCCGTCCGTCCAGGAGCTTTTTTCGATATTGAGCAGTCAGGACCAGCACCAGCACCGATTAATACATACTTATTGGACAGCTGGTGCCTAGCGGTTAGGGAGTTTGCCCTGCGATCAGAAAGTTGTGAGTTCGAATGCCAAGACTGCTAGTGGCACCTTTGAGGTACCCTAGAGCAAGGTACTGTCCCCACACTGCGCTGCTGGCTGCCCGCTGCTTCACTTGGTAAATGGGTTAAATGCAGAGAAAGAATTTCCTGCTGTTCACACTGTGTTGATGTATGACAAAATGGTCACGTTACACTTTACTTTACATACATCACGCATAATAATACATGGTTCTCGATATCCATTCCTAGCGCAGTCTAAAAATAATTGCATCAAATTGTTTAAAAAATTTTTATATACTGAAATCTTATAGTGAGATTTACAGCTGCCAAAACTGCAACATTAAAAACCCATTCTCTCCCGCACACGCAGTCAGAGGGCCCTCCGACCCCTCCAAGGTCAATACGTCTCCATTTCCCTTCCGCACGACCGGCTGGACGCTCACATGTACCGAGGCGGAAGCGGCGTGACAGCATGAGTAACTACCAGAGTCGGCGCGCTCAGAGAACCTGCCAGATGCCCACATCCGTTTCATTAACCCACTCACTCATTCGGTCGCTCACTCACTCCTCTCCCCTCTACAGGAAGCTATATCCCTTTCTTCTCTAGCCCTGGACAGTATTAAATGATTAAAAGATGTGTTTGAGTGTAAAAATAGAGGGGGAACAGGATGAAGGGGGAGTTAGTAAGAGCAGGAAACTCACCACACACCACGACAGCCAAAATCTGAGCTAACCAGAGTCAACGCACTACTGGATTGAAGAGCAGCTGGCATGAACTAAACATATTTCACACACATATTTAAAGCACATATACACATCAATGAAGATATGTAGACTCAAACATTTGTCCAAAAGCACTGCTACCTAATTAGTGAGATCAACTGATTTAAGGTGACACAGGTGTTCAACTGCACGCACAGCTTGTACAATCACTAACATACAGGTTATAATTGGTAATTGCATGCATGCCTAATGCACCTGTATTTTCAGTCAGTGAAATACAATGCACTGGGAACTGAATGTCAAAAAATAGGCACAGTAGTCCTTCCCCTTTCTCCCTTTTCCTATGCAAAGACATCGCTCTGTTCCTCTTTCAGAGCAGGACTTCGGCCTATTCATGTGTGCACGGTTCAGTGCAGTCACTTAAGTCACACTAGTGAGATACGGGCTTTGCTCTTTAAGCAGCAATGAAGCATCTAGCAGTCTGACTGCTGCATATCCTAGAGCTACAGTAGACGCAGCAAACCTGCCGAATCAAGGCAGGCATCCAGTGTCCTCAGACGGCACAGCATGACGGCAGCAGGCACTCGAGTCTCTCTCTGCTGTAATTACAGCTCTAAAGACAGCTTGGAGGTTCGGGCACTCTTGAGTCCACTGAGCCGGCGCCGCCTGCTTACATGCCTCTTATCCTTGACTTCAACCTTCAACATGAATCAGCTGCATAAGCCGGGTGCAGAGGTCACACGAGAAGATTTCTGATAAACAAGATTGAAAGCGAGAAGGCAATCTTTTTCATGTCTTTATGGAAATTGCGGCAGCTCTTTGAAGATGTACACAAAAAAGGAAACGGAAAGAAAAAAAAAAAGCTTCACATATATGACTAAGGCTAAAGCTCATAAACAAGCTCAGAAAAAGAGAAGATGAAGAGGACCTAAGGGTAGAAGCCAGACCTCCTCAGGGCAGTGGGTGATGTCATTAATACAGTATAGTAGTATTGGTGTGACAAAGCAATATTGATTTTTAGTTTTAGTGGAACAAATTGAGGAGAAAAAGTGCAAAGTATGTCATTTGCCAGAAACAACAGATTGTTTAAAATATAATACATCTGCACTTACACACACAAGGTTCGGTTTAGTGCAGTGTAGTATTTCTGTTTGTTCTACTATGTTTAAACGTTCAAAGCTTAAGCCCAACACCCCCCCCACCCCCCCATGGGATACACCTTGCAAGATTACATTGCAAGTTGCTGTGAATAACAGCATCTGTCAAATGCATAAATGTAAATGTAAAATGATGAACATTTTTAATTCAATAAAGTTCAATAAACTTATGTGCAATATTGCAGGAAATTGTAATTATTTTCAGTGCTTTTTAGCTATCTTTCCCCAATAAAGAAGTTTGGAATTTTCTGTTTTTGTTATGTCAGTCCATTTGTATTGTTTGCTCCAGATTGCTATTATTTAGTTTAGTCAGACTTTTATTGGTTAACCTTTTTGTTTACTTGTTTATTCATCAAAATAATCCATAAATTGCTCAATAACTGATACAACCGATAGTAACATCCCTAATACCCCACCAAACGCAGGCCACCCATCATAGTGCCTGCAATCTTTAAGTGCCCAGATCCTGCACCTTCCTCAATCTCTCTAAAACTGGCTTTCATCCAGGAACAGACTGACGTCCCGGTGCCACCTCTGATGTTTCATTCCAGGAATAACAGCATTCCTGCGCAGGAAAAGCAACATGGACCACCATGCCTGCAAATACACCTGGAACAGACCTTTGGCTCCCAACTCTGCAAACATGCAATCAAAAAAATGCATGAAGCTCAGCCCTGAAGCATGGCAAGTAATGCTGTTGTATATGTCCACATATAGTTCAACACTATTATTCAAAACTGACCTTTATGCAGACATTTTCAGACTTAATGTCTACCCACCACACTGCACCATTCATAGTCACACTAATCATATTCATAGCCTGTGCCAGGAAGCACTGGGCTTAACAAGACACACAGAGCAGTATGTACACAGCTGAGTTTCCAACATTCGGGCCAGTAGGGGCTGGACATACAGGGGTCAGACGGCTCTGTCTTTATGGTTTCAGACCACAACAGCTGCCTGGTCCACTAAAAAACTCCTAGAAGAGCAGGACTGAGACTTAGTGCTACAACTTCCAATTTGATTAATTCATTGAACAGCATTCATGGCTGTGTCATTATTCAAAGTTCTAATGTCCCTCTAGCCTTCTTGTAGGGTTAATATAACAGAAGTATTATATGAGAGACTTGCAATTCCCCAGTGAAAGTGGGGCACTTTTTTGGTAAATGCACTATAAAACCTGCATAAAAGCTATATCTATATAAGATAAATGTGCTTATCACTTGTGATTGTGCTTACTATTGAGCAGACTGCTAATATTTATCAGTATACTCAGGCTTTAGCAGGAACTTTGGTGTTTACAAATAAGCCGTTTGTTGAGTTCTTCTGTAGAGTCTATTGGTTTGCTATCCACCACTTCTTTTAAAGATTGTACATTTTAAACGGTATGGGTTAGTATTCCAAAAGTATTCACTTTGAATTGTAACTGTATTACATATTTTATACTTCACCTCTGTATTCTGAATGCTAATGCTTATTTTCTGTTACATCCTAAACTTAGATGAATATTACCATGCATTGTACAGTGATTTTCTTTAAGTAACTTACATGCTGACAACACAAATGAATGGTGACAAATGTATCATGCCAGACATATGCTGCATAAATCATTTAATGTAATATGAAAGTATAAACTATTGCACTGTAAAATGTATTATTGATATGAATCTTTTTTTCCATCATTGGTGTTAAAAGAATCGCAGAACTATCACAGCCCTACTGTGAGTATGATCACCTAAATAAGACCTGGATTACATTTAGCAGACATTAAATTCCCAACATACCACGGTAATAAGCTATGGCTAGAAATTTAGCTGGGTGTAATTTAATAACAGGGTGGGAAAATGAGCTTCAAGAGTTGTCTTTCTTTTATGAGAACATTTTTTTTTAATCTGCTCCCCTGTCCCCAAATCCTCTCTCCTCTGTCTGCTGATAAACAAGCGGTTATAGTTTCCCTCACCCACACCAGCAAACTGCTTAGCAACAAGGCTGACAGGACCGAAAAACTGCGCCTTGTGGTGTGAAAGCACAATGGGGTTGTTCAGGACATGTGATGTGTTGGGAGGACAATGAAGACTGTGCTATCAGCAGGGTGACACACCGCAGCTTGCCTGACGAGAGATAGGGCAGCCTGAAAACGGCACGGCCCGCGAGCGTGAGGTGAACAGGGTGAGTTTAAGTGCACCCTCATGAGAGTTAATCTCGCACAACCTGATGTTATCAGAGGCAGAGTGTATAGAGCCGTGGGGAGGAGACGAGACGGCCTCTCTCACACAGGAACAGGGTGTTTTGGGAGAGGTGGGGGCGGGGGCATAGAGCAGGAGTGTAGCAAAGGAAGGTTGGAGGACACAAAAATGAGTCAGAGAGATTATAATTATCACAGCTAGTACAAAACTCTTATTGTCATTGCCCTTAATTCCATCATTAGCTAATAATTCAGTAACATTGCAGTAACTTGTACTTGCTTGTCCTCTCTAAATATGTATAACTACAAAGACTTAAACCTGTACTTTTCTTTGCTTTTGCAACATTGCACTCAATCCAGTCAGGGCAATTACATCTTCAACTGAAAAAAACTCGGAAGAACTGGAGGGAAACCAGACAGATGTCACGCAAATCATGCAAATCGAGAACTCTGTGAGTAATTTGGTGCTAAGTACTGGAGACAGTCCAAATAAAGTTGATAGATTGGTGTACAAACAGCTCAAAGGCATCAGGTAGAGGGGCTGGGCAGAAGCTGCTTTATTCACTGTCTGCAGTTAGCATGATCAGCCGCTGAGTCACAGCCTGCTCGTCTCTCTCTCATGTGACCAGCCGGAGCAAGAAAGTGAGACACCGTGGGAGAGAGAGGAGACATAAACGCATGGCTACATCCCTCCATTTCTCACACATCCGGGAGGTTAATAACTGGAGCAGAGGAGGAGGGGGTCACATGTGGGGCAATGTCATTGTCTTTATGTTTGTTCTGCATGCAAAGGTTTCTTCTTTTTGCCATGCATGTATTCACAGAGACAGGCGAGCACAAGCTCTTGTGCAGTCTCTCCAAGTTTGCTGAACGTATGTTTTTTTTCAGCCACAATCCCACTTAGAACAATACTCTTTAATATAGTTATCCAGGTTGTATCTGTTTTTATTTTTTGGGGTGAAAATGCTACACTGAACACCTTTGGCATGAGCTGGAATGACTGAGGCAATACTGAATCTCTGGGGCGAACTGGGGGACTGAAGCTCTATTTAACAGTTTTTGGGATGAGTTGTATACACCTCTATGAACTGAACACCTTTGGGATGAGTTGGAGTTATTGACACTATGAAACACTTGGGATAAGGTGAAGTTACAGAGATATTCTAGATTTTTCTGGAGCTTTTGATCATCCTAGCTTCACTCAACACACTCTGAATCATTGACTCTGCACAGCAATGGTCTGCATCCTACCTTGAGGGGCGCAATTATGAAGTCAAGAAGTTAAAGTTCATTGTCTGCCCCAAAAAGACTTACAACTGGTGTTCCTTTGGGCTCACTTTTTGGTCCTCTCCTCTTTTCCCTTTACTTCCTTTTCTCCTGGTGACTCTCAGATCTCTGATCTCTGGATATCTGAATGACATTTCCTCCTGTATGACAGCACATCACCCAAAGCTAAATCCCAGCAAACCAGAGCTCTGACACATCTCAGGGGATGCACCCCCAAGACTTGATCACTTTTGGAACTGCTGATCACAGCAGAAGCATGAAATCTTGGTTTCACCTTAGATAAGGTTCCCTCATTTTCATCTCATGTTAATAACCTCTCCTGAACTTGCAGATACCTTCTTTATAACATCAGGAGAATTTGTCCATTTCTCACCAGCCATTCAGACCCTCAAAGTCAGTTGTCATCTCAAGATTGGACTACTGCATTGTAATTTAGCTCGCCTCCCTCTGAAGAACACCAGACCTTCACAGTTGATTCAGAATCCAGAATCTGGTCATCAAAACAACAAAACGCTCACATTCCACTTCGACTTGACCCACCTCTTCTCAAAGGTCAAAAACATGCATGAAGTCTCTTCTCAGTTTCCAAAGTGGTGGAATGAACTTCCTCTGACTATTAGAACTGCAGAGTTTCTTGCTGTCTTCAACTGGCGACTAAAAAACCTACTTCTTCACTGAGCACTTAGACTAGCACCAAGACAAAAACTGTCTTCCATGTCTTCTCTGTGTGATTTCAAAGGGTCCTGGTGGAGTATTAACTTTATCTCTAGTAGAATGTTAGCTGGCTCTTGATGTAAGTCTAGGTTTACTAGTATGAGGAACATAGTGTCTTTGTAGCCTACAAAGCCCCCATGTACATCATTCTGGAAAAGAGCATCTGTCAAATGCTGTAAATGTAAATGCAAAACTCTGTTGAGCAAATCTTGGATGATGAGTGATGAAAATGTATGAGGTATTTAATAAGGTGGTATGATGATGCTCTACTGAACATCTTTGAGATATTATGGATTTGTCAATGAATGGAGCACCGTTCCAAATCCTAGAGAAAAGGCCACCTAGATGTTACGGGCTGTTGCTAAAGTAAAGCGGGGAGAGATAACCATGTTAATAGCTTAGCTTTTGGAAGAAATGTTGAACAAGCAGGTGTCTGGAATACTTTGGATATGTAAAGGATCTCTTTATTTCTGTCCCCTGCTGTGCCTTTGTCGGCCTCATCAGTTGCCAGTTACAGTCATTAATCGCATGAGTAAGTGGAGAACCGTGGGCCAAGTGCGTTTGATCTCCTCAGAGTCAGCAGCTGAACTGGCAGACATCAGAGCTTAGACCATGCACATTCTTCTAAGTGGCCTATACACACACACACACTGCCACTTCACTCTCTCTAGGCCAGGTGAGTGAGATCAGAGAGTTTAGCTTTGCGTTTGAAGTGCCGGAGCTTCTCCCGCTGCTACAGCACATCTGCAGAGCGGCCAGAGAAAGAAAGAAAAAAAAGGGTGCGGGTGGAGGGACAGAAAGGATGGCGGGGCAGCTGAGTGAGGAGGCGGGATGTTTGCTTTCCGGAAGGGCGGCTGAGGCCAGGCGAGGCATGGTGGGACAGGAAGCCGGGCGGCATGAGAGTGGAGCGGCCGGTCCGTCTGGAGCACGCTCAACAACGGCCAGATGTAACATCAATGAGACAACAAGGCATCTGTTTCTATTAATACCCAGAGTCCAAGCACACACGAGAGAGAGAGAGAGAGAGAGAGAGAGAGAGAGAGAGAGAAAGAGAGAGAGAAAGAGAGAGAGACAGAGAGAGAGAGAGAGAAAATGGTGGAATCAGGCATGCAAAAGCCAGCGTATGAAGTCCATTTGCTTTGAAGCTGCTGGGCAACAAAAACGACATGCACGCAAAGCTGCTGAAGTTCAGTAGGTGCGGCTGGAATGCAATAGGGGTGCTCTGATGTTGATAGTAACCTTACAACAAGTGTATGGAAGTTAAATAAATACATAATATAATATAAAACCTAAATAAACACACAGTAATGTGCAAAATTATCATTGTTGGATGGTAACTGTAAGTACTAGGCTGCCTTAAAGAGAAGTCTGGCAATGGTTAGGCAAAAAACACAGACATTACTAATTACTAATTAATGCACTAATGTTTTAACATAAAACTCATTGCAGGAATTGTTTATACATCACCCAGTTTCCATCCGAAACCCACACCTGAAATAAATTTGTTTTCGCTTTTGTGGTCTAATATCATCAATAATGTTTAAAAAACAGACAAAAAGAAGACATAAAATCAACTGCCACAATTGTTTTTCATATCCAATGTAATTTTGTCCAGATCTGTGCTTTAACCTTAACATTTATGCATTTCACAAATGCTCTTATCCAGAGCTACAATTTAATCGTGCAGATGTAGGCAAATATGACATTAGAAGAATTACTTGGTTAAATCCACTAAGCTACACAACTTCATAGCTTGATGTCGTTTGAGGCAAGAGACAGACATGCACTTTGCATGATATTAACTGATGGGGTACAAGTGTCCATTACTTGTACCCCAACAACACCTACCATGTTGTTCGACTGTATTGGAATAAGGGTGAAACTAACTTTTGCAAAACTATTCCTTTAACTTGCTCATCTACATTATAAACTCAAAAAGTCTAACAGTTAAATGACAGTCAAGACCTTTAGCTACACACATGACCTCCAACTGCTGTCACACTCTGAAGCAACAAAGGAGTTCACCTTGGCATCCAGTGTACTTTCTGTACAACTGTACTTCCAAGCTGACCTCTCCACTCTGCTCAGTGACATTCTGCTTTTTCCACGCTGTCAGGCCCTCCGCTGACAGACCAAAGGGAGACGTTCTTGTTAAATCACTCGCTCTTCCTAAAAGCAGCCGGTGGCCTCTACACCCCTTTGTTCACTTTCCTGTCTTGTTATTTCTAGTTGTGTCTTTGAAAAGATGAAAGCTCATGAGTCACATGGTGGTGCTTAGAACTGTACATCTTCATCATGAGAGCATGACGTCTTTACCCTTGTGAGGAGATAATATGGGAAGTCCAGGATGAAATGTGCACAAAGGTAGGCTTTGTTTTGCTTTTTCTCTCAAAGTGGAGATGGATAGGGGCTCTGTGTATGGTGCAAAGTTGGCAGGGCTTCATTTGGGTAAAGGTGAAACGATCAGTAACCTCCTTATATCACCTGCAGCTGCATGCCAAGATGCATACTTGACCCAGACAGCAGACAACAGATAAGTGTTCACACAATCACACTCAATGCAGTCCAGGCTTTAAGCTACTAGACAACATTTGAACACTTTGCATACCAAGTTGTGCAACAACTTTATACCTACACTGATGCACAGATGAGGGAACAGTTTGGTGGCAAATCAATTTTTTCCCCCCTATACCCCAAAAGTAGGTACTTCGCCAAGACATTTTTGGTGCCTAATGTTTATTTTTGCATTACAGCTTACCAAGTAAACACCTTGACAATTAGTATTGTGTAAACTGCATAAACCACATTGCACTGCATCACTATTCCTGTGCCTGCCAAATCTTCCTGTAGTGCATTGACACTGATGTCTGGGTCTACAAGCAAATTTTTCCTTAGTTTGAGATCTTGTCTTAACTTTAGCTCTTATTATAATTTGGTGCAATTTGAGAGGCAGCTTGACTCCTTTTTTAACTTATCAAAAAGGAGTCATAGCATAGAGGAGAGGATCAAAGTGTGGCTTCATTTAATGAAGAAAGATGACAACAGTGCTACTCGCAGTGTCTGTAAAATGAATATTTCAAGTAAGTCTGAAAACACCAGAATAATGCTGAAACACCTTTCAAAGAAGAATGGGCAAAAATTACAGGAATACCACGTATCTGACACTCTATGCATGAGTGCCACTTTCCAACCAAGCGACAAGTCCGTTACTAAAGGTAAACACCCTATGTTATAACATTAACACCATACAAGCAGACTTATTTGATATTTTCTCTGACTAAGAAAGGGAATGTTGCACAAATATTCTCTAATTTTATCCATTTTAAAAGATGATGGACAGAATGTGACTACAGATAGCTTTGAGGCTACAGCTGGACTCACCCATCAGATCAGAACTGTTTTTTTGCTTAATTTTAGATTAGTTTTCCTAAATTATATCCTCTTGGAAAATGAAGCACTGTAATTCATTTTTAACATGTTTAAATGTTATTAGGCTGACATTATACTGCTTTTAAGACTGCTAGGCCACTCAGGCAATCGATAAGGAATTGATAAATATATTGATAGCAATAAGTTTATGCATTTTCATCCCTAAGTATGAGAACTGTAAGTATACATTGTAATTGTATTTGCAGGTGTCAGCAAATTCAATGTTATTCTTTTTTTGAAACTAGATCATTTTCTTTCTTATACACGTTTTTATAGTGACCTGTGGATTATCATTCAAATTGTGAACCAATTACCAATTAGCTGATTCACCAAGAACGGAAATTTTAAATGATTTTATTTTTAAACGAGTACTCGTAATAGCCTTCATATGCACATAAAACTATAATACATGCTGTTATTAAAAATCACATAAACAAAACAAATAGTAGAGAATATGTTCAATTTCTAAGCTGCCTGAAAAGTAGAAGGATGCTGGTTGATATTCGCAATGTTCTCTGGGACAATTAATTCTCCTTAATAGCTATTATGTCACGACTCCTCTCTTGACTGGCTGGTTCAGTTGAATTCTTTATAGATTAATTTTCTGAAATGTCCATGCTAAAATGGATGTGTTTTTTCTGTTGGCGTTCAGCTCTATTGTTGTGATGACAACTTTGATTTTTGTACTCTGTATTATGATTTCTCATGAACTGAAGTTAATCAAAACAGTTCACTATCTTACTGCAAAAAAATGTGAGACTTAATCTGCTGAGGATTTCAAAGTGAAAGGAAGAGGTTCCCAGTAGCTGTTACGTACAGTATATTCAGAATCAAGTGTCTTCAAAGAAATCCATGCGGCTGGTTTATCCAGTACACCAACCCAGTGTTCTCATTAAGTGTGATTAAATTTTGTCATGACAACTGCTGTCATGACAGAATGCAATTCAATCAAAATGGACATTTTTTCTCCTACTAATTCTACATACCATAACTTAACTGCCGCCTGTGAGACAGGCGTAACTGCAATGACACGACACATAAAAGAAAACTGATTACTGTCTGTGTCATGTTATATTAGTTTTGGATGCAACACTAAACCACTAAAGAATAGTGAAGGAACTTGGGTTTACAGATGGCATAATCGTTCCAACTTCCCAATTCAGCATAAGGAACGTCACTCATGACGCATCCAGAATTGTCACTTCACGTCACCGCAGAGATGTTCATCGACCTAACAGGGAGAAAAACACAATGGCTTTGCGGTAGAGTCAAGAGCTGTTACATTCTTCCCTGAGGTACTCAAGAGTGGCTGGTAGCTTAAAAATGCAGCAGTCAGTTGCATATATTTAACATGGAATTATTTGCATGCTCGGTGAAAAGCTGCTGAACTGAAAACTGACCATAACTCCTGCCCATCAAGAATGCTGAGTAGAAAAGAAGAGTTTAAATATTCAAATAAAGCATCACTGTTTTTCCTTGCAGACAGAACTACACTGCTGTGCACAACTGGTAAGAGGAACGAGTTACAGGAAACTTGCACAGTGGCAAAGGGGAAGGGCCAGACTGTAACTGAGCTGTGTGTTAAGCTGCCAGGGCTAAAGGCCTTCAGCCCAAAGCCTCAAGAGCACACACTCCACTTGCACTTCGGCAAGACACAGCTGGGTCTTGGCAGCGGAAAAAATGGACAGATAATCAGATTTTCGGGAGAGTGCCCCCGCACAAGTAACTGCAGTAATCGTAATGTGCAATATCTGGCTTCAGATTCTTCTAAAACTTGAATAAGGCCTGAAATTTAGAACTGAACGTCAAAATAGAGAAACAGACTAAGGCCCAACCCAGAAAATAACCAAAAGTATAGTTTGACAAAACTGTGTATCAACCTGACCACAGCCAACAAAATTCTGTCTTTATTGGAGTTTTTCATGACAAAACTTCAATAAAGAAAAAGATGAAAAAAAACCTGTCAGGACCTGACTATGGCCCAAAATGGCCTAAATGAGCATTACAAAATTCTGACCAAAACAAACAATTCCACTGATTCTGACAGTTCTCAGATTAAGTTTAAAGTTAAAATATAATTTTAAAATCATCTCGACTGATATCGGTTATTTGAATCTTTAGCACCTTCAAATAAGTATTGGTCACAAAATGTTCATAGCAGTCAATGCACTGGTTAAAAGGTGGGAGACAGCCTACAACCTTAAGGAGCAGAAGGAAGAGGAGATCAGTTCCCCTCTTCCCACTGACACACTCACACTTCCTGGAGTCCTGATCTGAGGGGCTGGGGTATTTTTGTACTGCACGAGTGATTGCATTTGGGCCCCGCCAGTGTGTCCGCGTCTAGACAGCAGGGCTAGACTGAGCTCATTTCAGAGGAATCCGGCAAACCCACAGCCCCTCAAAGCTGCACTAAACTGTAGCCCCCCCCTCCCCGCCCTAACACACACCCTACAGCAAAAACTCCAACCCTGCATTTACTACTACTCCTGAAAACATTGTGCACTTCATTATTTTTTAAAAAACTTTTTTCAGGTTGTTTCAGGTACAAAATGCAAGCAAAAGTCTCCACACAAATGCATGAGAACGTCTCTTGGATTCAATATCTCTTTGCAAACATCAAAATCTCTTGGCAAACACTGGTAATGCAAGAGTGAAAGAAAGATTTTCCATGCGTGCGTCTGAGCAGGGTGCGTATTCAGGTTTGAACATACAACTGAAAGCGACATAAGAACAGGATAGCACAGCAGCGCTTGTGCGTAATAAGGCTTTGGGTGTGCACCAAGAAAAAGCTGCCCAAAACTGCACTCCCAAGGACATGAGAGTCGGTCACCTTTCTTCCATTTTCCGTTCAGCATTCCTCCTCATGCAAGTCAAGAATAGCAGGAAATAGTCTTGCCATTACGTGAAAGGCCATCTCAGATTGCCTTGAATCTCTCTTGCTGTAAAAACAATGGCTATATATAATCATACAGTACTTAGATCAGTCGCCTTTCAGTTGCTGACCGCTGTTGGCCTGGCACAATATTGTCCTACATTAAGAAAGGTTTTTTGGACACAGAGGGAAAGTGCATGTATAATTAGCTTTCATTATAGACCAAAAGTGTCTAGTTAGTTTATAGTATAGACTAAAAAGCTGCATTCATAAACAAGAATCTGTCATCACTCATATTTATATAGACAGACAGACAGAGAATGCACAAGGGGTGAAAGTGGACTTATAATTATCTAATATTATAGACTAAAAAGTGTATTATAGCTTTGTGTCAATGCATGTTTTTTTATTTACTGAAGAAAGCACTGCATGCTGGAAATCTTAATATCTGATGAAAAAAAGTTGTCTTCATAAAAAGGCTTAGCAAAACTGAAAGAAAAGAAACCCCATCAGTTTCATTTTTTGGTTCACCACAAACACCACCCGACAATCAAAAGGTGAACATGTCTCTGTTGTGACAGTTCAGCAATCACAGAACAATTCGGCTGTAAAAAGGGCTAAGACAAGCCTGTATGAGCCTGCTCTGCAGCAAACTGCTACATAAAGACCTGACATGCTAATCTCCACTTCAGAGGCTGTTAACAGCATGATTAGCATCCAATTCAGCCAAGGAGGCAAAACACTGGCAAAATTGTGGGTGATTAGCCTAATAACATACTAAAGCCTATCTGTTCATCCTATGTGTCTGTAAAGTTCGGGAAACTGAAGGACAGTCTGACTAATGCGGAATGTTGTCTACACAACATTTAAAACCACAGCACTGCTGCAGATAACTTGTGCTGATCAGGGGAGAAGGAAATAACGACAAAGAAGGGAAAACAAACCCATTTTCTGGTAGTACCTTGTAGTCAGGTGTCAGGGAAGGGAATGCCAAACATTTTAGCAGTTTTTAGGTAAGACGTTTTCATAAATACAGAGACAGAAGTAAGGCAGACTGCACATACACACACCCCACAATAAGACAGACAGACAAGACATATGGAGTGGGTCATTCTCAAAGCATAAAGACTGTTATGTTAGAAAGAAAGAGAAAAAGCACAGGAGAAAGAGGGTGTCAAACAAAAAGCTGGTATACAGCATGACACAGCTAGTAGAGGAGGACGAAAGTGATGATGCATCCAGCAGGCATTCGTGTGGAATGTGGAGGGCAGATTACAGCGCTGTGGGTGACACCACTAAAACATGCACTGCTAGTTTACCTTATCTTATAATAAACAATAAAACAGTATCACCTGCAGTCTACAGCTCCCTGTTCCCTTCCTTATCTGCTCATTGCTAAAGGCCACTCGCATTAGGCTTGTCATAATCATCACACTTTGACTGATGTCATATGACTAACTACAATTAATGTTGTAACTACTCAAAGAACAAACTTAAAGCTTAAATGTTGTGACATCTGACATTATCACCCACACACAATTACATTACCAATCAATAAAATGTCTGAGACACACACGCATCTCACCTATGGTACACTTTATAAAATTGGGAC
This sequence comes from Bryconaethiops microstoma, assembly GCA_037577275.1. NCBI lineage: Eukaryota > Metazoa > Chordata > Actinopteri > Characiformes > Alestidae > Bryconaethiops > Bryconaethiops microstoma. Next base: position 9,073,355 of record JBBJLS010000109.1, on the reverse strand, counting down.
ACCTCTTAATTATTGAATTCAGGAGCCCCTTACTTCCAGTGAAAGGTAATCTTAATGCTTCAGTACACCAAGACATTTTGGGCAATGGCATGCTACCAAATTTGTGGACAAGTTTGGGGAAACTATTTTCCAGCATAACTGCGTCCCCTCTGACCAGCCGAAAAGAAAGCATCCAAGTACAGATTCTGAAGCAGCAGAATGGTCGGTAACTAGTAGCTTTTGCTCTACACCTAGAGGACCCACTGTAAGTAATGTTATGATGACCTAAAGCTCATCAGGTTACAGTACTAACTCTAGCTACTGGAATATTTTCAGCAATAATGGTTCAGAAGGGTGCAATGCTTACTACTGGTGACTAGCTAACATTTAGTGTCATAAATTAAGGTTTGAATTAGACCACTATCCTGTTAAAACCAGGTGCACTGAAGTTTGTACAGAGTGAAGTGTGAATTACTTATAAGAGCTTCTATCAGAATTAGTGGCCAATAGCATATGACATACGTCAGACAACCATGAGAATGGAGCTTCTAAAAGCTACGTTGCTGGATGTTAGTGTCATTAAATGGCTAATCACAATGCACATGGGGTTTGCGCTTCACAATGTTGTACATGGCAACAATAAGTGCACTGACTACTGTGGAGTAAATTGCACACAAAACATGCGTCACTGCAGTGAGCATGCTGGAAATATTTGGTCGAATGTGGGGGAAAGTCCCCTGAGGCAGGTGAAAAATGTAGGCTTTTGTTTCAAACGTGTGTGAGAGATAGTGTGTGTGACTGAGACAGAGAGAGAGAGAGAAAAAGACATCACAAATGATCTAATCATGGCATCATCAGGAGTATTCTGGTCACTCCAACATTATAGTAGGAAGAGAAACGGTGTGAAATCACCACAGCACCCGCTCGTTTCCATAAAAGGCATGCTGCGGGAGAGAGGGAGAGCTCAATAGAGAGAGACAGAGACCATTATACCAGGCAACTGAAACTGTTGTACAAGAAAAAGAATAGCATAGTGCAAAATGTAAACAGTGATGATAATGCCAGTACAGTCTAACATAAGAATAAATGGTATGTGTGTTTTAAGTGATGCACTGTGATAAATACACCAAAAAGAATGAAGATGTACAGAATAGATAAGTGGGAGTCAATGTGGGGCGAAGTAAGACAAAGGGGCATTGCCTGAAAACCTGCACTCTGTCTGTGTAAGAGAGATTAGGGCTTGGAAAGAAAAAAAAGGAAAGAAAACCAGAATGAGCGAGTAAGAAAATGCTGAGGGCGTGCGAGCAGGAACATGCTGACCCAAGTAAGAGGAAGTAAAAGCTGGATTCTCTGAACTGTTCTAGGGCCTGATCAGAAGCCACCTGACCAAACGCTGCACATTCTCGCGCGCCCATTCATGGCTGTCCTTGCCCATAGTACAAACACACACCCACCACAACATATACACAAAAACCAACAAGCATCAAATAAATACCAAGTCGAAACAGCACACGGTTACAGTCAGAAATGTGGTTACACAGGCAAATGAATAATATAGCAGTATGAAGGGAAAAAAGCACTAATGGTCAATTAATCAATTATTCTTCTTCCATTCAGCATTTAGTAGTGGATTTTGTTTGCTAAGCATTTTAATAATTTTTAAAAATTTGGTGCATTTTCACAGCATTCATGAGTGCATTCGTGTGTGTATACTGAGTATTCTGCACAAACTCTGAGTGTGAAGTACCAGACCCTTCTGTTTTATAAACAGCCTTTGCACTCAGAGAGAGAGAGAGAGAGAGAGAGAGAGGGAGAGAGAGAGAGAGAAACTATGCAAGACAGTGATCTGCAGTTTCAGCAATGGAGGCCACAGTTAATCTTTAATAGGAAGTTAGGGCCAAGTGGCAAGGTCTGTTTAGTTCCTCCTCCTCTGTTTTCTTGGAAGTCCCAGCTTTACTTCCCTGAACAGGTGGAGCCACTCAGCCTACCTGCTGCAGCCCCCCTGCTGCAGGGGCCCACAAGGGGGCAGCTGTTGCAAAATATGCTGCCAGCTAAAAGAAATCCTGGAAATACAAGAGAGTTCAGAGAGAAGTGTTTCTGTGAACGGGTTCTGTGCTGTTTCCTCTTTAGAAAGAAGACTGATAGTAGAACATGAGTAGCACACGCAAACTCATGTTCTGCTGTTGGGACGCCCTGAAGAAAACATCTGGCTACGTACCGGAAAGGTTAAGGGGCAGCAGGGGCATATGCACTCACACAATAACAGAAGCTTGTGCAATCTCATTACACAGCCAAGGCAGGAAAACTGTCTTTGGCCTCAGAAAAAAAACACTGCAATACAAAGACAACAACAACATAAAACATCACACCATTCCAGGAGTGTAAATCTCTGACCTTGACTCAAGATTCAACTTGATAAAGAATTCAGTGCACAAAGAAATTTCCACCACCAATTCCACCACCATTTGATTCAGTAATTTTGATACTATTCAGCATTATACTGGAAATAGCTAATGAAAAAATACAAAGCTTTTTTTCATTGGGGGGGAAAAAAAAAGCCATTGTACTTATTTTGGCCCCAAAAAAAGTGCATACAGTGAATAACAAATGTATTCATGATAATTCATAATATTTATTGAATAATTCAATTTGATTACAATAATCAAAAATTGATGCAGCTGAATAATTGACTTCATATTAATCTATCATGATGCACAGATACATTTATATTCCATTAGTATTTCCAAGATACAGACAATCATGCATTATTAACAAGGTAAACAGTTCAAAGTTATTGCACATAAACCTTCTCATGCATGTTACCTAGCAAATGCAGCCCACATGAACTGTATATGGATGTTTTAGTGAACAGTTTACTAGGTGAAGAGCTTTATAACCACCCGATGAATATAGTGTGCTAAAGAAAAGCTGATTAAAAGGAGAACAAACAGAAAATCGCCAGAACCAGAATTAAAGGCTTCTATCAGGAGTTGAAATAGGACACATCACAACCTGTCAGTACATGAAGTGACTCATGCATTTATTGGTTGATCATAAACATTAAGCATGGACAACAGAAGTTTACTTCTTTAGTTTTGTATTAATTCTATGAGGCTAATGCAGGTAACAAGTAATGAAAGCTTGTGTAAGCTGCATCCTTGAAAGATCACACACTTGCTTATGTGGTTTCTGACCCAGTAGTACTTTTGTCTATTTTAATTTAAAAAATGGCCTAAGACAGTAGTCGATGCTATCTTAAGAGTTTTGTAGGGCTGGTCCAAATGTAATTTCTTACTTGTTCTTACATTACTGTATTTTGATGGTTTTTCACATATATACACCCTTCTGCAAAGATGCGGAGAGAAATATCATGTTAATGTTCAGATAAGTACACACAAGTCTGGACTTTTGCTCACCACAATAGTAATGATGATAGAGAAGTAAGTTTAAGTGTTATAAAATCTTTGTTTAGCAACATATTTTTATTGTCAGTTTAGCTTTACCAGAACGCCAAGTTTCTGTTCCATTGCTAACATAGCGCTCAAGTTTCATTACCATTGTCTTGCTGGAATTTGTTCATTCTGCCATAAATGGTGCAGCAGTCAGAATGTAATGTTACACCATTTAAGGTGGAATGGACAATAAGGTTTAGTTTACTGGCTGAACTGGAAATAAAACGCCAGCTTCAATTTTAGTACAGTAACCTTGGTACCCAAGTAACTTGACAAGTTATTTCAATGTTTTATACTAAATTCATACATATTTAGCAATTCACTGTGTTGCTATTTTGGTTCATCTCTCTCTCGGTTCAGCTCGCTAAGTCAAATATTCAGTCAGTGTTTAACAATCAGAATTACAGTCAAGCTAATAACCTCAATTTGACTTTATGTCTTTGTTGCTTACCATTTTAATACCTTTCACTTAGTTAATTTATTCTACCACAGTTTCTTAGTGAAAAGAGGGAGCTTTGGCATTGAGAGGGGTGGGCTGAGTTGGCTGTGGTAACATTACCTGGGTACCCACAAAGGAAAAAATATATATATATGTAAAGTGAATTTATCAAATTCAGTTGAAAACTGATTTTGTTTACAGTGCTCTGGTATTTGGCAAATATTTTGGAACATTTACATTTACATTTACGGCATTTATCAGACGCCTTTATCCAAAGCGACTTCCATTTCCTAACTACAGGGGACAGTCTCCCTGGAGCAACTGGGAGTTAAGGGTCTTGCTCAGGAACCCAATGGTGGTGTGCTGGAGGTAGGAACAATCTGTGTTTATGTCCCAACACTATGTCCTTTGAATAAATGCCATTGTCTCCAGGTTTTTATGATAAATTTGACTTCTAAAAATGTAAAGGAGATTATTAAGGAATTCTACTGAGATATAAAGGGATGAAAAATCATCCTGGAGGAAATTTCTTGTTTTCAGATTAATAAAGTTTTCTGATTCTGATTTAAATAATAATTTAAAAAAAAACAAATACTTGAATATACGATTTACGCAGCCTGTACTTTTGTTCGTATTTATAGATCAGATACAATGTCAAACACCACATAAGGAAGTCTGATAGAAATTGCTGAACAACTCTATGCAGAGGCAAGCTACACCATGCAGTGTGCATGATGCTAATAGGCTGTACGCATCTAATACTTGTTAGTATTGTAGCTCTGGTTTTGATTCAACTATTATTTTGAGGAGACATTCAGATCTGTGTTTGTGTGTATTAAACAAATGTCTACAATGGAGGTTCACCATGTTAACACCAAAGTACTTTGTGCTTAAATGTGAAAGCTGTGTGAATAAAGCTTATTACTAAACTTATCTCAAGACAACTGTCCTGACGTGTGGAGGTTGTGCTCTTGACCTCTTTCTGGAGTGAGTATAGCAGGCAGTCTGTTGGGTGGCAGTGTTACATCTAAAGAGGCAGTTGGGGGTGAGGGAGGGGTGTTCAATTAGTAGCCCTAAATGGGACCTGTCTCAGCACTGATAAAACCTTCACTCAGACAGCAGAGAGATGAACCAGGCGTGGGAAGGTTCCTCCTTTCTCTCTTTCTGATGCTATCGAGGACAAATAGGAAGCCTTGAGCAAGAAAGGAAAAGGAGACAACACACATTTCATCTTGTTTTCTCAGCAACAATAATGCTAAATAACCCAAAACCCTGATCAATCACACTGAATGCTCATTTAGGGAGTGAGGAAAAACAAACACACGCACATAAAATATTGGCTCATCAATCTCATGTTGACAGCCTTTATTAAACCAACTCAATATCACAAATTTCTCACAGTTGAGACAGTGACCAAGCAGCCTCAGGGCACACAGGAAGAGATCAGAGTCATAAAAAAAAATAAAAAAAAAAAAAAGGCACGCAAGCAAGGCCATATCAGTAAAGTCACATGCATACATGAAAAGGCCCCTGGCTCAGAGAGCGCACAGTGGATGAACTGAAACACAGTAGCAACAAAAACGGACTTGTGTACACAATGCAATACCCACACTACACTTGCATTGACGCCTTTGACCCCAGGAAACCACATATAAAGACAACTGATTCAGCTCTGGGAAAAGGATTCTTTAAAAAGTTGATTAATAATTAAAATGTTTTCAAAAGCATTAACAAAAATCATTTCAACAGGTTTTAAATTGACTGACTTTTTACTGACCTTCTCACATTGGCAGGTGATTTGAAAATGATAGACAATATGCATCATGAT
>JBBJLS010000109.1:9046277-9067557 GCA_037577275.1 Bryconaethiops microstoma | reverse complement strand
CATCTGAGATCTGTTCAGAACACACATAGCACATAGTAAAAAGACATCATAGCAATGACAGTATCTCAGTGACCAACGTCACAATAAAGACTCCTAAATGGTACAAAATGCAGCACCATTATAGGTTTTGCAATCACAGTAAAGTTGAAACTGCCCACGCATAAACTTTTAATCTTTTGTTTTGCCATTTTCTGCTGTTCTTACCTTTGTTCTGTCCACTTTCTGCCGTAGCAATGCAAATTTCCCACTTGTGGGACTAATAAAGGTTTTTCTTGTCTAATGTTATAGCACTGATCTTTTCTCAGGATTGCTATAATGTGACGGAAAGCAAAGGTTTACCAAAAACAATTCTGGACAACTCTTATGGCTGCAAGAGCCTATTTCCATGACCGGGCCTCATGATGTTTCCAAACATCACAGATCTGCTTGTTAATTTCATCTTTAAAGATGTGAGACCTTTGGCTGCAGTACAAGGTGAAGGCTAATGTTACAGAGAACTTTAATAGAAGTTGCTCATTGTTGGACAACCCCACCACCTCCTCCCCCGACTTAAACGCGGATCAGCAGTCGCGGTTTCAGTCCATGGCAGATTGTTCGTTGAAATCCCCGCACTGGGAAACTGCAGATATCCTCTGCATTTTTTTAAACTTTTGTGACGTCCAGGCCTTATCCGCTACGCTCCCTCGTCCTCGTGCTGGGTTGCTAAACACTGCACACAAACAAATAACCCAGCACGAAGACGAGGGGCGTGGCGGACGAGGCCCGGAAGTCACAGCTTTTTTCTTGGCAATATATCATTTTTCATGCATTTTAGTGCTAAATTATTAAGAAATATAATTTATTACTTTTGTAACAAATATTAACGCAAATTCATTTCCATATAAAAAATAACAATGTTTTGGTACTGTCCAGAGACCAAAGAAAGAATGTCTTGGGAGGTGAAATACGCTGTACTCAGAGGCGGGAGGTTTGAAAGTAGAAAGTCCGAGAATGCTATTTATTTCTCCTTGCTGCTGCCCTTTGACACAGCTGCAGTCCAGAATTTCCCCGTGGAGCACCTCGTGTTTTTTGTTTTGTTCTTCTTAAAGTCCTGTATTTTTATTACTGTAAATTAAATGAATTTATTACTGTATTTACCTGCTTATATCAAAGAAAACGCCTGTGCATGAATTACAGTACAGTATTTTACATTCTAGCACTGCAAGAGTTCAGTGTAAACGGATACGGGTTTTCTTTAAGGGTAATGCTTTAAGACGAACTTAAAATGAATTCAAGTGTTTTGGGAGCATATTTGGGGGCATTTTTAAGGTTTAAACTATAAAAATAGGCATTACACGTTTTTTCACTATATGCCGGTGCTCTTGGAACACAGCCCCCACGATAAGCGGGGGTTTACTGTGTGTGTGTGTGTGTGTGTGTGTGTGTGTGTGTATTATACACACATACGTATATAGCCATAGAAAAAATATAGATCAGTGTTTTTCATACTTATTTCAAATCTGTGTTTAGTTTTTCCCTAGCACTTAAAAGTTTTTGTGATAGTTATATATTGCATGATAGTGGTATAATTAGCATATAATAATCATATACTAAGATCTGAAATCAGCATGAGAAAATGGTTTAGAAAAGTGTGTGTGGTTTCTGATGACTACAAAATTGTTTTGTTGACCTGTGTAATTAATGTTTTATTTTTTTATTTTCTCTAAACATTTTTTTGTTCTGAATTTTGAATCAAGTGTGGTCAATAGTGTATAAAACAGTGACATGCACATTTTACACAGAGACACTCCTACAAATAGCAAAAGCAATAATCAGAAAAACAAAATGATGCGGATTCTTATTTTTTTCTGTGGCTGTATATAATAGCAAGCAATGAAGCAGTCCTTTGAGAATCTGCAGTGTTCCGCATGCATAGGTAATAAACAGGCTTGATGTAGGAGAGTAGCCAGAGCTAAGGAGCTTTGTTTTAGGTGACAGCAGGAAACAGTGTTTATATATGTGTGTGTGTGTGTGTGTGTGTGTGAGGCACTGACCAAACCAAGCAAACCCTAGACAGGAACTGCAGCCAAATCTGGGTTCATGGATCGCTAGGCAACAAAGCAGGAAACTCGTCATAGAGACAGAGCAACAGAGAGAGAGAGAGAGAGAGAGAGAGAGAGAGAGAGAGAGAGAGAGAGAGACAGAGTGAGAGAAAAAGAGAGAGAGAGAGAGAGTGTGAGTGAGTGAGAGAGAGAGAGCGTTGTCCAGATGTAATGCTTTAATAAAACAACAAGCCATAAAATACAGGCAAAGTCCAAATACTACACCTAAGTGTGGTCCTATTGTTCAGCTGGTTTCAGTGCTGACACTTTACTCTTTTGTGTTTCCTAGCAATGTTATCTTGGGTTTTGGTAGAAAGTTGTTCCAAATCATAGAATATTAAAGCAAAGAAGGATTTGTAGATGAACTAGTAGGGGTGTAAATCACTGACCTCGCAACAAACTTACTGACTTATTAAACTGATTCTTTAGGAAATTAACTGGTACATCATAAAAGCTCAGATTTCACATTTTGTTTCAATCTTTTATTTTATTTTTTTAAAGTCACATTTGACTGCATTCTTCTTTTTTTAAATAATGATTTCATTTAAGCCCAAAAATGACATTATACTTGATAGAATATTATAAGATGACTATAATCAGTTTTAACATTCCCAAATCAATGCGAGTGAATCACTGCTTTGAACGCACTAGTGCTTTTTTGTCTTACAGCCCCACTAATTAGCTGACGAAGCTGTTGAACAAGTTCACAGATAGGTCATAAGAGGTTGGAGTTTTCACAACATGGAGCTGACAGGAGATAAGGGTGAACGGTGGATGGGGAGAAACATCCATGTCCAGCACATTTACACTAAACAAAAGGGTGGATTACAGGCGTGCAGTCAAAGGAGGGGGGTCATGTATGTTGACACTCTCTCAATATTCAAACCCAAGAAAGCTATCTATTAATAGCTGGAATGGAGAGGGCGAGCAATGTGTGTATTCTTCACATGCACGTCTTCTAATCTGAACGCAGCCAGCTTCCCCATGCATGATAGCTTGGATCCAATTAGCTGGCACACAATTACATCCAGGCTGGCCAGAAAGTGTCCTCCACCCATAGATCATGACGTCTCTCGTAATGGTTGAGGTGTTGATCTTTTATTACCCACTGTGTGCAGCAGTTGCTAAGAAACACTTTACTTCCCCGGACAACATGTATTTGCCCAGGCTCCGGCACTACATGCCACTATAGGTGGTATGACTACGGCTCTTGTGTGGCAACACCTAATTAACCAGCCATCAATGAGTGGCCATACGAACAATTGGCTGTTTGTGGACAGTCTGCAGTACCTCAGTTACGCAACACAACTTGACAGGCTTTCTCTTCTTCTCCAAGAGGATTTGCTGTGAATCATAGGCTTCTCAAATAACACAAACAGCTGCTGCCATGTTTTGAACCTGTGATTTGACCACACACCACAATAGGAACATCTAAGGACAGTGGGTGGGTGGGGGGGGTGTTCAGAGGTGTCCAACACCGTGCAGGGAAAGTGAACTCCAGGGAACTCCTCCCTTATAACCCTAAAACAGTCACTGAAGTGAGAATCAGAATCAGAATCAGAAAACTTTATTGATCCTGGGGGAAATTGCTGTTCAGTGTCTTGTTTTGCCTCATTACTTTTGTACTAATGTAGGTAATATGTAATAAAAACGTATGAACTCCAATCTGTAAATAAAAACTGCATGCATTAATTATGCATAAATTACGCCTCAAGCTATTTAGATTGTATGTTAAGCATTTTTAACACGGATCATGTTAAAAAATGAAACAATTGACAATTTACCACATGGCACTGTAGCAAAAACAGTGCCATTAGAAAAAGGAGCATGCTTTCAAGTGACCTGGTGTGTTTGATGTGGCATTTTCTTCACTTTTCAATGTAGACACATAAGCTACTTCAGCGCTTAAATCTTTCACTTTTGCAGAACGATGATGGAGAAACAAAATATTTGTACGCATCACAAATGTAAAGGTTCATCTTATTAATACCGGCAACAATATAATCAGTTTTGCTGGCACCAGTACTACTTACTAAAATATTACATACAGCCTAACATGCCCTATATTGTCTATATATTGAGCAAAAGGAAAATAAGGTAAAGTTTTTGCCAAACTAACAACATAGAGGAGCGAATTCCTCCACTTCAGTGGACTTGAAAGCAGGCAGAAGGGAGGAGAAGCTGCTTGTGGCAAAAGTGAAAGTTCAGGTGAAGCAATACAGGCTTACATGAGTTAGCAAGATCTGCAGTGATTCAAACTCACTAAAGTTGAAAAGGCCCAGTGAGAAATAAGGGAGAAATTAATGAGCAAATAATGAAGTGAATAAACTCACCGGTGGTTTAGTTAATGAGGTCTTAAATCCCCAGGTAATACGCTTCCCTGTTGGCAGAGCTACACGGGGAGATCAGACAAAACAGCACAATCAGAGAGCAGGATCTTCAGAGTCAGCATGGCACAGCAGGGTTGCAAAATACTGATTATGGCGCTAAAACTGGTCAATGTTATATTGATTGAAACAGTTCACTTTTCTGATAGATAATAATGAACGTCTTGTTAAATTAAAGCTCATCTGAGATCTGTTCAGAACACACATAGCACATAGTAAAAAGACATCATAGCAATGACAGTATCTCAGTGACCAACATCACAATAAAGACTCCTAAATGGTACAAAATGCAGCACCATTATAGGTCTTGCACTATATGATGTTTCCAAATACATACAGATACAGCAGCAGTTCAGCATCATATCTCTGACAGGCCGTGTGTCTATACATCTGTAATGGAGGCTGTCCATTGACTAGAGGGCACTAATATCAATGGTGTAACGACTACTCAATTTACAAAAAAAATAATAAAAAACTCAAACAAATAAATGATATAACATAACATTATTGTCTAGTTTGTCATTTGAATGATAAACATGAATCAGGAAGTCATTTTTAGGGATGAGCAACATAGAAAACACACTCCACATTTTCCAGATACACGTAAATCACAATGTTTGGAGTTTCTGAGGTTTGATAAACAGGCATAGGCAGACAAAAAAAAAATGTATCTACCTACTGATACAAAAATTTTCATTCAACATTTCATACACTGCTCTGAAATAAGTTAATAAGTGTTAATCAGGTAAAATGTAAAAAAATCTTTTTTAAATATATGAAATAACACCTGAAGCTCTGTTGCAAACTTCAAAGGAGATCACAATAGAACACTAATAGGAAGCCTCTGAAAATACAAATGATTTTACCCTTGAATCTTTTTCAGTAAATATGAATCTTTGATATTGGCTCTGTACAGCATGATATTCTGTAAACTATTTTTTTTAATAGTTTGATCTTAAAAAAAAACAAAAAACAAAAAGCATCACCACACTTGGTTTGACAGTAACAAAAATACAATTAGCATCTTACCTAAACAGGTGCTATAAGCATCCAAATTGTTTTTGAAAGCAAAAAAAAAACCCAAGCAGGAATACACTCCTGCAGAATTTCAGGAAAGCATGTGTTTTCATATTTCATTTTTCTGCAGTATTAGAAGAGTGCACTCACGCAGTTTTTCGACTATACCTCATTCTATTTCATTAAATGTTCTGTGGGGTGGCACACAATGGGTTTGTCTACTTATTTTTAATCAATAGACATGGAAAGTGGAGGGGAGGTGCATTGTAGACAGGCGGAGAGAGACAAACAGAGAGTGAATAAGTTTTAATATGTTCATATATTTTTTTTAAATAATAATCCTCTAAAACTACAATTTCCATGCATTTCCGTTTTCATGCCCAAAATCTGTTTTTAGGTCTCAGTTCTGTGAGTGAGTCATTGTTCTCCGCATGACGGCGACTATACAAAATCACAGGGTACTACAATAAGAGTTATTTTAATATAGCCTAAATATGAATGAGGGACTGAGCGCGTTATATTAAGACAGAATCCCAAGGGGAAAGCGTCACTGTTTGGCAAGCAGAGACATGACTGGAGCCACCGCAGAGACCTGCTTCCAAAAATAACAACCTCCTCTGCACCCCCATCGATTCCGGCCCACTCTAGAGATGCTCCCAAAGGAATAGCTCCTTTAGATAATATTCAAGGGAACAGGACGCAATTTTCAGCTACATTTGCCTGCCAAGGCAGCGTGTGACACACAGGCACACAGGGACTCGCAGCTGAGCAAGTGGAAACAGTGAAACGGCCAGGAGAGATACGACAGAACCTTACTTGAGATCGCAATATACACATTCCCTGAAAAAGACTATATCACATGTGAGTCTATCATTATCAATTACATCAGCACTAGGGATGGGTCATGACTTTAATTTTCACCATTAAATTATACAAAATCAGTTATTTTCCTTTTGTTTTTCAACACCTTGTAATAAGCAACATGTAACTGTCAGGAGATGCCAATTCTGCACTGCAAAGCTGTTTGCCAACCACCATTAAACAATAAAAGAAAAACACACTAAGAGCTGACAAAACATGTTTGGCACTGTGACATTAGATTCAGTCAAGCACTGAAACACTAAAGAACATGATATTATAAAATTAAGTGTGAATGGGTCTCTCTCTCAATCTGTTAGTGTGTGTATGTGCACCTGTGGGGGTAATGGCACTTTTGCCCAAATAATTCCTTGTGAATATCAAATAGTATCAAGATGCTAAAGGACACATCCACCAGGAACCTGTTCCCACGGATGAAGTGAAAATTCAGGACAGCAGTCTGTGTAAATGGCTTCATTAGTGCAACTACTTCCTTCAATCTGAAGAGAAAATCTTCCATGTTAATATGGCAGCAGTTTGAAGAGGAATTCCAATCCACTAACATACTCAGTTGAAGTGAGGGCATAAACTCTCTCACCTTTCCCCATCAAGCCTCAAAATTAAACTACAATACATTTTCAGTACATTTTTAAAAAGGGTATAGTGTCAAACTTTGAACATTGATACGATACTTTGAAAGATATCGATAACACTATTTTGATACCAAAGTCAGATTTTGAAAAAAAAAAAGAGGGTCATAAGATTTCCCTTCAGCAGAAAAAAACAGACAGAATAAATACACTATACTGAAAAGTCAATTACATAAATGTAGTGTGCTTATTTTACAATAATAAAATCCTGGTGAGGAAGTGTCGTAGTTATTAAACATTTTAAATTCAGAAATCAAGAGAAGGCCAGTCAAAACTACTCACGGTCACACAAGCAGTGCAGATAAAGTGTCAGTGTGTCAGTCAGTGAGTGAGTGTGTCAGTGTGTCAGACAGACAGTGTGTCAGACAGACAGTGTGTCAGACAGACAGTGTGTCAGACAGTGTGTCAGACAGACAGACAGTGTGTCAGACAGTGTGTCAGACAGACAGACAGTGTGTCAGACAGACAGTGTGTCAGACAGTGTGTCAGACAGACAGTGTGTCAGACAGTGTGTCAGACAGTGTGTCAGACAAACAGACAGTGTGACAGACAGACAGACAGAGTGACAGACAAACAGACAGACAGAGTGACAGACAGACAGACAGACAGAGTGACAGACAGACAACTTACATATCAGTGCGAGAGCTATACTGAGAACAATCCACCACATAATACTTGTGGTGGTCCTGACCATTGATGAATGGGGTAAGGGGAGCTAACTGACAATACAGGAAAACAGCTGAACTACAGTCGGTAGCTGCAAGCTACAAGGTGCAGGTGGAGCAATGGCAAGTAAAGCTGATAAAACTGACAGTGTGTGTGTGTGTGTGTGTGTGTGTGTACACATGTGTATGAGTCTCTGTGTCTGTGTGGCAGTGATTTCATCTTTCCAGCAGTCTAGCTAACATCCAAATCCCTCTTGTTGCTCTGCTGTTTAAGTGAGTCAGGGTTCTTTGTACGTAATCATACCCGAATCTCTTGGCATTCATGAATCACTTTGGTTTAAATATGTTTAATAACATGTTGAGCTGCTCTGTGTCACATCTCAGAGGAGCTGCAAAACACACACGTAGCTGCACATTTAGCCTCACACTCTGCTCAGTAGACAAACAGCCTGGTCAAACAGAGCTCACAAACAAAGTAATTATGCTGAGGAGTCTGGCACAGTTATTAAGACAAACCGCTACCAAAAAGCAGTCACATACAATCCTTCATTTAGACTAGCCTACAAAACTAGGGCCCACCCAAATCACAAAGCAGGGCCTGTACTTTGTGTTACTTAGGATTCGGAAACAAAGGGCGAGAGAAGTGGAAAAAGAAGAGAAACGTGCACCAAATGGACAACAATTTTTGTCAAATTTAAGACTGAAATATACAGAGGATTTGGAGAACTATTAGAACGCAGAGTGTAACTAAACTACATTTAGAACATGCTAGACATTTAAGCACCAGGTTTTACATTTATTTTCAAGAAGTTGAATTAGCGATGTATCTTTGGTAATTAATGCTTGAATGATACTATAAGATGTTGACGCTTGACATCTGCAAAAAGCTCTCACTACTTTTTCCACAATAAACTGGACACAGTAAAAATCTGTAAGCTTTAATTACAGGCTGTTTAGTTGGGATCTGAACTTTACACGTGAAACTTGATATAATAACACAGGCTAGTAATATTTAATGTTAACTATGCATAAAGCTTTAAAACTACTCATAGTGACTAATACAACAGTCACACAACCCTGCTGCTAGTGCACACAGTTCATTTTAATCCTAAGTTTTATCACTTTCATTTCTTCCCCAAATCCATGCGGACTGCTCTCCAGGTCTGAAACAGAAGCTACTTCTAAAATAATTCAAACTTTCTCCAGAGCATCCAGGGGGTGGTTTGGGCTCTAAATATACAGGGTGGGCCATGCATAATTAGGGGAGGGGGGCGTGTTATTCACTAAGCTGCTAAATCACTAACTAACCTGAATTTTTTTAATTATATAATTTTAAACATAACAAATATAAATAATTGGTGTTTGTTTCTAAACTGATATCCACTCTCTTAAGTCTCCCCAACGGAACAAAATACAGAGAAAAAACGGTCATGTGACACTTTCTGTGACACAGAAGGACAGAATAATTTATTTTCAGTGTCACTAGAGTAGTCAAATGTACAAGACCAAGTGGGACCACACAGATTCAATGCACAACTGTACGTTTACTACAGAACTACATTGTACCGTCTATCCAAATGAAATAAATTAAGACTGGCAGACATGTTACATAAACTGGGAAACGCAAAAGTACTTAAGTATCAACAAATCGTGACATTGCGATATTGCGATGCAATACTGCACTACTGAGAATGGACATTCATTAATTGTGATACGTAACGTCACAGCACGCAAGTCTGCTACTAACCAGCAACAACTCACTCCAGCACATTCATGTCATACACCACACCTCTCCTGCCTTACACCTCTAATGTCTTAGAAGATTTTACCACAACTGAATACCGTTACAATTCAGTCAAACTCCAAAATATCATGAGATCATGAACCCACTATCTAGAATCAAATCCAAATCACTGAGGATACCACTGCAATCCTATTATCTATATTCTTCTGTCCTCAAAAAGTAGACATTACACCCGTCTAGTAGGCTGGACACTGATATATGTAGTGCAACAGCAATATGGGGAGTTGCAATCAAACACTCATTCACAGTTAATAGCAAAACATTCCTTACATAAATTGTAAAGAAATGTGCATTCACAATAAACAAGCCCATCATTCTCTAATCTTTTGTTTGTGGTTCATGTGTCAAAGCAGTGGTATGAGGAATTCAGTGGCTAACTGCCACATGTGCATCCGAAAGTAAGCCTGTCTGGTAAAACCACATTCATTAGCTAACTCCCATTCTCTTCTCAGATGAGTCTGATAGTGTACCAGTTCATCCGAGTTCTCTGAAGGAAATGAACAGGAAAACCTCAGAAGACGGACAAATAAAACAGACTCGTACGCAATTCAGATTCAAGTTAATGTGACAGGAGCCACTTACTGGCTAAATCATTCGTCATGGCTCAATCCATTTTCATGAAAAGTGACAAATCACAAATGTTTCAGAAACTTTTGTCAGGGTTTGCCAAGGTATAATGAATAAAATACACTAGCATACAGAAGTGTGAGACTTTAAAAAGGCTATCAACTTTTGAAAGCCATAAAAAAAAGTTAATAATGCCAGATACTACAGTTCACCTGCAGAGGTCTTGTGGAGTCCAAGCCTCGATGAGCCAGAGGGGTTTAGGCAGCGAGAGGAGAACCTCCACAGTATCAGACAGGTGATTTAAAAGTTATGGTTCCTAAGTGGTTTGTGCAGTTACTGATGATAGTTATTGTTTAAAGGCTCTCTATAGTAGGTCTAATTCTTATGTAGGTCTTAATTCTTAAGTGGTTTTAAGATACATGCAGTTGTTCAAAAATTGCTGATGATACAGGGCGTCCTCAGGTTACGACAGTCTCCACATACGATGTTTCGAGTTTACGACACTCGCTCCCATAACTAGTTTGGATGCGCACGGCAGAAGAATATGCAGAATACACAGAAACGCGGCGTGTGAGTGAGAGAATTGGCATCCCCCAGTATGTTTACCTACACAAATTTTGGACTGTTAAAAATTAGTGTAAAAGCACTTGTGCTTTTGTCATTTTTTTCTGTTACTACTGTACCGTGACTGAGTACAGTATATTCATGTCCTTTTCATTTTTCTGTGGCTGTTTTGTGTTTTTATGTTCTAGATTATGATTTTACCACTGTGTTAGGATCGGTAAGTGACTTAGGTTAGGGTGTGTTTCGACTAACACCAAAATTCGGGTCACATCACTGTCGTAAGAACAGATTTGTGCTGTAACTCGAGGACCACTTGTGTATAGCACAGCATACCTATATGATAAAGCACACTGTGACAGCATTTCACATGCATAGTCTATATTTGGCTGTCCTTTGCCATCGTATACAGACAGTATACTTTGTCACATTAACAATTTTTAAAATATTTTTGATAGTTGTCAATAAAAATTGTTCATTCTGCACACTACATCATAAACAAATAACAATAAAAAAATATTAAAATACGTAAAACACCAATGCATTATAAGATTTAGTTTAAAAAAAGCAGCAGCTGCCCAAAGCTACCATAAATTCCAACACAATGTCGAAAAAACCTACACCAGTTTCATATTGCAAAAACAGCATATTAGAATTTTTTCAAACGTAATGATCAAACAAACCAAGCCAAACAACAAGGATGGAAAGTCCTGCATGTTATAAGAAAGAAAAAAAAAAGGTTTCGCTGACAAACACTGATAAACTGGCAACATTTTGCCTGATCTTCATGACCCATAAGATCTAGCCAGTGAGAGCAATAAAACAGATCAAACGCAAGCAGCCATTAAAGATTTAAAAAGCCTGCACACACATTAACACTTCATGGAAGTGACAGGGCCGAAAAAATGTCCATTCAACCACTGGCATGAAGAGACACTGAGAGACCTATTCAGGCCACAAATCACAATTTTCATGCTTTCTAGGACATTAAGCGGTAAGCAATTTCATGCTCTGCTCATCTTTGCAATGCACAAAGCCGTGATGAGATACAGTTAGTACCTTTGCTAGATCATTTTTAGAGTATTAACATACCATAACTGCACAAATGCTGGAAAATATTGGGACATAAATTTGGGTTCCTACCACCTAACCAAACCATCTCACCTCATCAGATCATTTTATCAGTTGATAAAGACGAGGTCATCTCTGAATTTGGTGAATAAGAACGCGTTCATGGCTAACAGTGCAAAAACCATACTAAATATACCAAGTTATTTTAACATACACAAACTTTTAATATAATAACATTCCACAGAAAATTAAAGGTAATACCGTGAGGAAATAAACAGTCACCAAAACCATAAAGAATTATGGATAGGGACACTCACATTGATACAATATCGAAATTACTTATGACATGAGTGTAAGAGATGGAACCCAAAAACTGACACAAAAGGCTGCCTTACAAAACTGCACAACTGACAGCATGTGCTCAGGTGCAGTAAATTTGTTCAAAGAGTTTTTAAAAACACTCATACAGCTAAAACACATATTAATTAGCATCAGTTACTTTAACATGACGTATGAATGATTAATGGTGAAATTCATGTTCTTAATAATAATTAGTAATGTTAGATGAAGGGCCCATAACACGGAAAACTAACTTTGCCTCTCTTTTTTGAAATAACTGTGTTTGACACAATAAATATTAGCACAAAATGTTTGCTCCTTAGTCCAGAGTCTATAATAAAACATACTGTCCGCATATAGTACTATTTTTAAAAGCAACGTCACCATGATGTTACAAAAAACCACCTTTTCACACTACAGCTCCCCCCAACCCATTTTCGCTGAAGTTATGAGAAAGTGATCACAAAGCTTATCCACAAACGGTCTGTATGGCATGAAATAAAGTGGAAGATCAGAAGAAAGATAGTTTACATAACTTGGCCTTAAAGGCACAGTAACAAAAACAGCGGTTTAATTCCAAAAGTTTAGGTGATGTTGGAAAACAGCCATGTAAGAATAAATTCAGACCAACTCTAAGTATAGCTAGAGAATAACTGTACAACTGTCATTCATGGACCTCAGGGTGGAAACAAAATACGAGAACACTGCATGATGATAAAAAAATTATACGTCCTAGAAGGAAACTTTAATGGAAACTGTGTAAATTATGATGCTAGTTTAGTGCTTTTACTACTTTTTTTTTTACAATTTCAAGACAAGTATGCATCATCCAAGACAAACAGCCGCAGAGTTGGCCCAATAGTGCACAAACAGCAGAATACTTAGACTCAGTTTACACCTGGTCACTTCATGATTTTTTACCTTATCAGATTTGGTATCTGATTACATCAATTTTAATTTGTGGATTAGTGTCGAGCAATATGCAAATCAGCTCATAGTTAAAAACCTGTGCTGCTCTTCATTTCTCTGTTCTATCAAGAAGAAAAGCACAATTTTGCATGACACTGCCAGTGTTTACAGGAAGAGTCTGCTAACAATAACAATCCTCCTGTGTCTTCTCCATCATAAACCATGCGTGTTAAAAAAAAAACAGTGAACTGTAACAAAGTGAATAACAAGGCGAGGTGGAGGTTAACCAAACCGGCACTGTACAAAATAGGCTACCGTTAAGTGATGGCAGTTCAGGAGCAGTCTCTTCCTTATGCAGAACAGTACTGAGAGGGGTTCTGAAGGTTCCAGTGTGGTACAACTGTGTCTTAGATCTGTTTTATGTGTGTTTACACATTTAAATGTTGCTTGGATTCCAATATTCCTCGCCCTAGATCAGATCTTGTCATGAAGTCATGAAGAAAGCCCAATAAAACACCACCACAAACAAAATGATAGTAATTAAGTAATTCACAGGACAAAGTAAATCAACATTAACTATATGTGATGGTAACAGTACATGAATCTCTGCTTTGATTAACTGCTGTTGAGCAACACTGACTTTAGTTTAATGTTGATCAGTCTCACAGAAGGACTTTGAGAGATTTTGGCCATTTCCAGTTTACAGAACTGCTTCAACATGGTTGTGGTAGTGAGCTTTCTTGCATGAACTCCATGCTTCTGGTTCTGCCACATTTCTACAGTAAGGGTGTGTTTACTGCAGGTGTCTGGCTCTAAGACCCGTCGTATGATGAGCTTCAGTTCCTGGACAGACGATCCAACATTTCTTAGTAAAATCTTCTGATCTATTTCATATTTACAATTCATAGTAGCCAGTCCTGGCTCAGTGGCAGCAAAACAGTTCCAGATTCACTATTTAAGTATCAGTGCTCCAACTGCACTCGGTAATCTTTATTT
This sequence comes from Bryconaethiops microstoma, assembly GCA_037577275.1. Classification (NCBI taxonomy): domain Eukaryota; kingdom Metazoa; phylum Chordata; class Actinopteri; order Characiformes; family Alestidae; genus Bryconaethiops; species Bryconaethiops microstoma. The sequence goes on along the minus strand of JBBJLS010000109.1, from coordinate 9,053,652 downwards.
CTTGTATGATTTTATTTTAGTTTAGTTGAGTTTATGTTGGTAAAGCACATTGAATGACATTTTGTGTGTAACATGACCTGCAACCATTGTGTTTCAGCGCTGGGATGAGATTTTTTGTGCTGGAATACAGTGCGAGTTTTCATCAAACATATTTGTTCGAGCCATTAAGATTTCTGTCCAGGCAAACTGATAACAGCCAGTGCAAGAGAGCCTACAGATGTAGCTCTGGGGTTCTTTTTAATCTCCCGGAACATTTAACCGGTCCAGTTGAGGGTAAGGGTGACAGTGGTGTGGAGTTTTCTGGGTTTGTACACTATCTGCCTGGCAGTGGATCTCAGAAACCTGTTGACCAAGGTGTGACCATATGTTTGTTTGTTTATTTGGACTCTCTATTGTTATGACTTTGATTAGATATGAGCACATTTGAGGTTAGGTGAGAGAATTCAAGTATTCATAAACTTTCATACATTCAGAGAGAGACAGAAAGGAGAGCAGGAGAGACAGCGAGACCGAGGGAGAGAGCGAGAGAGAGTAGATGAGACAGACAGACAAGAGAGACAGACAAGAGAGTATATGAGGGAGAGACAGAGAGAGTAGGAGAGAGGGACAGAGTAGGAGAGAGAGTAGGTGAGAGAGACAGATAGAGATAGGAGAGAGACAGAGACTGACAAAATCAAATAAAAAAACAAATAAATTAACCAAAAGAATAGTTTTAGTAAACAAATCTTCACACCCTAAGCTTGGTGATGATAATTGTAATTACGGTTGTGAGGGGCTGAGACTGTACTGTGTGGTGTGTGTGTGTGTGAGAGAGATGTATGATTTAGTCTCCTGTCTCTGCGTGTTATTCAGTAACTGCCTTGTTAAACTCAAACATTCAGACAAACACGCCCAAAGAGCTTCAGCCTCTCTGCCCCAGAGAAGAGTCAAGACTAAAACATGATAAAAATAACACAAAGTAAACAAAAAGAAAAGGTGAATTTTAAAACAACTGCTATACTAACATTTTATCAGGAAAACAAAAACCTTCCCTGTAATGAGCTCAAAGAGAGTAGGAGAGACACAAACAGGGAGACAGAGAGTAGGACAGAAAGAGAAAGACAGACAGAGAATGAGAGAGAGAGAGAGAGAGAGAGAGAGAGAGAGAGAGAGAGAGAGAGAGAGAGAGAGAGAAATAGACAGAGAATAATAGAGAAAGACAGAGAGAGAGAAAAAGAGGAGGAAAGAAACAGAGTAGGAGAGCGAAAAATTGAGAAAAAGATATATACAAATAAACAGACAGAGAAAAGGACAGAGAGGTATGTAAAGGGAGAAAGGACAAGCCCAAGACAGCAGCAATATCAACACACAGAGCAGTTTGTACACCATTTTAAACCACAAACAGCATGACTTACCCCTTTAACAGTGTAAAACAATATCAGAAATGTGAGTCTGATCAGAATTTCAGTCCTGTGTCTCACCTGGAGTTTAGAACTCCGTACAGTCGATCCTCTGCTTTATCCTGCTGCCGCTGTTGTTTTGTTGTTAAAGATCACTCGAATAGCACCGAACGAGGCTATAATGGTTTTAAAACTGAAAAGTTCAGCAGTATTTTGTTTTATTCCGAGTTGGAAGCGACTAAACAGCAGCAGCGACCTTTCAGTGCTCAGCCCGAGTACAGGGAATGCCGGGATCGCTGGAGGACCGACTGGGATCTGCAGGTTTTTGCCGTTTTTTTTTGTTTTTTTTTACAGCACAGACGCCCCCTGCTGGAGGGGCAGAGAGCGATACAAAGAAACAGAGAAAGACCAAAAGAGGTATTTAATGGGAGAAAGGGGTAAACAAAGGGAGAGATGGACAGAGAGTCAGACAATAGCAGAGAGAGAGAGAGAAAGAAAGATAGTAGGAGAGACTGAAAATAGAGAAAGATATGCAAATAAATAGAGAAAGACAAAGGGGTATACAAAGGGAGAACGAAAGGAAGATGAATTGAGAGATAACAGCAGAGAGAGAGAGAGACAAGAAACATAGTAGGAACAACAGAAAACAGATATATACATATGAATAGAGGACAAAAGGGATATATACATGGAGAAAAGATCATTTTTTGTGTAGTGAACGAAATCTGCTGGTTTTTGTCAGTGCCTTCATGTTAAAGTCTACAGTATTCAATTTTGTCTACCGTTGGTTTTAAGAGACTTTTTTAAAAAGGTAATTCCAGCAAAAAGTTCTACATAATTCACTCAGATTAAAAAAAAAAAAGTTGTCATGTATTTACAGTGCAAATCCACCAGTGAACTTCCATGTGTCTTCTGTTTTTAATTGATGTTAATGGTAAAATAGCAGTAAATAAAAAAAATTAAATTATAAAAATTAAATTTTATATATATATATATACACATACACACAAAAAATATATATATTTGTTTCATTCCTACTATTCTCCATGTAACTTTCTACCATTAATGTTTTAGACTAAAACCTTATTTACACTACTTATATCACAAAACATCTCAACCGTCAGACATTACAGTTTCAAGTAATTATTTTCTCTCAGTTTCCAGTCACTAACAACTCATTTCACATCAAACAGCTCAGAATGGCTGTCCATATGTTATACATTTAATTATATCCAATGTTGTGATCTTGTGTTTTTGAACTTATAAACAATGTATTTATGCATAAACATTGTTTTAAGTTTCTGCATAACACAAAATTGTTGGTCGCTGGATGCTCACATTTTGAGATTTATAATTAGCCAAAAAAAAATAAAAAATCACATTCTGAGATTGCTGACTATAAAACATGTTAACTTTTATTGCTTAGAGAATACAGCTTACAGCTTCTGCAGAGGCATGTGAACACGCACCTCAACTAAAACATACCAGTCATCACGAGATAAGAATTAACCACGCATTCACAATGCAACTTCTATACATTGCACCAGAAAAAAAACAACAAAAAACAAATCTGCTCATACATCAAAACATTTTACAACGTGAGAGTTGCCATTAATACGTGAACACGGTTTGCACCATAGCAGGTGGGTCTGTTGAGAATAAAACTGTCAAGAAGGTTTCTTAAGACGATCTGGTGACGGATCTGGTATCAACTCTATCTTTGGTACTAAAGAGACAGATATTATTCTGTAATCATTTTCTTTTTCAATACTGTTCCGAACACAGGCCTGACAAAAGCTGCATCCTACATATACTGTATTCCTAACCTTACCTGAACTAAAATGAAACAAAAAGAAAAGTCCTACATTACAAATGTCGTTCCCCTGATTCAGCCCCTCTGCCTAATCCGCAGAAAGAGACAGCTGAGGAACCACGGCTGTAAAAATCACATTGCAAAAAAAAAAAAACGAAAAACAAAAAGGAAGAAAACATGAATTTCTCTTTTAACTATTTTACAAGAAACAAATAAGAGCAAGAAACCTGAAAGTCAACTAAAACAGGAGGCCCTTCAGTTTAAATACTCTCTCCTGCGCTGAACCGAAAAAACAATTGAACATAATGCATTTCATGCCACTAACACATCATAATGACAATGTCCCAAAATTACAATGCACAAACAATATGGCGTCCTTTAAAAAAAGAAAAGAAACGAAACAGGGGAAAGTCGGGTGGAGTTTAAAGTGAAATGAGTCTTTGAAAACTAAAGCATGAAAAAGAAAAAAAAAAATCTAAACCTAGTTTTGACATATTAATGGAGCCAATATGACAGGCCTCCCAGAGTATTTTCTAAAAAGTCAATATGAATTTATACCGAGAAAGAACAGAAGGGGGGGGGGGAAAGAACGAGAAAACATCTGTCAGTGGGATCACATGTCATCATCTTCATCTTCATCCTGCGAGGATCCAGCCTGTTGAGCTGCGCTGGCTGAAGCTGCCGCCGCTGCAGCTAACTGGGCCTGCTGTGCTGCCTGCTGCATCTGAAGCCACTCTTGCTGTGCTAACTCAGCCTGTTGCTGCCGAGCCTGCAAGACAGACAGACGACAGACACACACGGAGTTAAACACATGAAGCACATGGGACAATAAAATAACTATACAGATAAAGTGGCATTTGGCAGATGTCCTTATCCAGAGTGACTTACAAGCATTAGTTACAAGGACAGTCCCCCTGGAGCAACTGAGGATTAAGTGTTTTGCTCAGTGGTAAAAAGTGAGGGTTCAAACCTGCAACTTTGTGGTCATCAGGTTCACAGGCAAGTGTTTTACCCATTAGGCTACTACCACCTAGTACAGGGGGTCCTTGGGTTACAACAGTCTCGACATACGTTTCGAGTTTACAACGCTCACTCCCATTAAAACTTTTCAAAATTGAGATGTGAGTGTTTCGGCATACGCCGTTAGCATTGTACTACGTGGACAAACTAGTTTGGTTACGTGCGGTGGAAGAATACGCAGAACACACAGTAACAAGGCGTATGAGTGAGGGAGTTGGCGACACCTAGTACGCTTATCGATACGCTAAGGATATTTATGTCCTTTTCCTTTTTCTGTGGCTTAGGTGTGTTTTTATGTTCTTGTGATTTTTCAACTGTGTTAGGAGAGGTAAGTGACTTAGGCTAGGGTGTGTTTAAACTTACACCAAAATTCATGTTACATCACTGTCGAAGCAACAGTTCTTTGTCGTAAGTCAAGGAGCCCCAGTACTGTTATTGCAATCATTTTTGTTGTTGCACCCTCCCAAAGAAATGTGGCTAACTCTGCAACTGTATCTTTTTATCAACTGGTCACTATGCACAAACACTGGTCACTCTACTCTCACCTATTTAAGAAACTGCCTATTTTAAACATATCAAAAAAGAGCTCTGGTCTTTGCTTTACTCTACTTAAAAGCAAAAGCAGCAGAAATACATGCATTATGGGGAATCACACTGTAGCTGTGATGATTACTTCCCTTTAGCTCAAGGGCGTGAGTCCAAATCATAGCTGTGATGTTTCATGTGTTATGACTTGAATCAATTTTTGAGCATAAAGTATGAGAAGAACGGTGACCAACTGTATGTCATAAAAACGCAACCCTTTTGGGTCCGGGGGGGTGGGGGTGGGGTAGAGGGCGGTGGTTGATCTTGGTTTGTCAAAACATTAAAAGCACCAGCATTAACGGAAATGTCCATTAGAAAAAGGTAAGTCTATATTTTTGTGTAAAAGTAGAAACATTTAATACCAGAAAAGGTAGTAAGTATTTAGTTGTGAAACAACAAGAGTTCACCAAACATTCACAGTGAGACTTTAACTATTTACTGACAGATTCACAGTACAACTGTGTGAAGAAAAAAAGTTTAATTTCTTACAATATTCAAATGTCACATCACATTATATCTCAGTCTGCTTTTCTGAGCCTATTGTCATTTCGTCAGTGCATAAAGAACACTTCATTTATTTGATTTCATTACAAACAGAACAAATCATTCCAGTTTAATTGGATTTAGTGTAGAAACTGGCAATACTGGCTCTTTCTTGCCAGTTCCAACTTATCAAAATAAATGCAGTGAAAAACTGTTTATTATGAAACTTTCTGATGGTTTCACCATAACGCCTATGCAAAAGTAATAAAATAACCTGTTGTAAATGTGATCTTATAAAAATGCTTTGTAATCTTATAAAAGTAATCTTATTGCTGAAGAAACCTTGATGTTTGCACTGATATAGAATGATGGTTACTCAGTGTGTGCACTCTTGAGAGCGTAGTTTTCTTGCTCGCTCTCTCTCTCCCTCTCCCCCTCTCCCCCCCCCTTCTATTGAACAGATCCAACCTCTTTCTTACAGATGACTGATTCAACACTCAATCAGCCAAAATTACGCTGACAAGAGCCGAATAGATGTAGTCAGTAACTTCAGGGTCCTTACAGACGTGTTTCTCAAGTGCAGCTCCAGATACTCTACAGATTGCTTACTTTTATGTTTTATTTTCTTATCACAACTATTGATGCTTACTCATCACCAGTTAAGTTGAATCCGGTATGTTAAGTTATTTATCATTTAAAGCACAAAAACGTGCGCAGTATCCATGAGCACGTTACATTCCAAGAGCACCCACGTACAGTGAAAAAACGTGTTGTGATGTGGTAAAAAAAATGCGTAAAAAAGCGTATTTTTATAGTGTAAACCCTAAATATGCCCCTAAATATTCTCCCCAAACACTATAATTTCATTTTAAACTCAGCTTAATACATTACCCTGAAAGAAAATGCTAAGGTAAACCCGTATTTGTACTGTACAGTTTACACTGAACTCTTGCAGTCCTAGAATGTAAAATACCGACATTACCCCTGTATAGACTGTACTGTAATTAATGCATGTGCGTTTTCTTTGGTATAAGCAGGTAAATACAGTAATAAATTCATTTAATTTACAGTAATAAAAATACAGGGCTTTAAGAAGAACAAAACAAAAAACACGAGAACGCTCAGAGAAACACTCGAGAGCTCCACACAAGGAGAAATAAATTACATTCTCGGATTGGCTACATTCAAACCTCCCGCCTCTGAGTACAGCGGTATTTCACCATCCCAAGACATGCTTTCTTTGTGTTCTCTGGACAGTAACAAAACATTTATACAGTTATATTATATATAGCAATGCAGATTAATTTACATTAATATTTATGTTGCAAAATTATTAAATTATATTTTTCTTAATAATTTAGCGCTAAAATGCATGAAGAATTATATATTGCCACAAAAAAGTTTTTTTTTTTAAATGAGGAGGATATCTGCAGTTTCTGCGAATTTGCAGGAGTTTCCGCTAACAATTGAAGAGCAAATTTCCAAAACTCACTCAGTCCAAAAGCATTTTTTTCCGGAAAACCGCGTTTTACTCGTTTTACCTGTTGGAAAGCCATTCTTACAGGAAATAATTTTTTTAATTGAAATTTTACAGTTACTTGTCTGTTTCTAAAGTGCAACTCCTGCACATTTTAGTTTGGGCAAATTTGTTAAAAAAATATAATGAAAACAATTTTTAAGTAAATCAGTGTCACAAAATTATGTAGTAGGATATAAATGTCATGTAGTACCCATTACATGACATTTACATCCTACTACATCTACCACCAGGGAGATCTGGGTAAGTAAGTACCACTAGCGACTGTGCGAGTGGATTGAGTGAGTTTTGGACATTCACCTAATCTTGCACCGTGTATTATGCAAGGACTGAGCGAGTTTTGGTCGGTTACACTATTGCACATAAAGAGGTCATGTAAAAACATGGCAATAGTAGTGTTACCTAAAAAATCACAAAAAATGGACTGAGTGAGTTTTGGAAATTTGCTCTGAGAACAAACTCAGAGAATATTTGTGTATGTGTATGTATATATATATATATATATGTGTGTGTGTGTGTGTGTGTGTGTGTGTGTGTGTGTGTGTGTGTGTGTGTGTG
>JBBJLS010000109.1:9031350-9046177 GCA_037577275.1 Bryconaethiops microstoma | reverse complement strand
ATCCGCCATGCCCCCTGTCCTCGTGCAGGGTTGATTATGTTTGGTTGCAGTGCTTAGCAACCCAGCACGAGGACGAGGGGGCGTGGTGGACGAGGCCCAGACGTCACTAAAGTAAAAAAAATAATCAAAATGCGGAGGATATCTGCAGTTTCCGTGTTAGTGCTGGGGTTTCAGTGAACAATTATTAGTTTGGTTCTCAGAAAAAATCCGTGCTGGACCAAAACAGCGACTGCTGATCCGCGTTAAAGTGGGGGGTTACTGTATAGCACTTTTTACAAACAAAAGCAGTCACAAAGCAGCTTTACAGAATCTTGCTGGGAGCCCCTAGTGAGCAAACCCATGGTGGTTTGCTTCTTTTCCCCCTCATAAAGAGCCAAACAGCAGTTCAAACTAAAAACGTTACACAAAAAGGTAAGACCTAACCTACTGGCCTTTTGATGGGCAATACAATGCTACTTGCAATACGGTAAAAGTGCACTGCAAGTCTAGAATACAGTTTGAACAAAACAAAAATGATGAAAACATGGCGTAAAAACATTTTCACAGCTTGATCTGCCAAAAGACAAAGCAACCTTTGTGATCTTTACCTTGGCAAATAATTCTTGCTGCTGACGGAGCAGCTCCTCCTCAGGGATGCCGAGGTTTTCCAGGCGCGAGCTGGCCTTCCTCCGCTTCAGAGCAACTGTTTTACATTCCTGCAAAACATCTTTCACTTCCGCTATGTATGACCCAAAGCCAAGGCTTTCAAGTGCTAAAAAACAAAAAAGAAAATCAATTATCACCATTGCTTACCTGAGCAATAGTTTTCTCTTATTTAATCACAACCATTGTCCTGTATTGTTACATAGAACCTCCAATGTGTGTCATAGGCATTTGGCAATGACAGGTAAACTGAGAAAATTTAGCTTAAAAAAATGGTTATGAAACATAAAACTGCAAAAATGGCTTTTTCCCCCCATTCAAAATAGTTTTCAAATTTTCCCCCACAAGAGTGCACAGAAAATGTACACTTCTCCAGAAAACACTATATTCTCAGCATCCCTTGATATGATTCACTCAGATAATGATCTTTTATGGGTATGGACCTGTGGACAAAGCCCTATAGGGGTGGGCAATACAGAAAAATATATCAAACTACTTCACTCCACACAAAAATGAGTCATGATATTTTTCACAGACAAAATGTGTTGGTTTGAATAGTGCTATTAAACTCTGGGTACAGGAATTTTGGGTACACATTCTCGTGCCACACTAAAGCCAATTGAAATGACTAATGACTCATAGACCCGCTGTAATAACTTGTGGTTGTTCAGTGTTTGAGTACTGACAAGATCCGCAAAAGCAGCTCAGAAAAGCATATTGTCTATTACAACAACAAAATGTATCACCTTAACAATACCATTTCTAGTGCCGTCCGTGAGGGAGGCTGTTGGCCTAGTGGTTAGGGAGTTGACCGGTGATCAGAAGATTGTGGGTTTGAATCCCAGGACTGTCAGTGGCACCACTGAGGTACCCTTGAGCAAGGTCCCGTCCCCACACACTGCTCCCCAGGTGCTATGTTGCTGGCTGCCCACTGCTTCACTTGGTAAATGGGTTAAATGCAGAGAAAGAATTTCACATTGTTCACACTGTGGTGTGTTCGTGCGTGACAAAGTGCCACTTCACTTTATTTCAACCAGGGCTCGAAGCCATGCATTACACTGTAGTTCCAAAAGAATAAGGAAGCACCCAATACCAGCCAACTGGCCCATTTTCTGCTGCCAAAGCATATTTCTGTCCATGTGTAAATACCCACAGGCATTCATTTTGACAACACATTTGCCAATGCATTTCAAGTCACCTCCTAAGTTAAGTGTTCCTGAATATTACTCACTGAATAGAATAACTGTACTGTCCAGGATTGGAGCCGGGCTTTCACCTGCTAAACATTATTCTTTTCTATCGAACACAAGTTTGTCCATACATTTTAAAATCAGTAGCAAAGATCTAATTGGACAAGTTTAGAGTTGGTCTCTTGAACAAAATTGGATTTTTGATGCCTCGTCATTACAAACCTGATTTTTGTCTATGTTCAAGCTTAATCCAGGTGTTGGAATTCAACCATTAGTGACTTTTTTGATGCTGGTTTGTCTGCACTCTCTAAGAAGAAAGATAAGATGAACCTTTATTAGTCCCACAAGCGGGAAATTTGCAAAGAACTAGCAGGCAGTAGTATCTACTCAAAAGATGTCAAGAGGTTGCTGTATTCTCCTCCTTCCATGCGTTAACTCTAAACATATGGAATAGAGATTCACAACGGTTACAGGAAAATGATTTTGTAATGCTCACCACTGAGCAGTGGGATTTTATAAAACTGAAAATACCCCATAAGCTCCACTCTTCTTTATAGTTAATCCAATACGGCCAGAGTCAGTGATGATTTTGGCTGTAGAAGAGTCGAGCTGGATGAATGGTCATAAAAAGAATTTCCCTTAATTTTCCACAGATGAAACCCAGACTGCAGATACAAATTACAAAAATACAAAGGATTACATAACTTAATATTAACACCTTTTAAAATGATATATAATAATTATATTATATACTTATAAGTGCCCAGGAACACCTTGCATGCAGCAGAAAATTGTTATTTAGCCCCGGTCCTTCGAATTGCATTCCTCCTTTTGTGTGCTTGAGTCACATACCTGACTCAACCCAGGAACGTTTTGATAGATATTCAACCAAGGCAGGACCAAAGACCTGGCTGAAAAACTCCTGCTGCAGAAGTATCAGTGCATTTAACTGATCCTTTAAATTGAAAACTGTTGCATAGGTGAAAAGTTGTATAAAACAACAATGTCCCTTTATTTTTCTGCTAAATTCAGGTTCAGGTCTTTTAAGTAGAGTAAATAAGAAAACGTGGGGCTGCACAATACAGACAAAAGATTATACTGCATAAAAATGACACATCTGTGAAAACAACCTTATGTACCATAAGCACTGCAAGCCCTTGCAACCTTTACCACAGGAAGAACACGAGACCACAAAACACCTGTGAAAGAAATTCTGACACGGAAGCCATCCTTTACTCTTTCAATGCACCTGCAAAAGCAGACCATTTATAGTGGAGTTGACCATTTTTATTGTTAGATTATTAATTCGGTTGATTTGAATGCCTTCATTAGAACAATGTAAAATATAACTAAAAAGAAATATTGTTAATGAAAACTGAGAAAGTTTTAGCTGGTAATGGTGCACAGGTCGACCCATAACCCACGAGTCAGGTTTGGGTCAGCGTGTTTGAAAATTTGGCAGCCGTGGGCTTTCAAAAAGTGACAAAGTTATAAATCACTTACAGAAACATTACAAATCGGCGGTTCAGGATTTTTTTACCACAACCTTCTGGAATGACAAAACATCATCTTTAGTGAAAGGCACCTTCTCCACATCCAGCGTAATCTAACCTAATCTAAGTGCAGTAGCTGTTCAGTAGTGACCTGGAGTTTTCTTGTTCATCTACTGCAATTCTTCAGCTGCAAAAGTAGACCATTTATAGTATATTTAATTCTTTTGTGACCTCATTTTACTTGGTTGGTTGATTTGAATGTCTTTATTAGAATAGACGTCATATAATATTACTAAAAACAAACATTGTTAATCAAAACTTAGAAAGATTAAACTGTTCAGGCCTAGCTGGTAATGACGCACAGGTCGACCCATAACCCACGAGTTGGGCAGGTTTGGGTCAGCGTATTAAAAAATTTGGCAGATGTTGGCATTCAAAAGTCACTTACAGAAAATTTGTGAATCAAGGTGATTAACACATTATGCAGGAAAGGATGTGAGTCTTGGTTCTCCCATCAGGTCAGACAGGTCCGAGTATTTTAACCACTACCTTCTGGGATGACAAAACTTCATCTTTACTGGAAGGCACCTTCTTCTCCACTCTCAGCACTACCTAACCTAATCTGAATGTAGCAGCTGTTCGGTACTGGCCTGGAGTTCTTTTGTGCATCCACTGAGAACATGCAGCTCTTCGGCTGCTGGACTGCTGCCAGCCCATCGTCTGTTATTGCATCCATAATCCAGAAATTGAACACTAAACTAGAACAGCTATGCCTCATCTATGGTCAGACTTGCAGTGGCTTTGGGCTAATCTGAGCTCAGATTACATATAATGAACCTTGGTCCATCTATCATGGTCCCAGAAGCCCCTCTGTGCATGCCTAAGTATGGTGCCAGGACCCTTACCGTTAATGACGTGCTCCGGGGAGATGGTCTTCTTCTCGGACTTGTTGCAGATCTCGTTGGCCTCAGAGGAGATGAGGTGGATGAACTCTGTGCAGCAGTTCACCACCAGCTCCCTGGCGTCGTTGGCCACCCGCACGTTGGGGAGGGTCTCCTTGATCATTTTATTGATCGCGGCCCTCGGGATGGTCAGGTCGTCATCGTTTCCGGATGAGGAGGCCATCATATATGATGTTTTAGAAGGAGTTTAGGCTTTCTTATCCCAAAAAATGGCCCTGAACCCACAGCACAGAGTGCTCGACCTGGCTCGACCTGAACCTGACAGTAGGAGAGGCTGAATGGGAGCCGGGCGCCTCTTCCAGCTGGAGCTGCAGAGGAACCTGCACGGCCACAGCTGAAAATGCGTGGCCAGAGACGGAATGTGTGAATTAGGTTGTAAATAAGAAAGAGAGGGGGTGTTCAGGGTCTAAGCACATGAAACGTGTTCGCCAGCTTTTGTGTGAGGCAGTGTGTGTGTGAGGCTGGAGGCTCAGTGTGCTGCAGGAGCGCAGCTCCGTCTCAGCGCGGCCATCGCAGCGCCCCGGGTCCTCCGAGCTCCAAATCCAGCGCCTCCTAGGTGTTTAATTCACCACAGCCATGACTTTTAATCCCCCCCGCGGTCGGCCAGCTCCCGGACTCACTCCCACAATGAAGGCTAAAGGATATCCGACTGCGGCGTTTTCTTTTTTTGCTCCTCCGCTTCACCAGGCTCGCCCCCTAGCGCACCGGCGTCTAAAAGAAAGAGAGAGGTCCGGGTCTTGTTCCCAATCAAACAGAAATCAGGAAAGAAGTAGTGAGAGACAATTTTTGTAGCATACTTCAAAAGTGGTTGTTATGTACACCTTATGGACAAAAGTATTAGGACCAACAGGGACTGTAATGGCGTTGCCTTCAAATACATAGACTTTAATATGGAGTTGGTCCCCCCCATTGTGTGTATAACAGTTTCCACTCTTCTTAAAAAGCTTTCCGCGAGATTTTCGAGTGTTTCTGTGGGAATTAATTCTGTAGAGACGAGAAGGCCTGGCTCGCAATCTCCGTTCCCAAAGGTGTTGGATGGGGTTCAGGTCAAGGATCTGTGAGGCCCAGTCAAGTTCTTCCACACAGAACTCATCAAACCATGTCTTTATGGATCTTGCTTTGTGCACTGGGGTACAGTCATGCTGGAATAGGAAAAGTTCTTCCCCAAACTGTGTCCGCAAATATGGGAGGATGGCGTTGTCCAAAATGTCCTGGTATGCTGAAGCATTAAGTTTGCTTTCACTAGAAGTAAGTGTGTGTAATAACTTTACTGCTGCCCCTGAGGCTTGTGAAATATTTATTCTGAGGTAAAAGAGTGAATAGACACATCCTTTCTGAAGTACTGCTTGATGCCTCCTCCATGTATAGCTGTCATTAATTGTTAAGAACCACAATTACATACTAAAAGCCAAACAATTTTGGTTGTGACGTGGTGTTATGTGTCAAATGACGTGCAGGTGAAAGGACACAAGTGAGGCTGCAGAGGTACTATGCGATTATTCTATATGCAAATAAATATATACATAATTTCTATTTCCATTCCATTTCCACCAAATTAATGCACTGTCAGATATTATAAAAGAAGAAGAAGCCAGGCATCCTAGAATGTTTAACTTGAGAAATATAGCTCAAATAATACAAACAAATTTATGTAAGGTAATGTAAGCATTTCACCAAAAATTAGGTTAAGACTTTTTTTTGGTTTCATGCATTATAATAATGTGATTCAGCACTCTAAAAAATAGGTGAAATAGGTGAATGTAATTGTAAGAAATGGGTGAATATAATTGTAAACAGCAACCAAATAAGTGTGGTGTGTGTAAAAGCTACTGAAATTCTAGGAACGAGAAGTTTCTCTGATGGTGTGTTATTGTGTATGCTAGAATTTTGTCAGGACATTTGTTCTTTACTCAAGTATCAATAAATATATATATATATTTTTTTTTTATCCAATTACTTTTCCGAGAGGGAAAAAACATGTTTTAGACCTTACATTTTTATTTGAGCTAATAAAGCACTTCTTGCTATTTGAAATGTTGCACTAGTATAAAGTGAACCTAGTACTGCTGATTTGTCACCACATCACACACCACTGAGCAAGGAACGCTTTTAACTTACTTGGTGCACTGTGACATGATTAAAAATCAGAAGATGTTTTAAAGGAGACAGAAGTTACATTTTGATGGGACATTCTGGGAAAACAAGACAAGATAGCAGACTGAGACTGAAGCTAGAATGCAAAGAAAAGTAGACATCTGGGTCCAAAATTAGTGATGATTAACGATTACACTGCTGTTCTCCATGCAGCAGACTAGTATTTGATTTTCTGTTCAAGAAGTCACACCAATAACAGGCCTGGGACAGGACTCCATGAATGTAATGAACTGGCCTACATAGTGAACCAAATATGTGTTTTCCTGTGAAGAACTGATGAGCCATTCTGAACACAGTGATGGTTACTAAACAGTTACTAAAACTATAATGTTAACTAATAGTAAATTATATTTTCTAAATGAAAGCCCTTCTATTTGCATGTCAATGAATAATACGTGTTTTTATTCATTCTCATCTAATAAAGGTGAAGTGTGGATTTATTGTTCAGTATTTAGGCCCCTATACAAATAGTTTAAAGCCATTTATCCGTGCAGTAAATGCATACATTAACATTAGAACAAATGCAAACAAAAGCTGGTTAGAAGAACATGGATTTTTTTCCAGTTTTCTTCTAGATGCTTCCAGCCATTGGATGGATTTGTAAAATTCTATGAGCGGCGTGATAATGGGGTTTTTGATGGTATCCACAAGTAATGCTGTGCTTTCACTCAGAGAGGTCTGGAAATGACTGACACGCATTAAATCACTTATTACTGTATTAATGTTGTGCATGTCTCATTCTCTATCGCACATATGCAGAAACTCACACCCAGTTCTTACAATGCTATTATTTTGTCCTGTGAGACAGGATTTGTAGGACACATTATACTTTAAGAGGCTTAAAGGCAGACTGTAAGGGGCACATGTCTGAGACCCAGAGTGTGTGGAAGCTATCATGTGAGATATAATACTATAATACAAACATTCATACGTAAGTTTGTAGATGTTTTGTGAAAATAATATCACGCATGCTCTACACAGGACAAACGTTTATTAAATAATATGCAAGTTTCATTGCTTACTTTCTATTTGTAAGCTGAATTTAATACATATTGGGGAAAAATAATATGTAAAATGTGTTACTTTTTTCTCATTTAGAAACTCAGCAAAATTTGAACTGTGAACAGGAGTGCCTAAACTGTTGCATACAACTGTGCATCAAGGCTTCCAGTTACATCGAGGCCTCCAGTTATATCAAGGCTTCCAGAAAAGCGCATTTAAGAAATTTAGTTCTAATAAGCTTTAATCAAATATTCACTCAAGCAAAGTAGAAATAAATTCAGCTTATAGTGGATAGTAACAGATTCCAAATGATAGCTATTGTGACTTTTATAGACAAACTATATGTATAGGAATGTGATTTGTGGAGAAAGAGGATTTGGTATTTGTGGCATAGCCGTTAAGATTTGTCTTTGTCTAGGCTGCTGAAGCTCTTGCGGCTTCTCCAACGAAGGAGCTTGAGAAAGTTGAGGCTGGCACTAAAGATCTTATCGTGCTCAAAAACCGCCTTGTAGAAGGTGTCAATGGGGAGGTCACCGTTGGGATCAGCGTATTTCAGGGTGGTCACTGGAGTGTACAGTGTATTGGTCTGATGGCGGAAAGGCGGGTTGTCCATCGTGATGATTTTGAGCGTATGCTGGTGATGGAAAAATGCAATTAATAGTCAGGCATTTTGGTAGTCTGAAGACATCTGCACTGTCTATATAGTAATGATCTTTCTGAACCTCTAGGGTAATGATTATACAGGAAATAAGTCTTTTCATGATGGGTAATAAGATTCACTGAACTCTCCAGGCACTTCTCACAACTGTGGTCTTTCATATCAGTTGTTACAAGCTTTACAGAGCGTTGGCAGAAAGTAACATATAAGTTAATGTGAAACTGTAGGACATTTTGTTTTTAGAAGTGCCACATAACATTGAGTTTCTGCTTTAAAATGCCTTACAACCAGGTTAAATTGTGTTGTTGTAGCTGACTGAAATTACAAACTGAAATGTGTTTCAAACAAATGTGCCTTCACCTTCCCAGTATTACATGATAGAGGGAGACCTAGCAGGTGGATGGGTGGTGATAATAATTATAATAATTATACATTTCTCATTATGTTGAGTATTTTTGTCTGGTCTGCAAAGCTAGAGCAACCTAATGACAGTTACGTATAAGGAGCACATTTGTGTGCAGACCATGGAGAGCTCCATTTGGGTCTTTACAGTATTTTGTACCTCTGCAATAACCTCAGGTGTCTGCCCGAGGCTTTCGAATATCTGGGTCCAATGCTTCATGTAGATGTTGGTGAACATGTCTGCAGTCACTGCGTCTGCTTTCGACAGGTCTGTCTTCATGCCCTCTTCGTACACTTTACGCTCAAACTCTGTGACGACTGGTCCTGGTTCGATGAGACTTATGCTTTAAAGAAAAAAAAAGAGAGAGAGAAATGTGTCGCATTAAGACACAGCAGTTGACATAAAGTCTTAGTTAGAGGGGTAAGCTAACTTTCCTACATGGGTAATGGAACACATCAATACTTCACAGTCACTCCACAGCCTTGGGCAGTGCATCAAGGCCAAGAGAAAAGCAATTCAAACACTCTGTATCTGCTCTTGTGAGGAAATGTGACATCAATCTGCAAGTATGCTCAAATCTATGAGCCAAGTCTGAAGATAAACCCGAAAAATCCTGGGTAAATAAAAGCAACTCTTGGCTGCTCCAGTCAGCAGCAGTTACGTAATATGGAGCTGCATCGGAAGGATATTGCGGTTCCAGTTTGCAGATGTTCCGTGCACAAACGTGTGTGACACAGGTGTGTATTTGCATGCACAGTCTGAAAGACCTCTTATGTCCAGTCAGGAGCAAGCAGTGGCCTTTTCCAACAACAAATATTAGATAAGAGAAAAATATGTCTAAATAAAAGTATGGGAACTTCAGAAGCTAAGGATCATACTTTGGACGCACTACTTTTGAGAGACGGCTTGTTTTGTTAACCATAGTTTTTGTTCTCCACTATAACCACAATCAAGCAAAAATGGCATCACTCACCTCAGTTTGAATCTCATAGCTTGCACTGCTAGACTTTCACAGAATCCCTCAACGGCAAACTTGGAAGCAGCATAGATGTCGTTGAACAATATACCTGTAATGAAGTTGAAAATGTAACCGCTTAGACTAAGACATAGAGATAATGTTTCTTTGGTGTCCAAGCTATTGTAGAACTCCAAGACTACTTCTTTCTGTCAGCAAGTTTGTTGTGTTTTTTGTAAATGTAACATCAAGATACATAAGTGTGTTCCTTTTCCAACCATGTCCCAGAAGAATATTGTCCAAACCTTTGGAGTATTTCTGCATGTGGTTACTGAGATTTCTAATTCTAACCACTAATTTACATGAGTCCAGTTCTTATGTAACACAGTGGCACACTCACGGCAGATTCATACTGGATTAAAAACAGACCACAGTTATTACTGTCAGCCTGTGAAACTACACACACTGCAAATTCGTACTGGATTAAAAACACTCCACATTATATGTGTTAGACTGTGAAAACTAGACACACTTCAGATTCATTAACTCTCTCGATGGCGTACATTACATTTTCATGTAAGATAAATACAATTAACCCGAACCAAAGAGGTATTTGGACTATGCTGACAAATTAATGAAAGAAAATGAACATCATTTTTAACAGATACTGGTTATTTACCTTGAATCCCCATGACACTGCTGATAACCACGATGTGGCCGCTCTTCCGTTTCTTCATGTCTGGCAGGACCTCCTTCAGGAGACGTACGAGGCCGAAGAAGTTTGTGTCCATGATGGACTTCATCTCCTCGATGGTCTGGCACTCGATGGGACCAACCAAGCCCAACCCTGCATTACTGACTGAGAGAGGGAGTGAGAGATTCTACAACTGGGAGACTTTGTATAGGGAGACTTCAAACCACTAACAGAAGTGCAAGTTATTCTTGAATTTTTATTGCTCTATTTGGTAACCATGTTGCTCTTACTCAGGCATCATAGGGGATAGATATATATGTTCCCTTTTCATTGTGACTGATATAAAGCAAAAATGCAAGCAGATCCTTTTTAGTCAGAAGAGTGAGTTTCAAACACAAAATATTCACTTGAACCTGAACTTATAATTCAGTGATTCGTCTTAAGATTTATGCTTCAGTAGCTGCTACACATTATTCCATAACTGCCGTGAAGAAAAATAGTTAAAAGAGTGACATACTGTCCCAGTAAGAGTTCAGCCAACCTTGTAGTATGTAAAATATGAGCACATGCTTGCTTAAAGCTTCAGTTTTTCTACTTGTCACATGCAAGAAGCTAAACAGTATATAATTGCTGCATAGTAAGTATAGTATGTTGTCGTGTAAATATAAAACACAAAGTCGTCAATACAGGAGTAAATTCTTACTGAGGATGTCCACTCTGCGGTCAGGTAGGCCGTCCACGCAGTCTTTGATTGATTTCTCATCACACACATCCAATTGTCTTATCTCCAGTGTCCGGCCCAGAGTGCGCCCTGCTGCCTCCGCTAGGCCCTCCTGTTTAGAGAGGTTCCTCATGGTCGCATAGACTTCCATTCACAACAAACATGTTAGATTGAGCATCTTCCTGTAGATTGCTGGATTCAAATGTGTACATCATTTTACATTGCAAAAACTTACTACTGACAAACGTTCAAAAAACAAGACATCGGTGTGTTGAAATGATACATTTCATTCATGTGGAAATGATATGTCCTGTCCTACAAACCCAAAGAGCAACTACATGAACTCTGAAGCTGAGAGAGTTCTGAGTTCTGCCGTAGTGTGGATTCTGTAGTTACTAAAGTTTTCACATTGTCCTGTTTCATAATGTTTCTGTGGACCAGAAATATCTGTTGCAAGATAAAAGCTAATCCACACAGACAAAACTTTTCATTCCTAACCGAGCTTTAATCAAAAAAGCTGTTGCTGTGTGTAAAGTTTTTCCAGCAGTGCAGCAGGCAGTAAGCAGTTAGGCTGATAACTGTTGAAGACTGCAGAGGAATTTAATTATGCAGTTTAAACCCCCCCAAAATATACAATAACAACAGATACATCCCCCCAAAAAAGTGCCTCTATTGTTGCTCAAGTCAGTGGTCTTCTGATCCTGAAGTGGTTTGCCTTATGCATTTTAGTGTTTTCAGAGTAACTTCTCATTAATAAACTGATATTATAATTAAAACCCCTTAACCTGCAAGTAGACATATCTACATAACTTTGTCGCGTAGTAGTTACTAAATAAAAACCGACTAGTATAGTAAAGAACTCTCAAGCCTTCCTGAGCTGAAGCGTGTTAAAGCAGGAAAATTGCATGTCCACTTACCTACACCACAAAAGTGACGCAGTGAAATTATTTGATTTAAGTGTGTTAATAGTTTCCACACAGATTAAGCAGACTACATTCACAATTCTGTCGATTGGTTACTGTTAGTAATTGGGTGAATGTAAAATATTTTAAGAGGAAATGTATACATTTGAATCCAGTAAAGTGAGTGTGTTAGTTTCTTTCAATGTAGACAGTTCTTTCAGTATAATGCCACAAACCAGCCTTACCCTTAAACCTCTTCTTCTCATCTTTGGCCAGAAGAACGGCGATGGCCAGTCCGATGCCAGACGAGCAGCCAGTGATGAGGACGACTTTCTGGCTCATGGTGGCAGCTCTGGAGATGTTTTTTTCCTGAAGGGGAAAAGTTAGAATGAAGCAGAGAGAAGGAGTGCTGGAGAGGTTTGCTCAGACACATTCAGTAATCCACTGTGCATAGACTCAGCAGAATGACCTGTGGGTGGGGGTGTGTGTGTGTCTGCGTGTGTGTGTGTCTGCGTGTGTGTGTGTGTGTGTCTGCGTGTGTGTCTGCGTGTGTGTCTGCGTGTGTGTCTGCGTGTGTGTGTGTGTATGTGTGTGTGTTTGTGTGTGTGTGCGTGTGTGTGTTTGTGTGTGTAAGTGTTACTACATGATAAGTCCATTCACGTGGAGCAGACATGGGTTGTAGGCTTAGCCCGTCTAATAAAATAAGACTGATAAATGGGTTAGCATTGTAATATGCATAAGTATGAGATCATCAGTTAGATACTAGATAAATTAATTACACACCTGGTGAAGTTTTATTTCCTTTTTTTAAACAAAACCATATGTGTTATTAACACCTCTAAACATTATTATCAACAAAAAGTAACTGCAGCACGTCCTCATTTACATTTCATTGTTTAAATCTGGTGTTCTTGTCTTATGCTGTCAGCCACAGTGTCCTGTTTAACCAGGGTATAAATATGACGCGACGAAGATTACAGTTGCTTTATCGTTCAACATGAAATGAGACAAACGTGTGGGGCAGCCAGTGGCTTGGTGTTTAGGTAGTTGCCCCTGGGTTCGAATCCAAGGCCATGGGTTCGAATCCAAGGACTGCCAGTGGCACCACTGAGGTTCACCTGAGCAAGGTTCTGTCCACACACTGCTCCCTTGGCACTGTGTCCCTCGGACTGCCCACTGCTTCACTCGGGCGAACAGGGTAAATGCAGAAAACTATTTTGTGCTGTTCACACTGTGTGCTGTACTGTGGTGTGTTCACATATAACAAATGGACACCTTACACTCGCTTACATTAATCGGTCAATGGCTATAAAACAGCTACACGTCTGAAAATGCCCATTTGGAGTCACCAATTCTCCAAAACTTCAGATAGATGTAATCTCCATGCCAACAAACTGTATGGAAAGCATGCCAGAGGAAATCTCAAAAACGGTTCCCTAAATGTTGCTGGAATTTTGACTGGGACTGGATTCTATGGTCAAAATAGAGCTCTTTGGGTTTGGAATAAAAAGATGGATGGTTACATAGGCAACAACCTCACTTATGATGTAGGATCTACAAAACTTTACTGCTGTTTTACATCCAGAGGGCCAGGGAATCTTGTCAAGACGTATGGCATGATGAACTCAAGAAGGTACCTAGAGATTAAAATGTAAACCTGGCTGCCTCTGCTAAAACTGGGGCATGGCGGTATTTGCCAGCAAGGACACACATTTAATTAAGAACAAAAATGGTTCAATGACCACAAAATCAAGTTTTTAATATGATCCCCCTCATTTCCATGATCTAAACCTGTGGGTCAGCTGGAGAGGAGAGTTTAAAAGAAAGAGACCCTTTTATGGTCTTGAGAGATTCTGTAATGACAAGTGGTCTCATATCCCTTTCTCTGCATTCTCCATTCTCACCAAACATTAAAGGAGACCACCCATTGCTGTTATGTTGGCAAAGGGGGCATAAAACACTACGTGCAGTGGTGCCAATTACTGTGACACTTGATCGAGGATGTATTATAAATATACTGCAACTGATGTTTCACATATTTTCAGAGATGTTGAGCTAATTAGCAACAAATACATTTTAATGGACTTTTTTTCTGTTCTTGACCAGAATGCACATTCTAATCGAAATGACTGTATACATAATGTAATATATTGATTTAGCAGATCCAGAAGTAATAATCTTCTGCTGTGCTCTTGTTAGTAGTCTTTAGAGGTTTTACAACATACTTAGTTTTACATTTATCTGCAGTTTTGTTTATCATTGGGGGTACATCTGTTTTTGTTACAAATTATTTAAAAAACTCATGAAGGTGAACAGGATCACCATATTGGAATGACAATATGTCTATATATATATAATTTTTATTATTATTTTTTTAAATAATTGTATTATTGATACCAATGGTTTGAAACAGAAGTATTAATGTGGTCAAAGAATGACAATGTGAGATTTTGTTTCAAAAAAGCATGTTTTATTATGAACCAGCACACTTCTAATACTTCAGTATCTGAAATACATGTGTGATAATTTTGCTTTTCTCTAAGGCATGGTCAGCGGAACTTCATTGACATTCTGAAAACACTGACTCCAGATGTGTTGAATTTAAAGACACAAACAATTTTTAAATCTTTGTGAATGTTTGGATTCAAATGTCCATCACTATGAAGGTCACATTCACATGTCAGATAACTGAGGGCACACATCACTTAAGTTCCTGCATTTGGCTTTGGTAAAAAAAACTTGAGTATTTTTGTGTAATTATGTATATAAAAGCTGTTGGATATAAAAAGTAAGGCAAAGCAATGCATTTCTTTTCCGAAAATGTTGCTATCTATATTGAAACACAGTGCATACACTGGCTATTGCACAGTATTGACTTATACTGTCCATCTATAGCCCTCTCAGGCAGTACCAGACTCGGCCTATGGCATAAAGGAGCACTTGGGTGTTTTCTGGAAGCCATGCATGAGGGGGTTTGGGCGTGTGTGTGTGTGTGTGTGTGTGTGTGTGTGTGTGTGTGTGTGTGTGTGTGTGTGTGTGTGTGTGTGTGTG
>JBBJLS010000109.1:8982123-9031273 GCA_037577275.1 Bryconaethiops microstoma | reverse complement strand
GTGTGTGTGTGTGTGTGTGTGTGTGTGTGTGTGTGTGTGTGTGTGTGTGTGTGTGTGTATGTGTGTGTGTGTGTGTGAGAGTGAGTGAGTGAGTGAGTGTATATTTGCATGTGTGTGTATGTGTGCGTGCATATGTTTTTGCATGTGTGTGCGTGGGTTTAGAAACGAGCGCGGATCCGTTCCAGAGGATCCGTGTCCCACATTTTGGGATCCCATGCCTGGAACCATCCCGTGAAGGTTGGAGGCTCAAGGCCCTGCTTGATGGTAGTGACTGGGGTGCCACGCCGACCGGCTGGGTCAGATTCCACATAATCTTTGGCTGGAAAGGAATGCAGGATTTATGTGAATTTGAGACAGATGAGGTTCTCTTAAAGGAATAACTTGGTGAAAAATCAAATGTACACAAATTCCCCCCTTGTCTAATTGTCTGTTATTTGCTTCATTAGTTTTCCACTGGAGCTAAAAGGCGAATGAAGCGAACTGCACGTCTGACTGTTAGTTTTGTCCACCATTACAGGCATTTTTTATTTTTTTTAAACATGGAGCCAATAATCTTTTGGGGACAATTCGAGTTTGACAAGTTGTTTTTCAGGATGTTTTTCTGTTCCATTTTGCCAAATTAGCAATGCAGCTCAAGAACACAGTTACAACAGCAAACTTAAACTTAAACTGCCTGTATTTGTTGTGAGAGGAAGCTGTACATTACAAAATAAATTTTTTGTCTATTCTCAAAGTGTTTACAGTTATCACCTTAGTGGTAGATTTTGACTTTGTGTATGTTTGGGGTGATTAAAAAAGTAGCATTTTTCTGTGAGCAGCCTCCTGAACGCAGTACCTATTTTAGCAGCTCCACTCTTCTCCACCTCGTTGGCCTCATTGCCAATCCAGAGAAAAATCTGTGCAGAGAGGAGAAAGAAGGCACAGTAAAATGCCGGCACTTTCATACACAGGGAGCTTTAATGACAAAACAGCTCCAGGCGGGTGGCGAGGCTGCAGAGACTAAGGAGGGTTGATCTGATGGAACGTGCTGATGTACCTGATTCCAGGTATCCAGAAGCATGACGTCATCAGTGGCTAGATCAGCCTGAGTGAAGTCTCCTGGCACTTCCTCTGCCTGAAAGCACGAGAGAGAGACGGACAGAATGTTAAAAGAGACAAAGGTTTAAGAAAAGGAAATTTACACAATTTTCATCCTGCCTCAAAAGTAGTCCGACGAACAAGGACATCTTGTGGCTTAATATAGTTGTACATCATAAGTGAGGTTTTTTTTGCAAAACTAAAAAAACAAACTTAAGACATCAAATATGTTGACTAGATCTGAGGTAAATGCAAAATTGTGTCTATCGCTTTGAACCGGCTAAGGTACTTACTATGAGGCGTCCGGTTTTGTTGGAGCAGCCAAACAGGCGAGGAGGTTTAACTGTCTTCTGAAGACTGCTGGACGTCTGATACTCCCTCTTTCCACCAAGAGCAGACCAGAACACCGCTGAGAGATGGAGAGAAGGAGGCAAGGATATTACAACTGCAGTAATGTGACTACTGATGTCTTTTCAGCTACCAGTTTGTTAACAAGTCTGCTCCTAACATGCCACCCCCACCTAACACTTACGTATATAATCCAGCCAGTGAAGGACTTTTGAAAAAATTAACTGCACGGAGTAAATGTGCGCTCACCTTGTAAATATGAAATTTCTGACAAAACTTGAAAGCAGAAGTAAATTTCTGGTACAGAAAAAAAGGCCTGTTTGATTTAAACTGACAGACCAACTCTCACCTGTCCCGTACGGTACACTCCGGTTTGATTTTCTGAGTCATAGACAGATCATAGTGACATAGTGGTTTAATTTCACAGTAGCAAGGTGGTGGACATTTTTAAGAGCTCAGAGCAGCAGTTTCATTTCACCCAGCTGCACGAGCTGAGAGATGGCTTGAAGACGACAGAATGAAATCCTCACTAGCTAGAAGCTCTACTGACAACCATTCCAGTTGTACTGAATACGGCACATTGAAGTGTGTTGTGTTTGTGGTTATTATTTTCAAAAGTGAAATCTAAAAGCATATTTTTCAAAGAAATGTTATCTGCTGTCTGGCTTGACAGCCCCTTTCTTAGTTCTTCCAGTAACTGCAACCGGTAACTCCAGTTGATCAACAAGGTGAAGCGCAGTTTATCTCAACCAAGCCCAATGTGTCCCTGACACTAAAAGCTAAGG
Source organism: Bryconaethiops microstoma (assembly GCA_037577275.1). NCBI lineage: Eukaryota > Metazoa > Chordata > Actinopteri > Characiformes > Alestidae > Bryconaethiops > Bryconaethiops microstoma. The sequence goes on along the minus strand of JBBJLS010000109.1, from coordinate 9,029,063 downwards.
CTTCTGGTGTGCATGCAGAAAGTTTAATGCTCTTCTGAAACCTTCAGTTTGACATTTTTGGCAAATCCTTTCAGGGGCTCGGCACATGAAAACAAATGGTACTGAACACATGATTGACTCGTATCGCTATATCTTCGGTAGAGAAAAGAAGGAAGTCTTATCTGTTATGATTTTCACTTCTACGTAGATTAAACCCACACCCATTGTCTGCTGCTGTGGGAATGTACAGACACCCACCTGGCTCCTTCCCCTCGGCCACTTCAGTGACGCTGCCTCCCAGGAAGCTGCAGATATATTTGGCAGCAGCCAGCTCCTCCTCTGTTGCCCCAACTCCTCTCCACAGGAACAAGGAGTCGGGGCTTTTCAGCACAAACACATCATTGGTGTTCAGATTCACAGCAGTGGGCTCCACCTGAGTGCAGAGAGAAAGAAGGTGGTGGAATAAATCTAATTTAATCTATGTTGATCAACATTTAGTGGAGTTTCTGAGATTCAATGGCGTTTTTCAGACTCCACGCGCTTGACATACGGTAAATAGCGGAGAGGCGCCATTCTCACAATTACTGGTTGAATTGCGATTATGTTTTTCACAGTTTCACATAGATGCTTTGAGTCCTTCAGTTATTTATTTCAATATTTTTGTATTCATATCCTTGCTATATCTTATATATGCTATATCTTATGCACTGAAGTACAGCTGTAGATTTCAGCAGCTATAAATGATCAATTGTCAGTACTTGGTACCCAGATTTCTGGAAAGCTTTGTCACCAATGGGCAGAAGATTATTAAGGCTCAATTGTGAGCCTTAGAAGATATTTCAAAACGGTGCTGTATCAAGAAAGCGCAAAAAACAGAGTCATCCATGCAAACATATGATGGGCCGACTACCATCTGGCAGACTATTTGAGATTATGTGTGCACCTCCAGTCTGAGGAACAGCGTGTTCCCCCAGGGCCATTAATGCATTCAATTAGTCCTTTAAAAGCCTCCATAGCTGACTATCAACCTATCAGAACCTTTAGAGTCTTCCACTCATTAAACTGACAGCACTTTTACACACACTTTGAATTATCGCTATTGTTACAATTGCTTTAGATGTTCCTGAGGTTTTGCACCGCAGTCATAATGTAACTGTCGTTTACTCATATTTATAAGTAGCATCTGGTAAAAGTATAGCAATTTTGTTTTGCTTGTACAATTCCATTCTATTGTCTTCTATGATCAGTAATGTATAACGATGCAGCTGTCGGTCCTAAAAATATTTGATTTAGTTGATGTAATTTAATATATTTAATATTAATTTTAGAAAATACATTTAAGTGAATATAAAAACTAAAAAAAAAAACAAAGCCAATGAAGGTAAAATAAAGAAAATTAAAGACGTGATCAGTTCCTAGCACTGTGATGTGAGCTTGTGATGAGACTTGTGGGCGTGGCTAACCTCCACAGCGCGAGTGGCACGGGTGGAGCCCTGGCGAATGTGGAAGAGACGCGTGCTGCCCATCCTGCTCTGCCCACCCTTCCGTGAAGTCCCACCTAGGAAGATGGTCATTGGTTTTCCCTTAAAGAGGCTCATCAAATGGGGCGGCTCCTGGCCTTGAGTGACACGCACCTGTGAATTGTCACACAGCATCCCGTAAAATATAACAATCCAGATATCAAGGTAACTTTATCACTCGTTAAAGACTTCTGGAAATCACATTTTTAATCATGACAGAATGTATATTTAAGTTTTCTAGAATTAACTGTCTCAAAGAAACATGAAATTTAGAAGCTTAAAAATGCAAAGCATGCCTTTAAGTGATTCTCAGTCCACTTCTAAGAAAATCATTTCTTGTTTTCCATAATATGTCACATGTGATTCAAGAGCCAAGTCACATGTCTTAGCAGGGAAGTGTTTTCAAAGGCAGCAAATTGAGAACACAGTCTTAAATACTCTGAGAGTCTCAAGGAAAGGAAAGAGAAACACACATTCTGTCACTGGTGTTGAATAAATGTGGCCAACCTGGATGGGGGATCCTCCCATGGAGTCGTCCAGTTTAACTGTTAAGAAGGCTGAGGCTGCCAACTCATCCTGGGTGCACTTCAGGCCTTGCCTGCAGCCGTCAATCAATAATATCAATCAGTCAGTGTTGTTAGTTAGGGCATACATAAAGTGGTGTGGCTTATGTTTGAATTCTCTCACCAGGTGTAGATGATGTGCTGCTCTCTGCCTCCTTGGTGGTAGCTGTAGAGGATCAGGTAGCAGTCTCCTCCATAGAACTGCCCGTAAAGGGAGGGGTCCACAGGAACCTTATCCCCACCCTCAACGCGCCACACCTGTACAAGTAAACAAGGATTAAAAATTCCTTAACTCTTATCATCCACTAAGACTGCATTGACATTCAACAATACAATCGCTTTTCCTAAAACCAAAGAATAGGAAAACTGTGTAAATGTGATTCCGGATCAAAACATTTACTCAAACTTATCCTTAACCATAACTAAACTTAATTCTAGTCCTTTTTTGCTGGGGCAGCTGGTGGACTGGTGGTTAGGGAGTTGCCCCTGCAATCAGAAGGCAGTGGGTTCGAATTCCAGGACTGCTAGTGGCACCACTGAGGAACCCTCAGATACCAGCGCTGCATTAGTGGCAGCCCACTGCTTCACTTGGTGACTGGGTTAAATACAGAGAAAGAATTTCACATTGTGTGCTGTGCTGTGCTGTGTTCATGCATGACTGTAAGAGGCCACTAAGCAGCACTGAGTAGTTCCTTCAGTGGGAGGCTGCTGCACCCACGATGTGGGACGGAGAGATTCCGCAGGTCTTTCCTTCCAACTGCTGTCAGATTCCACAACAAAAACCTTGCAGATGACCACACACGCACAGACTAACAAACACACACATCCACACCATGACAGTTTCTCTTATGTGCAATATTATTATTACTTGAGTGCAATTTTTCTAATGTAACTATTACTACTTGGCAAAATGTGCAATTTAAAAAGTGCAATTTTTCTGGTGCATTTCTATTGTATTGACAATGCCTGTCACTCCATTGTGTACCTGTGTTTGTGTTTGTGTATGTATGTGTGTGTATATACAGCGTTCTTATATTTACTTATATATCCACTCTGTGTGTGTATATATATATATATATATATATATATATATACTCATTGTGTACATACATATCACTATTAGTTTACATACAGTTTACATATACATATATGTATATATTTTATAATACAGATATCCATATTTATATTTCTAGATTGTATAGTGAACACTTTATATTGTACTGTTGATATAGTATTCTATTCTATTCTATTGTTTTCTTTTACATTTTTGCTGCTCTTAAATTCGTACTGTCCACTTTCTGCCGTGACAAAGCAAATTTCCCACTTGTGGGACTAATAAAGGTTTATCTTATTTTATCTTATCGTATCTTATCTTACTTTAATCCTACCTCTAATGCAAAAGATAGTAATGTGAGTTTGTTAACAACATGTGCATTTGTAGTTAGAGGGGACAAAATGTGGAATCCTAGTAGAGACAATTATATGTCTTTTCCTGATTTTACACACTTGATTCAACCTGAGAATCCACTAATAAGCAGCTGATGATCTGAATCAGTCGTATTAAATTAGAAAACTCTGCTAGTCTGTGGCGTATTAGCACTGACGTGTCTTGTCACACACTGATATACTGTTGTCTATAAAATGGGATAAATATATTGACAGTATTCAGATTTCGATATGACTGGTACAACTGTTTTTGGCTATATTTCAGATAATATTATGGCATACGTTATCAGAAACCATGTAAGCAAGTCTATTTGAGATTACTTAACACCTTAACACTGAGGAAGGTGTGTGATCTCTTAGGCATGCAGTGTGCATAATGCTTACTAGTGACTATAACATTACATTAGTTTGTTATCCACAGTCGCCTCAAATCACCAAAAAAAAAAAAAAAAGATACCTGATATCCAAAGAATAAGGAAACTGTGTAAATGTGATTCCTGATCAACACATCACCTTAATTTGCAGTTAATCTCACCTGCACTTTGCCTGTCCCATCATCCACCATGCCATGTTGTGCAGCCATGGCCTTGTTGGAGTGAAGGCTGGAGGCGTTGAAGGGGATTTGCTCCACCTGGGCGATGCGACCAATGGTGTAAGCTTTCCCAGGGCCTGTCGTCTGCTCCTTATCCCTCCAGTTACTAAAGAACTGCTTAAACAAAGTAGTTTCTCCTCCAGCCGGCATCACCTGGATCTAATTACAAACAGGGCAAATAAATCACTGTGGCTTGTTTTTTTTTCCCGAGGTGAGCAGTCACAGTTTTTGTTACATGAGTAACATTCTGAGTTTTTGGAGTATATTCAAATTACATTTCTTTTACTCACAGACCTGTATATTTATCAAGAAAGCAATCTACTTTTTCCTCAGCTCCATTTTAGTCATTCAGATTATGATTCTGTTTTACATTTGAATGTCATTCTGTTCTGCTGGTTCTCAAAAACCACAGAACAGAGCATAACAAACCTTACGGTCTTGTGCTGATGACTGATGGATGTACTAAGAAGTTCCAAACACAAGTGTTTTTTAACGTGGATTTAGGATGACAGATGATTAGATGGTTACCTGGGTGCTTTTAAGATAGTTTCTCTCTTTGATAAACTGCTCTGCTGCTTTCATGGCTGCCTTGCGTTCTCCTGCATTGGCGGTTGCACCTGAGGGTCAAAGAGGGTCAGAAACTGACTCTAGTTTTTTGGCCCTTGATTTCAGTCAGTAAAAGTGAATGGTCAGACGGGTTCAGACCAATTCTAGTCTCCATTAGCCTCTCATAAATAATCTGGCAAAAAAAAAAAAATAATCAAATTGAATGCGACATATGGATTTAGGGCATTGTTGTTGTTTTTTACCAACCTATTTCAGCCTAAATATGTTCAGAGCTGGAAAAGAACCAAAATATGAACTGGACTAGGGTTTTAAAAATCTTGCCACATGTAAATAATGACAAAAACAAAAGTGAATCACAATGCCTACCTTTCCACACAAAGATTTTGCCGTCAGCGCCGTTGTCGAGGATGTAGCACTCACTGGGGGACAGCATCTCCTGCTTGAAGGGGCTGCTCTGAGACACCACTGACGTCTTCATTAAGCCTGCAGCATCTGAAACCTTACACGCGCACGCACACACACACACACACACACACACACACAATTAATTATTAATCCCCTGGAAAGGTTCTGTCAAAATCATTCATTCTAAACTTTCAATCAATATATTTGTGTTTGTAAGTAGAAAAGGGAATAGTTTCATAGAATTGGAATTTGACGAAAAGTTATTGTTTGCCTTGTCATTTTATGTCAGAAGTGCAGGTTGTAAATTGAATGTAGAGGTAATTACTATATAACTCACTATTTAATCTATTATGTACGCACTTATAATTCTGTAATGTAAACTGAACAAAGAGAAAAAATTAAATGAACAATTCTAGACTACTAAAGCTTAAATACCTACAGCACTAATCGAAAGGGTAAACAAAGCATAAGTTCCTCAGCCTTGTGAGCTACAAACAACATTTTCTCTCTCTCACACACAAGCAGAAAGACGTGTTTACCATGTAAAGAGCACCCTTCTTATTAGCTCGGTCTTTCGCCTCATCATCAGGGCTTCCTGGTGGAATGTTAGGTCTTGGACCAAGAACCTAAAAATAAACAACACATGAAAAAAAAAAAAAGATCTTTTCCTGTCACAGTTCCACAACGGGCACAACTAAGCCCCACCTACAGTTAAGCCCCACCCAAGGAATGCCCTGCCTGGTCAACTGAGGTCACACAGTATATATACCCACATGTGTCTACGAACAAAGAGGACATCTCATTGGTATATAAGTAAATTTTACAAATATTGTTCATTTTTTGGATTTGGCAACCTATTTCCTAACTGAATGTATCATCCCCCTTATGAACAGCTATTGTGTGTCTGTGTGAATAATGTCTCACATCAGTGATGGCCTGTGTCTCAGAGCCGTCCTCCACCATCTGCAGTCTGGCCCGTCCATTCCGCTCGTTATCGCGGATGTCAATGGCCACCTGAGAAGCTTTCAGGCGCTCAAAACGGTTACACTCACTGCCACACCACTGGTAGATATCCTGGAAAGAGTAGTGTTGCAAACATGGTATATTATTACATAAAATTCAGTTTATAGTTTACTGTTAGTAAAACATTTTCTCTTATGAAATGCTTTCTTTCCATTACAGAGGATCAACATTACAGAGCTCCTCCAGCCATTAGGCTGCACCATGTTCCTTCAGTGTTGCTGACCTTGCCCAGGTCGATAATGAAGCAGTCTCCACGGTTGAAGCTGCCCCAGGTCAGAGGCACCTCTGTGGCCCGGATCACCCTGCGCCCCTTGACATGAAGTAAACGTTTCACATTCATGTCATTGGTCACCACATGTTGGAACCCAGATGCCACTCCACCTTGCTGTGTGGGAAAGAGGAAGGTCATCAGTGAGTGAATAAAATTGGTGTTAGTAAAATGATACATTAGGATTAAGAAAGAAGTTTACTCTTGTCCCTACAGAAGTATACATGAAACTGCCAGGACAGACTTACCCTTACCCTCACTGTCCACATGGGCCATTTCATCAGGTATCCTACCCATCTGCTGCTGTACAATTTATCAGTCTATCGAAGGTAAGGGCCCCCACTACAATGGTATGAGTATTTCTATAGCAACACATATTATTTAGGACTACCTAAATAATACATGATCAGTGGTGGTTCTATGGGGGTCTTTTTCCACTGAAGTATGGCACGTTTTAAAATTTCAATACAAAATATTTCCGTACAATGCAAATTAAAATGTTTCACCCCTTCCTCTCCTCTGAAGACATCTCATTTGCCATCTTTTGTCAATGTTAAAAGCAGACCTCTGAGCGTATATTAGAGGAAAGTGGGAGAGGAGTGAGTGGGGCTTATGTTTTGCATTCACCAATGAGTGTTGGTACAGTGTAGGCGACAGAGGTGGGAGGTTGGCACTACCTCAATATTCGGGCCACGATACAAAATTATTCTCCCATATATAATTAAAATACATTATAAGTCATAAGGAACGCAATGCAAATACATCAATACATCTCACTTAAATTTCCACTGTGATGCAAGACAAGAACAAGGTCTTGCACCATCCTGTGGACTTATCAGAACAATGTTATCAGAGTGGATTTAAAAATAATATTAATACCTGGTGCTGCTGTGATGATATAATATTTCGAGATTTTCTCCCACCTCTAGTACATTACTAATAACATTTTTAGTAACTAGTAACTAAACTAGTAACTTAGTAACTAAGTGCTAGTCATTCAGTGCCACAGTATGACAGGGGCAGTGTTTACGAGACACTTTCCAAGTAACCAAGACATGAACTATGTGTAGTGCAATTACAGAAGACAATATTCAATTACAATAGATTAAGCATACATAGCCTGCAGGCTTTCTTTTATTGCATGAAAAAGTCCTGTTCTCTACATATTCTAAACACTTCTTTTATGTCTGTTCTGTCTGTGCTTCTGTTTTATGGTCCAGGGGACACAGAAAGACAAGGTTTGTAAAGGGGAAAATACACACTCAGTGTTGGGACATGTGCAGCACAGTAACATCCACACAGACATTTTCCTTCCCGCATGTGTGTGTGGGTGTGTGTGTGTGTGTGTGTGTGTGTGTGTGTGTGTGTGCGCGCGTGTGTGTGTGCATGTTTTCCAAACCAGAAGTCCTCCCCTGCCATTTTTGGAGCCCAATTAGGTCACAGAAACTGAAAGCAGATGTGACCCATCTGATGATTTGTAGTCATAAAATCACGGTGGAAATGGTTGGCATGGAGACGAGACTGTGCAAGCATGATAAAATAGTGCATGTTTACTCTTGTGACAAAGCTGAGCCTGCAGTTTAAAATAGAATTTCAACCACGACAAAGAGTCTCCAAAACAAAAAGAACTGGTCTCTGTTCCACTGGAAACGTTTGGATTAAAGCATTTTAGTTATTTAGTCAAGAACATATGGCAAGTTAAATTCATTTAAAATGCTTACAGTGGGGCAAACAATTTTACTCTCTAATTTCTAATACTTGTAGGACTTCATTTATGTATAAATATCCTAATGCTGTGCTGACGTTTTATTCTTTTTGTAAGTGCATGCTACACTCACTCATACACACCTGTTAGGAGGTCTAATACATGCAAGTGAAGAGTTTTCCTCAATAACGTGACATGATGCTCCCAAAAACATTCAGCAACATGTGATGTTATCATGTTGTATATATTAGGCTATATGTCCTCATCTCACTATTAAAGTTCTCAGAACACACTAAATGAAGTCATGCATGTATTATTATTGTTTTTTTTATTTCTTTCTTTCTTTCTTTTAGTTTTGTTTGGATATAAAAGAGACTGAATTATACATGTTAATAGAGCTGTAACAATTTGAATACATTACTGTGTTGAATGGATGAAACATTCAGTGAGAGCGGCACTAAGCCTTTTTTGTGCCAGTTTAAGATGCAAAAGAGACCCATCCTGTCTGAGTTTTATGTTAGAAGGCGGACAAGCCTAGACACGGTTTCTGAGCTGTGTGATTGGTGGAACACAAAATGCACTTATTTCCTCATGCATGTGCCTTTGTTTAAACTTTAGAGATCATGTGTACACACGTAGGAAGATGCTGTGCAGCATAAATTGAGACACAGTCGGTTTGGAGTTTCACAAACTTGCTTTTCTCAGTTTATTTTGCTCTTATGTTCATTTGGTCCACAGTGTGGAATTTAGTTTTTTCCAAGATTGCTTCGGTATCGAGTATTGTGATACTACACCTGGCACTGGTGAGCTGTTGTTAAGACCACCTTAATGTATCAGTAATCCATCTTATGTTTCAGCAGGCCTTTGAAAGACATTTTGCTTATTCCAGGTCAGATGTAATATAATGGGCACCTTGTACTTGACGCCGGATTTGAAGTAGCCGAGGAAAGTGAGGGACTCGTTGTTCTGGACTTCGCGGAACTGGACTGGCCCACCACCCAGGAAGTCGTCCAGCTGTGTGGCAAAGATAGCTGCAGCGCCGCTCTCGTCTTGAGAACACTCGCTCCCTACAGCACCAACCATACACCAACAACAAACGTGTCAGAAAGCTGTGTGTGTATGTGTATACGACTGGTTTACAGTGATAGTATTATACATTATGTAATATTCTTTTTTCTTGGTCTAAGTAAAATTCTCAATTCTAGTGCTACGTTCTATATTCCACTATGTTATGGCCTGCTGGTTAGGGAGTTGCCCCTGCAATCGGAAGGCCATGGGTTTGAATTCCAGGACTGCTAGTGACACCGCTGAGGAAGGTACCGTCCCCACACACTGCGTTGCTGGCTGCCCGCTTCTTCACTTGGTGAATGGGTTAAATGCAGAGAAAGAATTCCACATTGTTCACACTGTGTGCTGGGGTGTGTTCATGCGTGACTATAAGGGCCACTTACCTTAAATATTTAGCAAATAGTTATACAGTAAATGCAAAGGTAGTACAAAACAGCATATAATGTAAAAAGGTTTAAATCCATTAGGTTTGTTTCTTTAAGAAGAGTGAACTGACCCAGCCACATGTGGATGGCGTAGGACGGGGCAGGGGTGGTGAAGAGCAGGACATAGGCGTCTCCGGTGTAGAAGTTTCCGTACAGCTGCTTGGGCACGGGCTTCAGGTCCATCTTCTCCACTCTCCACACCTGCAGGCCAGGCTCCTTCCCTGCTGTCTGAAACTCCTTGTGGAACACCATGATTCTGTAAACCCAGACAAGACACGTTAGTGCGGAATGGAAACGACTCGCAAACACACGCAGCACATATAGCCGCAGTGTTTTTATACAGCCTCACCATTCAGAAGTAATCAGATATGTGTCAGAGGCAGCTGAGTGTTTCTCCCAAAGGGTTACTGCACAATTCACTGGGAATATAAGTGAGACACAAACATGTGTGCCCCTGCACGGGTAAACACCATTCATTATATTCGCAGCTGCACCCAAGAAGCAGCACGTGCTCAGATAATATTAGCAGTTATTTTGGTAGCTGTTGTAAGAAAACACAGATTTCAATACTGAATTAGCATATGATATTAATTATGCATAAATGAGTTAATACCACAGTTTGCAAAAGAATAAATAATTTGCTTCACTGCAGCCATCCGTAAAACAACAGCTGCTCAGTGGTACCTTAACAAGGGTAGGCGTGGCTAGAAAAAGCCCAAGTGTGAAATAATCAATGCTTGCACACTATTTTAATCTAAAATTAACAAATATTTCACCAATAGTGTAGTCAAACCAGTTTCAATTTAAAACTGAGTATGTCAATCCTCATAATAAGTATAAGTGACTTTATATCAAATTTATTCCAGATTTACCCCCTATCAACTAGTATAGACACTACTTTTCTGGTTCATTTTGTCAGTGATCAAAGATCACCATGCAACAGGAGGAACTCCAGGCTCACACTTGAAACAATGCACATGACAAAGCATCATAAACTACAAATCCTGGTCCAGTCCTTAATGAAATCTAACAGGCAATTTATTCCCCAATCTAATCTCACAATCCCACAGTAATCGCATTAATGGCACAACGCGATCCGCCCTCAGTGTGGTTGATATCTGCTGTGTAAATACAATGTAGTGCCCACGTCTAATGAGCTATATGTTTTGACAGCTCCAACATGGCAAAGTCGCCCACACCCACTCAGACAAGCAGGAAGAGGTTACACAAAACGGGACGTGGTGAAAAAGCTCTCACACAGAACAAAGTGCTCACATTAAACCCCAAAAACATTTCATTCCAGAGGAAAACGTACAAACCAGCTGGGATTTTCAACACCAAGCTTTGTAACTTTTACTTAAACCGAATTAAACCTGTAGCACCACATCTGCCGTATTTGCTGTAGATAATAAAACGACAGTTTAGTGATGAAGCTGTGGACTTGCCTGGGTTGCCTGTGAAGCAAAGCTGGAGAGACTTTTCCACTCAGGGAGGCTCTGGCTGCTGCTGCTGTGTGTTGGCCCGGATGTATAGTCCAGATTCTGCAAAAAGCCAAGAGTGCTCAGGCTCCGTTTTATAGCATGCGAAGTTTTCAGGAGGTGGAGCATCAAAGGTGCCAAAAAGCCTTATGTAACACTGGGCCAGAGAGGAGGAGGAGGGAGACTAAAACCACCTTAAAACCAAAAAGTCTTATTTTAATGAAACAGCAGTCAAAGTCGTCAAGAGGCATCAGGTCCAAACTCCTCCTGCAGAAATGAGCAAGTTCTCAGCACATCCAGCAGCTTCAGCAGAACCACTGAAATAACATGTGAGCAGTAGCAAAGAGAAAACAGAAATTTAAACACATAGTTGCTCAGTGCGAATGAGTCACATTCAGGAAAAAGGAGACTTGGGTAAAAGTAAAAAATACTATTATTCGATAATACTCGCAAATTTGTATTGAAGTACGAAAAGTGGGGTCAGTGGAAGCACTCACTGATGGCAATGATAGTAATTGTAAATCAAATATAAACTATATATAGTTTATTGTTATAAACTATATGAGTGTGCTTAAACAATGCCTTGAAATGAAAGAGGCTACGCAAACTATAATACTATGATGCATTATTATATTAAAACAGTAATACCTGCGGCTGCGTCACAAGTTGATGAGGATTTCACTGCAGGCCCTGTGCGTTATTTCAATGTAGAGGAGGGAATAATAAGCCATTAACCCTTGTTTTCTAGTTACTTCTTTTTTTCATTTCCTCATTTTCTTTTTCTCTCACTCACTATGCTACTTCTCTACTCTTCACAGTCCAGAACCATTCATTTTGCTCTTCCCATATGTTTCTTTTTGGTCGTTCTCTTATTTTCTTTTTCTTTAACAGAATTCTGCACCACACTACTACCAATACCAACAATAAGTAGAGCTGTATTTACACTGACCTTTTTTCACATCAAAAACATTTTATTGGTTATGCGGTAATATATGAAACTTGTAAATTCAAAGCATTGGGGAAAAGCGTACAGCTGGCCCAAAGCTGTAGCAGGTCATCACAGAGCCAGCCAGCTTCTCTTTCAATATACCAACAACACAGCAGCCCAGAGAGGAGGCAGGCTTTGCTTTTAATATGCAGCCCAGATCCACCCAGAGTCCTGTTTTGTGCTAAGCACACAGCTTAGCCTCCATACACCCACTACCTCTTATGAAACTTGACTGTCATCTCAAAGGCATTCTACAAAAAGAGAGCGTTTAAACCTTGTAGATTAAACTTTTATGACAGTACAGGACTGTGTATACACAGAGATGCCAATTTATAGGAAACATCTGCCTTGTTCCAACACGCATAGGCCATTTTATCAGAAACACCTACCATAGAGCACTTACTAGGTATGTAGTCACAATTTATAAGCCACCATTGAGCTCATTCATCAATAGAAAAGGTCCATCATAGGATCTTCACATCTTCTGCAGATATTATGCGGATGATGGACCATTCTGAGCACAGCAGTGACACTGACATGGTAGTGTGTATGTGTCTTGTGGGAGATAGGCACAGCAGCTCTGCCATGCATTGCAACAGAAGAAGGGCTTAAGTCAGTAACAAAGTTATCCGAAATGCTAAGTCTTTCTAATGTTACCCTACATGCTAGGTGTTTCTAAAAAAAAGCCAGATTTGAGCAGTTGCTGTGCAGATATACTTATTAAACAGGCAATTCAACATACAAATGCTCTCATGTGCAAACGCTCTTGCATGCAAGAAGAGAACATATTTCATTAATGTATTCTGAAGAAGAGAAGCTTTGGTATAAACTCAAATGGAGACACTGAATCATAACCACAGCGTGAGTCAGGAGCAGAGGGCCTTCGCTCTAAGCGTAGGGGGTTTCCCAGCCTGTCTAATTCTTCCATCACAACGTACCACGAAAACAAAACACACACTAATATTAAACGCTTCCTCAATACAGAGTCATTTCTGGAACTGAAATGTTCTGCTGTACATTCAAATATTAAAAAATATAATGTAAAATGAAAAAAACGCAGAAAAGTCCAAGCATGATAGCAAGCCTCTACTTCTGTGAAACACTTAAGGTTGCAACATTGCTCTGATTTGATTGCATTCAGCCATAAAAGCATTAATAATGTCAAGTACTGATGTTGGAAGATGAATTCTGGATCACTAATGCCACTCCAGCTCACTCCCAAAAGCACTGGATGGCAATCCGTGCATGCAGTGTGTCAGTATCTGAATTCTCTTGTTAGACTGGATGTCTGGATACATTTGGACAGTTATGTACCTTATGAAACGGATTTACTCTTCATAAGTGACTCATAAAAGACTGACATTTCACTTCCTATCTAAGGAAGGAGCTGTAAGTACATATTTCCTACTTTACTTGTACACACTGGACCATTGTTTCAGGCCTTTTGACGCAGAATGTGTCTGCAAGTTAAACAATTAAGTTACATGTTTCTGTATGAGAAAAGGAATTAAGGCACATTAGCGACACTGGTTTAGTTGTCTTACGATTTGATCCTGCAAGGCCAGTAGATCTGTGGAGAAATACCTTTTTCTTAAACTTCTTCTTAAACATCTTTAACTTCTATTATTAACCTTAAGGCTAACTTCAGTGACCACTCATTAACTTCTAATCATCCAGTAGCCATTATAAAACTGTAATTTATTCTCAGATAGATAGCAACACCATATGGACAAAAGTATTGGGACACTCCTATTTCTCAGGGTTTGGGCTAGGCCCCTTACTTCCAGTGAAGAGGAATCTTAATGCTTCAGCAGACCAAGACATTTTGGAGAACACCATGCATCCAACTTTGCGGACACAGTTTGGGGAAGAACCTTTTCTATTTCAGCATGACTGTGACCCAGTGCATAACGCAAGCTCCATAAAGACATGGGTGGATGAGTTCGGAGTGGAAGAACTTGAGTGGCCACACAGAGCCCCGACCTCAACCCCATTCAACACCTTTGGGATGAACTGGAACGGAGATTGTGAGCCAGACCTTCTTGTCCAACATCAGTGCGTGACCTCATAAATGCTCTACAGACACAAAATCCCACAGAAACACTACAAAAACTTGTGGAAAGTCTTCCAAGAATAGTGGGAGCTGTTATAGCTGCAAAGAGGGACCAACTCCATATGTATTTGACTGCAGTGCCATTAAAGTCCTTGTTGGCCAGATGTCCCAATACTTTTGTCCATATAGTGTATTTGAGCTGGATCCAGCTGGATTCCTTAGTTTGAGTGGTTAACTTTGGATGTACGACACAATCATGACTTGAAATTGGATGTTTTTATGCATGGTCGTTATTACATAAGGCTGAGCAGTGATGCCATTCTACTGGAGGGTGTGTTCCCATTGTTCTTGTGCTGGAACCGCGAGATTTGGGTGTTTTGGCACTTTGTGGCCTCCACGTGGCAGCTTGGCAGAGGGATGATCCATCTGTATTGACTGCATCAATGACTGAGTAACGGCCAGCAGTCTGAGGAGAGGGGTAGAGCCTAAACCCCGCACAGCAAGCTCAGCACTTTCAGCTATTGTCTTTCTGTCTCGCTCACACACATATTCAGAGGGAGTCATACAGAAACACACACACACACACACTCACCCCCTCCCACACACTTCATTTGCTCAATGGGAATCACACCATACAAAAGCACACAAAAGAGTTTTTGCCAGTGTATTTGAAATATTATTATTATACAAGAACCTCTGTTTGCAAAAGTTTGAACATCTGTTGTCAAATTACAAGTGTAAATAAGTACACAAACGCTACAGAGGACACTCGGTTTTATTTTTCACTGTACTTTGTACCCAATTTCCATGAGGAAAATGAAACAAAATATTAAAAACATTTTGGAAAACAATAAAACAAAATACAATAAAACCAAAAAAGAACTTTTCCACAGAGCACGTTTAGTTAAAAAAATGGTAGATTAAGTAAATAAGCAACAATACATTAATTTGTCCAGGCGCATCCACACTTTTTCAAATGATTGTATGTCCCATAAATATTACAGAATTATCTATAAAGCTACAAGCTGTAAAACTCAAACAATAAATGTAACACTAATCTTTACCTGCGTAAAAGGCAAAAGGCAATACTTTTATTCTTTTAGTGTTTCCTAATACAACTGAATTTATGGAATTCCTGTAATTTATAGTATTCTTATCATTAGTGGAATATTACACTTGCACACACACACACACACACACGCACACACACACACACAGTGACATTGTATTCATAGTAAGAGCAAAGTGTGTCATGAGGAATGCTCACTGGCTTGACACTAACGTCTTCATAGACTGGCGTCTGACAGTAGTTAAGATGAAGTTTAAGAAGCTCCATCTACATCTAGCGAATATTGGAATATCTCTAACAAAATCATGTTTATATATTGCTGAATAAGCTCTTGGGAGGCATAATAGTTGGTTTAACTATCGCAAGCACAAGGGGCCTGAAGAAGCGATTTCATGCATGATTGAATGGGTTTTTGTTGGGGAAGAGATGTGAACTTGCAAAGGCTTGGTGTGTCCTCTAGATTTCTTCTTGGAGCAATGGAAATTTACTCTGGCTTTCTTTCCAAAACCCAGCATCATTCCAACTATGTACTAGCACATACCATTCATACATACAGTCCAAAAAGTGTGCGCACACACGCACACACGCACACATGCACACAAAAGCTGCTGTTTGGAGCACTATTGTCACCCTTGTGGTCAACAAGGAACTTTTAACTTCCAAAATACAATGACCCTGGCCCAGACAACAGGCCTAACCGTATTAAAGCACTCTGAATTGGACCTTAATCTATAAATCTATTAAACAATTTCCTCCGGCATAAATAAAGTTATCTGATTCTGATTCTGAAATAAAGCATATTGAAAATGTACATTCAAAAAGTGAGTGCTAAACAGTGAATGAATTGACTTAATTCAAGGTGTGGCACTAACCTGTGCCGCATGCTCTGACCATGTGGGCTCTGTAGAGGATCTGGAAGCAGCATTAGGACAGAATAGCCTGCAGATGCTTCTCCACTCTAATTTCCTGCTCATGACTTTGCAGCTCGTACGATGAAGCCACATTAATACCAGCGGCCATGATGCCAGGAGAATAGTGTGTATGCCACGTTTCACTCAGGATGAACTCTGCACTGTGCTCAGCTTGCTTCTCTTCAGTTTTGCAGCAAGGTCGGCCAGGGGCTGTTGAAGTGAAATAACAGTCTGAAATACTTTTGTTACGTCAGTCTCTCGGTTTCTGAAACAAAAGTGCCTAGTCAAGTCAAGTAGGTTTATTATCATTTCAGTTTGTATAGCTACAGTATTATGTGTAAGGTGTCCATTTGTCATAAGTGAACAGATACTGTATTCTAGCAGTGGAGTCATTGCGTGTGCAAAAATGCAAACACGGAGGTAGATGGCAATAAATAATAATTGTGCAAATAATAACGGCAGCAGGACAGAGAATGTGCAGTATATAATAAATAAATGAAGGGTATTTATTGTGGCATTTGGGCTGGTGTTTTGTTAAAGGCAGAATATATGCATTGTTCTAGGAGAAGAAAAAAGTTCGTTTCATGGGTCTATATGTTTGTTTGTGTGTGCGTATGTGTATGTTTGTGCTGAAACAGTTTATGAATCAATTTTGAAGGCCTGAAGGATGAAACTGTTTCCTGTTCTGGCAGTGGAGGCCCATATGCTACAGAACCTTTTGCCAGATGGGAGAAGGGAGAAGAGGGTGTTTGATGGGTGTGTGAGGTCAGCCACAGGGCTGGTGGCTTTGTGGATGCAGCGTGTGATGTAAATGTTACTGTCTGAGGGGCCAGAGACCCTGGTGATATTCTCATCTGTATTCACTATCCTCTGAAAGGTCTTGCAATCCAAAATGGAACAATTTCTGTACCATGCCATGATGCAACCAAAGAAAATGCTCTCTATAGTGCCTTTGTAGAATGGGATGGAACAAAATTCTCACATAAGTGCCCTTTTTTGTACAGGTGGGTGAGGGTCAGGAGAAGAGTGGTGATCAAGGCATCATCTGTTGAGTGGTTGGGACAACACACAAATTGCAGAGAGTCCAGTGAGGGGTGCAGCTGTGATTAAATGCACCTCATGATGAGCCTCTCTAAGCACTTCATGATGATGTGTGTGAGTGCAGCATGACAGTAGTCATTGTAGCAGGACACTGAGCCAACAACCAGGAATGATGTTCCTGGCCTTCTGTGGGTTGACTCTAATCAGTTTTCCTCACATTAGCCATGGTCAGACAGAGCACCTGGTCACTGGAGGGTGGTCTACCTCGGTGCCATGTTATTATGTGCTTCAAACTGTGTAGAAGCGATCCAGTGCATCTGAAAGGGAGGCCTCACTGTCACAGGCAGGTGGAGATGCCCTGTAGTTGGTAATGGCCCAAATGTCCTGTCACATGAGCTGTACGTCCCCAGTCTTTTGGATGTGGCCAACTTGTCCTGGGCCTTTCTCTGCTCAGAGGGCCAAGGACAAGTTGGTACTTGTTGTTCTCAAGGCGGCCTAACCACCAAATTTGAAGGCAGTGTCTCAGGTTCTCAGTGCAACACACCTCTGCAGCCACCCATGGCTTCTGGTCTGGGAATGTGGAGATTGAAGTCATTGATTGCAGCCTCCGTAAACCTGTGCCAGTCAGTGTGCTCAAAACAGTCCTGAAGATGGCTCAAGGGGGCCAGGCCTTGGTCTGCTTGGCACAGAGATGTGGTGTGAGTAGCTGAAGTGAGGGTGGGGTTCAGCATGTTGCCTGTGATGTTTGTGTGAACACAGTCCAACACATTCACCCCTTCATCACAAAATCCACATACTGGTAGAATTTAGGGAGAAATGACTTGAGATTTGCATGGTTGAAATCTCTGGTGACAATTAACAGTCAATTTGCCACGTTACATCTAGTAGTCACAAACTCTAGAAATGGAGCAGTAACTAGAGACCAGCGCAGCATTCACACACCAGTCAGTGTTGAGGTAAACAAATAAGCCTCCTCCTCAAGTTTTTCCAGTCAAAGCGTGCTTCTTTTTGAGCTGAACTTTAGCATGCTGCTAATCCGGGCCTGGAGCGTTGTCTCTGAGCCGTCTCCATAACAACAAAAACAAAGTAGTCTCTGAACTCACACTGAGTAGTTCACTGGAGTCGTATGTAATCTAGTTTACTAGCCCAGGACCAGACATTGGCAAGAAAGATGGAGGGGATAGCTGGCTGGCTAATGTTAGCATGGACCCCCACTTGCTTGTTGTGTTTCTGCTTCCTCACGCATCGCTTTTGATGTTTCCTCCCATAACCGATCGCGTCAAGCGATGCCGCAGCCATGAGGGCCTGGTTCCCGAACCAAGCTGAGGTTGCAGAACTCGTCCAGCAGTCCATCCTGGAGTTTCTTAACAGAGTTTGGCACAGAGAGACAAGTATACCAGTCGTTCTGATGCGCATGAAAGCAAAGTTGAAAGCCGTCTGAAAACTATACTTTTGCACCAAAGTGTTGGGCCCTGAGAGGCTACAGCAACTTAGTGTGCTGCCATCTTGAATAGCGTTTACTGCAGTGAAGAAGATAGGAAGATCCTCAAAGGAAAGTTTGGGTAAAACAGCGAAAATGATTGTAATAATATATTACGTTTTATTCTTATGAACATGACATGCACATACTCAAATATATTCAGTGCATCACTTTTGTCAGTATAGAGGCGTGATGTGTTATGCTGCTTTCTCTCTGTTTTCAAGTTACCACATCAAGTATCAGCCAAGAATCTTCTCCTTTTAATTGTGCCAAGATGTGCAAATGGACACTCCACATACAATCATTTATGAGAAAAGGCCCACTGAAATGGCTGATGGCGTCTGTGGCATGGATGTTATGTTTCTGAATGGAAGAACTGTAATGTTCTCCAACCACCACTTATCTGTCACTGGTCTCTAAAAGAATGTACTTACAAACACAGTCACCACCCAAAATATTGTCAAAACAGCATGGAAGTTATCATTTGAAGGGTTTCATAACTTGCAGAGGCATTACTCCTGGGATTTAGTGCTGTATTACATATATTATGAGACAGGACAAACAGAATTAAAGATTGTGCCTAAGGAAGTGTAAAATTTATTGTGTACTATTTGTAAAGCATGTGCTCATTCTTGTTGAGAGAGAAACATTTTGCTATAGGCCTCGCCTCCCAGAGAATTTATGTGTGTGGTGTCAGCCCTGAAAACATAAAAAAACAATAGACATCCATGATGAATCAAGAATGAAATGGATATGATTAGAAAAATAAGTTTTTCAGTGAACAAAAAAAATGACAGAAATGACAAACGGTACCTCATGCGTGAGCACTAGAGGCTTTGCTAAGTGTGGACCTCAAGCAGGGGGTTGGATTGGGGCTGTTTCGTACTATAGGGTCTGTGAAGACCCTGAACTCTGAATAATGTTCTGAAGCTCACTGGATCACTCTATGCTGGTCAATCTTGTCTTCAGACGATTAACCTCTGACTCTGAAGAAAAGCTGCGCTAATCAATATTCAAAGAGTCTTTGCGCCAGAGCTTTGGTTGTAGTTGATAATAAACAATATGCAGATACATGTGGGTCATGTAGGCTTTACCCTCAGATGCAATATACAACCTTTTCAATCCTAAGAGATTTTGAAAACATTTGGCATTGCGAACAGTATCCCAGATTACTATATCACACACTACAGAGGATCACACACTACCAAATCTAGACCTAGTCAGACTCGGCCTGTATTTTTTTTTCTCTCAGATAGTATGTTGCATTTTGTCACCAAAAATGGCCAAGAGCATTTCATTGACATGTAAAATAGTCACAGACTAATGTTTTAATCTAACGATGATCAATAATTGTATGCCACAGTTATCATGAAGCACCATGTACCATAAAATCACAGGACAAAGGGCAAGTTGTCACTGGGAGAATATTTGTACAATTTTTTGTTGCAATGACACATTTTTAAGTTCCACTAGGTGTATAAAACCTTTATTGACTTGTGGATTTTTATTGTAATTATCAGTTTTAAAACATTTCATTATGAAAAGCGAATGCAGTTAACTTTTAAAAGCCATATATGGTACAAAACTGTACACAATTTTCCAGCTGCAGTCTATCAGCCAAGACAATTTAGGCTCCAAATTGTGCTTTTAAAGTTTAGAACTAGGACTAAAAGGCTAACATTTCGAATTGTCTATGGGAAGGGCCTGGGACTATTGGTTAGTTTTAATTATTATTTTTTAGATCCAAGACTATTCCTTAAAACATTTAGGGCTGCAGTTAGCAACCACACCTACATATTTAAAGGGCAATGCTACTGACTGTTCAATATGTCTACATAATTGTTATGATGTAAGCAAAGTCATTCAGTATGGTTTGTTGTCAAAAGCTCTATAACAAAAACATATATATTTTTCTTAAAATATATATGTTTTGTTATAGTTTTATTGGATATTGCAGTTCCCCTTTAAAGCACTGAGGAATTAGGGAATCTCACTCATGTGGGCACATAATATGCGTTATCTTTATCAGAGTTTATGTTTCTCCCTCTTATGTAGCACAAAATATACATCTAGTAAGCATGTATAGCTATAGCTTCCAGAGCCTCCAGAACTCAGGAAATCAGCATCGGTTGACTCACCTCATGCCTGACCTCATAAATGCTCTACTGAATGAATAGACACAAATTCCCACAGAAACACAAAATCCTGCAGAAAGCCTTCCAAGAAGGAACGCAATGTCATTATTTGAATGCAATGTCCTTACAGTCCCTGTTTGTGTAATGGTCATGCGTCCCAATACCTTTGTCCATATAGTGTAGGTGACTAAACTCATTCATATGTCTGTCTTGTTCTTCATTTAAACTTTGCTCGATGTTTAACGTGAGCCTCAAGTTTGGTATCATGCAACATTGTTAATATTTTACACAATATTCTGCGAGAAGATGTGGACATCGACCAACCCGGAAGGAGAAGGCTCAAAGATATCTACTACATTTAAGATTTTTAAGCTTCAGGGTCATATTATCAAGTGAAACTCATGGCTTGGACACTTCTTCAACCTGTCTGTCATCAAGTATGGAAACTTTGACTGGTTATGTTAACTGCCCTCTCTGCATTAAGGCAGTAAACATATATATGTTGTGTAGCACTTTGTTAATGTTTTATACAAAATCTTTATAAAGCATTACACTCTTCACAAACCAAATATACATTGTCAATTTAAATAAAATGAATCTCTGTATGTATATCTGCCTGAAGACTTGAAGTGAGCCAAGACTTGAGTGTTTCAGGGATTAGGATTAAAAAAAACAACTGATTCTGCATACCGATACTGGATATACATGAATCATGTATATGAGCACTGAATACAGCGGAGCTTTTTACGAACACAGAACTGAATCTACAGTCACTTACTGATGACTTCTTCAAAATCCTCCAAGCAGATTTCACAGGATTGCATAAGTGACTGTAATGTAGCTGCCTAATCCCAGAGCAAACCATCTGCTTAATCCCACATGAGCCATTTTTAGATTTAGTTTATGGTGATTATCATTAAGGCACTACTGGGGTTGATGTGACTGACTGTGTGCCTGTCACACTTTTTCTTTGCCAAACTGGATGCTCTCCTGTAGCTAGAGCGGTTGTCTCACAATGATTAAACAGTTTCCTCCGGGATAAATAAAGTTTTCTGATTCCGATTCTGATTCTGATTCTGATCTATGTCCTGCGGTTCGGCACACACACTATATGGACCAAAGTATTGGGACACATCTGTTTTCCAGGGTTTGGGCTAGGCCCCTTACTTCCAGTGAAGAGGAATCTTAATGCTTCAGCATAACAAGACATTTTGGACAGCGCCATGCTTCTAACTTTGTGGACACAGTTTGGGGAAGAACCTTTTCTATTCCAGTATTGCTTTGTGTTCCAAAGCAAGTTTCATAAAGACATGGTTGAATGAGTTTCAGTGTGGAAGAACTTGACTGGCCCACACAGAGCCCTGGCTTCAACCCCATCCAACACCTTTGGGATAAACAGGAACGGAGATTGCGAGATTCTTGTCCGACATCAGATCCTGACCCACGGAAACAGTCCAAAATCTTGTGGAGGTCCTTCCAAGAAGAATGGAAGCTGTTATAGCTGCAGAGGGGGGGCCATCTCCATATGAAAGTCTATGTATTTGAATGCAATATCATTAAAGTCCCTGTTGGTGTAATGGTCACATGTCCCAATACTTTTGTCCATATAGTGTATGTGTTGAAGCTCCTGCCTACCAAAGTGCTGCTGCTTGGTCTGATAATTTGGGTCCTAAGGGGCAGGCAAAACTGTACATATGCACTAAACATTCTGTTTAATAGTAAAGACTGCTTTGCTCCAAATCAAAGTAATAAAAAAGAATGAGTTTTACTTACATAGCACTATCCACAAACATTTACAGAGTTAGAAACAGTAATATTATCCAGACTAGGTTTCTTATTAAACTATTACTCAGTCCTAAATGAGAATATACAATTGTTTAAGTTCTGACAACAAATTATTTAGTAGTATTCTGTTTAACCAATTAAAATGCAGGCTAAATACTTCTGGTTAAGAAATTGGATTCCCTGAGCCTAAAATAACTGCTATGACAAAATCTTTAAGTCATGTAGTTGAATTGAAGTGTAACTCCACATACTGTCTGGAGACTGGGGTAACAAAACAGATTCACTACATATGGGAGTCAAATGTTTTTTCTTCATATCTGTGGCATGTTATCAGGCGTTCATTCCAGATACTCACTTTGATAACTGGATCTGCATTGTGCAATCTATTGCTGTGGCATCCCTTACTATGAAGTGGAACAGACGTGAATGGGGCAAGGTTAGACATGCTGACAAAGCCTATGAAACGTGTGCAGGTCTTAAATCATCCTGCTGGATGACTATCTTGCTTAACACGCTGCTGCAGTTTCATTGGTTCATTCCTCTCAGACACTCATTTCAAGATCTACCTCCTTCCAAACTACTGGTAATTATGTACCACCCACTCAAAAAATGTAACTAGTGCCAGCAGGTTATGTACCAGAGAACTAGTGTGAAACCCCTCCACACGCCAGCTTACAGAAACAAAGCTACCGAATAGGTCCATTATTAAACTTAGAAATGTTAATATTTTTTAATCTCATGCTGTACATTGAGTGGCCAGATGATTAGGTAGTCTGATGATTACAGTGATTACAGTGACTGACTGTAGCCAGCTGAAGTTTATCACCACTACAGGACCAGCGCTGACCAGATATAAGTGCAGTAGGCACAGTGGTATCGCTGCTGTTTTTGAACATTGTGTACACTTGTTGGCCACTCCTGTCCCGTAGTTACACCTTTCTGATTTCTAGGGGTCCATGTGTTGCATAGTGTGTGTTACCATTCTTTAGTCTTGTATCAGTGGTCAGTTTCTGTCCACAGAGTTGCTGTTAGCTGGATACTTTCTAGTGGACCACTATCAATAGATCAGCGATTCTGGGGTGTGTAAAACACATTGTGCCTAATATACTCATATCAATGTCAAGGTCAGTGCTGTGTCAGTGACTGTAAACCCACAAAGTGCAAACACATGGTAGACACTTGGTCAATGAGGGCAGCAACACTGAGAGTGGTGTGTATCAGTCATTTTCTCAAAATGTCCTACCTCGGACTGAGTATAGCCCTTTCCAGAAGAATCTGAAACAGTTATTGTAAGCAGTTGTTTAATATGTGCACAAGATTCTAATGCTGGGTTGCTTTAATCTTGTTCATTGAGACCCTCTCTTGTTATTCATCCCCATAAAGATTGTTATTCCTTTCTCTCTGGGTCGACCAGAGGAGGACGGGTTCCCCTTTTGAGACTTGGTTCCTCCCGAGGTTTCTTCCTCCAGCTGAGGGAGTTTTTCCTCGCCTCTGTCGCTTTTGGCTTATTCACTAGGGGCTCGGACCTGGACTCTGTAAAGCTGCTTTGTGACAACCTGGTTGTAAATAGCACTATATAAATAAAATGGAATTGAATTGAATTGAATTTGAACTATGCATCTAATCTAGACATAATTGGACACATAAACTGTTACATGCAATAGTAAAAGTAAAAAAGTAAAGTGTCCATTTGTCATATGTGAACACACCACAGCACACAGTGTGAACAGCACAAACTTTTTTCTCTGTATTTAACCCATTCACCAAGTGAAGCAGTGTGTGGGAACAGTACCTTGCTCAAGGGAACCACAGAGGTGCCACTAGCAGTCCTGGGATTCCAACCCATGACCTTCTGATTGCACTCCCTAACTACTAGGCATTCATGTGCAAGCTTGTCTGGGATGCTTCTGTTTTCGGTTTGTGAAGATTGTCTTGCCGCTGCTGAACTGGCACCAATTAAGTTTTGTCTCCAATGAAAAATAGTAATTATGAGCAAAACTAATAAACATATTCCTTAATTACCTAAGCGGTGTATGAGATTTAAATGTAATTATACACTACATGGACAATAGTATTGGGACACCTGACTATTATACCAACAGGGACTTCAATGAGATTGCATTCGAATACATAGACTTTAATGTTGAGTTCCCCCCCCCCCCTTATAACAGCTTCCAGTCTTCCTGGAAGACTTTCCACAAGATCTGAAGTGTTTCTGTGGGAATTTGTGTCCATTCATTCTGTAGAGCATTTATGAAGTCAGGCACTGATGTTGGACGAGAAGGGTGGGGTTGAGGTCAGGGCTCTGTGTGGGCCAGTCAGGTTCTTCCACACTGAACTCATCCAAACATCTTATTGTGCACCGGGGCAGTCATGCTGGAATAGAAAATGTTCTTCCCTAAACTGTGTTCACAAAGTTGAAAGCATGGTGTTGTCCAAAATGTCTTACCTTTCACTGGAAGTAAACTCTGAACTCTAAACAACAGGTGTGTCCCAATACTTCTGTCTATATAGTGTATGAATAACAATTGTTATGCCCAAATATTGTTCTGCACAGTTTGTGAAAGCAATATGACAAATGTGTGAAAAAACTCTGAGATTTTTCATGTTAATATTGTGAAGCATGTGAAAACAACTACTAACGGATAATTAATGTTAACAATGATAGTGTTTGAACCTTTAAGTTTCTCTCCTGCACACATTCCTCAGATCTCAGAGATATCACAGACACAACAATTAACAAAGGCCCATTCGTCCTTTATCCAAACCAAAATGATCTTTATCTCTCAGGTTTACAAAACAAAGCGAGGATTTAAGCAAAATGACAGAGCGGGAAATAATATGGTTGGTTGCGCTTGAAGAAAAACTTGCAGAGGCATAACAGTCGCTGACTTTGGTGAAAAATATGACGAGTGCGCTCTTGATGTGCAGAACTTTAAACTGCAGACCAATTATTCAGTTATCAGTAAATGGGGATGCTGCAATCATTGGACAAAATATCATATCTGTAAAAACCAACTGGAACAAGATTCAAGAATATATTTAATCATTTTCTATTGGTCCGATCATCATGAAATTTAGGGGCAGCTCATATTGTCAAATTATGTAAAAAAAGAAAAAAAGACAAAGAAATGGAATACAAAATTTTGTTTGCGTTAATATTACACAAAGATGGCAGCGGACTTGGACACATTACTTTGTTGCAATACAAACCAGACTTAATCAGGGAAAACCTCAGGTATGATTTCGGTATGATGTACTAATTTCAGTATGAAAACCTATTACTTAGTGGAGGCAAACCAAAGTGGGGTGCTGATGCTGTTGTTCTAATGTTGCATAAACACACATGAGTTGGAGAACCTGTTCTAGCCAGTGAACTGCATATTCAGGCTAATCTCAGTGTTGCCATGTCGTACTGCCTGCCTGATTGTGACAGTTTGGGCATGTGGGTAAAGTGCTGAGGGCTCAAAAGCTTCGAATCCCTTTCCATATTAATAAGTTTTCATGTTTTATAAAATAACACAATGTACAATTTGTATTTCAGTATCACTAACTGTTTGCCAAAAGGTATTTTTCAAAATTCCACTCTATGAAGTGGGAAAACAGACACAATATTGCAATATTTGTACTGTAATTGTCTATTTACGTTAAAAGGCCCAGAGGAAATAAGGTTCATATCTTAAGTTTATATCTTAAATTTTCACAAATAATTTTACCGTATTAAATTTGAACGCAGTTTTTTAAACTTTACAAAACAAAAATCATTCATTAGTGTAAAAAACCCTAAACTGGTCCGTCTTTATTTGAAATAAAATTCTGGATTTTATTGAAACAACTTTATTTAAAATTGGAGAGGTCAAAATCATTAGCCCCACATGAATTTGTCAGTAAGCACTGAAGTAATTTCCTAATGCCAAAACCCAAAGAAATAAGTACAGACCCCAGAGAAAAGATAAGGGGTGATAGATCATAAGGGGTGACAGCCATTTTCAAGTGTTTCCCTGTGTCCAGAACGGATGTACGGTGCATCACTGCAAAACACAATGTGACTCATTTTGTCAGAAACAAACCTGGGTGTGGTCACAAGTGCAAGATTTGAGGAGGAAAATAATTAGAGATGCTAAGAAGAACCGTTGGATCACTGCAGAGGCCTTGAAGTCTTCTGGACTTGAAGTCTCACAAAACAACTGTTGAGAGGACTCTTCATCGTGGGAAGTTTCGAGGTTATCAGCTAAGGAAAACTGACTTGCTCACACAGTGGCATTTCAAAGCTAGGCTGAAGTTTGCCTTGAACCGTTTGACACATGGGAATGAATATTGGACGTCTGCATATTGGTATGATGTGACAAAACTAGAGCTGGACACTGCTTTTGTTTGGCGAAGGAAGGGAGAGGTCTGCAACTCTAAAACACAGTCTCTTTAGTTAAATATGGTGGTGGGAGCATACCGGGGCTGTTTTGCTGCTTCAGTTACAGAAAACCTTGCTCAGGTACATGACATAATGAAGAAAGAAGATTACAGTGACATTTTAAAGAACAAACTGCATAAATCTTCTGCCTGTATGGCTTTGGGTTGTCACTGGGCTTTTCAGCAAGATCATGACCCAAAACACACACATATCACAGTTGGTCCAGAACATTTTGAGGGACACCAAAATCAGGCTCTTGGAGTGACCGTCTCAAAGCCCAGATCTCCATCTTTTTGAGAATCTTTGGCGAGAGCAAAGGTTAAGTTCCATGTTCAGAAATCATCTAATTTGCAGGAGCTGGAGCTTTTTGCCCTAGATGAAGTTGCAATGCATTGTGACTCATAAGGGTCACACTATTGACAATTCATTGTCATTTTGGCCATCTTGTGTTTCCTTTTTTCAGTTAGGTGCATCAGTAAAATATCTTCATCAAACTTGTCGTGTCTTTGTTCTTTCGGAAGCAATTCCAATGTTTTAATCCCTTCAGACCAGATTTTTTTGTGCTTACTGAAATTTTTTTTACCCAGCTGATACTTACTGTTCTCCAATAAAGAAATAGAGTCATAATTTGTTTTTGTTGCCATATCATTTTTTATTAGGATGTATTTATTCCTTTCCGATGTGCTGCCTTGAACCAGTTACAGTGTGGCACAAAGCATAGGTGAATGTTGCATTTGTCACAAAACACATGTGCTTTTCCTGTACAGTGTGCCCTCTTGCATCTGGTGGCCTCGTACTTTGAAGAACTCATCAAGGTTTTCAGCTGGCTTCTCCAAATTGTTGACCAAATGCAAATGTGATCGGAGCTGGAAGAATCTGACACGTGACATGGTGTTTCTAAAAATGCCAATGTCCATTCCTGCTTCCCAGTACATGGACACTCTCCGCAATTTCATCACTCCCACAGCTGGGTGGAGACCCACTAGAGATCTGATTTCTCCTGTAATAGTGTTATTGAACCCTTGTGTGCCACGTTGCATGGCCTAAATGTTGGTGTTGTGTCATCAAATCAAAGATCTCATCTGGTATATACTGTTTGAAGTACTCATATGGCCTTAAAGTATGTGCCACATTGGTGGGAGGATTCTCGAAGAAAGTCTGAATGGCCTATGGTAGTAATTTGGCATTCAGACACTAAATAATCAAGCGTCTGTTAATACCTGATGTCCGTTGTGATGGACATAAAACTTTACAAAAATCCTGTGTTTTACATCTATGAAATATATTCAAATTGACATGAAATACTATAATTTCATAAATTAGAAATTGCATTACATACAAATTGATTAGGCTACCATGAACACAAATGAGTATTTATGAGGTTAAAAAGGTGCTTACTCCTCCTCTTATCCAGCTGGTGAGCCATACTTGTGTTGTCTGATGGCTGAAGCTCCCTCTGATCAAGCAACTAGTCTTAATTTCATTGCGATTGGATTTTTATTGGTTTACACTAAAAACATGTAATGTCCATTCCAGTGGATGCAAGGTCTGAAAGGGTTAAGTTCCACACTTTAAATTCTTGTCATTTTTCTTAGATGTATTTCTTTAGGGGGCAAATAACTATGACCTTAACTCAACATCCAAGTTTAAGTGTTAGAAACGAGAAAAAAAAAACCCAAAACCCCAAAACCACACAACCTTTTATCAACAGTGCATTAGCCAACATGAATTTGGACATTTGCAGTGATCCATAAGACAGTGAGGTCAGAGGGATTATTGCAGGACCTGTTAGATCTGTATAGCAGACGTGTTCACTACGCTCCGTGACCTCTCTGGCTGACCTTTCCAGCCTCCCCTGCAGGCAAGTTAACTTCTGCTCCATCTCAGCTTTAAAATCCTGCATACGTAGCAGTCTCCAAGTGACTGAGCTAGACTCCATGAAGAGCATTAAAGGAACAGTTAAAAAGCTATAACAAATCAAGAAAGCAAGCCTTGTCATCGGTTGGTGGGTTCTAACGTCTGCTCACCATTAACTATATGATTGTGTGTGGTCCATCTTTTATTGTAATCTAACACTGTGGGGATACGTTTGAAAACTGCTTTTAATGTGTGAAAGAAACTGTGTTCAGAAGAACCTCACATTTAGTTTGTAAAAGTTTGTGATCAGTTTTTTTCTGATACGGCCCAGCTCCCCTTGTGCTTCCCTCGGGGGACTAAAACAAGGACAAGGGCTTAAAACAGGGACAGGGCAACACATGACTGTCCCACAACATGGGGAAATAAACCATCTAAGAGTTTATTTCAGTGTCTCTTAGAGTACGGCTAGTAATTTAACTGGTAGGTATGTATGTATAATGCATGTTAATGTAGCCAGATTGAAGAGATTATTGATACATTCATCGTGAAATGTTTGCAGAATGTAAAGGAAAAGCAGTTTCAAATGGAGTACACATATAAAAAAGTGTAAGGACAAAGTCTAAAACAAAATGAGTAAATACATGGTGTGGCACAAAGATCTAGTTTATATTTTAAAGAGACAAGGCAAGAAAAGGTGAAAGTGGAAGTATGGAGTAAAAAAACACACTTGAATAAAAGTCAAAATGTATCTAAAATGAAACACTTAAACATACTTCGATACTTAAAAACTGCAAATGTTTTAACAGATACAATGAAGAATCACCGTGCTGGACTGGCGACATGTCCAGGTTTTGGCTGCTAGGATAGACTCCAGCACCCCTACAACCCTGGTAAGGGTAAGTGGATCACATAATGAACAACCAAATGAATGAATGAATGAATGAATGAAGAGTCTAGACACAATTTTTTATTGAAGTAACTTAAATGATGCACATAAGCTGTACATAACCCAGACTAGCACATCTTGTCCAAACCCGTCTCTTAAGTGTAAAATCTCAGAAAAATTAAATATACTTAAACACTACAATACATTTGACATATGAACACAGTGTGATACTGTTTTGACCACCACTGTACCGCAGCAAGTAACAGACAGTACAGCTTATTAAACATGTATGAATTTGCATAGTTGAGGGCAGTTTCATTTTACATGCATACAAATTTGATCAGACCATTTATTAACAAAACATGTTTTAATATTGGGACCTGTATTAACTGTCAAGAGAAAGATAAACATCTGGTGCTCTTTGAGTTTTGCAACAAGGTGAAATGAGGACTAAGAAGTATGTTTTTAAGTATTTCAATAATGCTTCAATAATGTACTGAGCCGCTAATTGGCTCCTGTACAAAAAAACTTGCAAATTTTCCAGCAATTAACAAGAAATTGACATACTTCTGGAATGCAGTGTGCATGTTTTCTTTTGTTTTTTTTTAGTTTTAAAGACTTATTTTTTTGCCCTGATTTAGTTCAGAATTCACAAATTATTCTCACTGAAATCAAGTCTTTGGTTCAAACCTTGTTACTGTGAGGAATTCATAACCCTTTGACTCTCGGGACCCTCAGGATATGAAAGCAAATGTAATGAAGAAGTGTTACGTTTTGGAAGACAGACCAGGTTGAAGATGTATGAAAGGGCAAGTATTGATATCAAGGATTTATAAAGTACATCAAGGATTGAAGGAGACTCTCAAAGCTTTGGTTCATAAGAACTATATGAAAGATTTGATCTTGAGGATAAAGTGGCAGAAAATCCACCGATAAAACGGATATGGCGGTAATATTTTCTTTTCATAATGCATAAAACTGCAGGGTATACCAACGGTTTAATGAAGAAAGTGATATGCTATACGTGTGCTCCAAATCCGTGTGGCTCACACACTGCTTATGAGAAAACGTGATTCCAGGTAATACCAAAAAAGTGAAACTTACTTATAGACTTACCAGTGCAGCAGATGGGACAGGCACCGATGCTTCATTTATTGTGTGTTAGAATTGACAACTATAGACTTTAGATTTAGTAGAAAAGTCTGCAGCCAACAATAGGACAAGTGGTTTGTGTAACCACCTCATGAGACTTTTTAGAGTGTTTACGAGTTCTTGTTTACGATGATTAGTTACAAGTACTGTGTGCATAAGGTGGTGTAAGAATAAATCAATACAACCCTTGTCTTCACTTAACTTGCCTTCACTGCAATAAACAGCGTACCACAACAACAAGGCTTATTACAGGCTACATGCACATGGCCCTAAATCTCCAACATTTCACATTTTGAGAAAAAAAGAAAAACAAGAAAGTACAGATGTTCCTCAGCAACTCTTCCACCACAGAAATGGCCTGTGCTGTTTCAGAGGCGCTACCCTTTTTGAGGGCATGGTGTGGAAAAGAACCAAGGTGTCAAAATCACCTGAAGGTACATCGAATGTTTTGTTCAACACAATTTTGCTCAGACACAGCCCAATCTAATTGTGATGCACAATAGCTTACTAACTGCAGAAATGGCGCAGTCAGTGTTAGGATCTTCACCTCATTTGGAGGGTGTGGTGTGAAAACAGAATGGAAAAAATGGGGAAAAATCACATATTAGCTAAACGTATAGCTACAAGTCTGTGCGATGAGGCATAACGTGGGATGAACAAGGAGAAATAAAGAATGAGTTGGCAAAAAAAACAAAAAAAACAATGCATTGCCTATCAATAGCACAAGAAGTCTTTGTTTGTAGCAAGTGTGCGATAGTGAGCCGAGGATCACATGGGACAGGATGGAGGCCAAGATTGTTGGACAAGGCCAGGAGCCTCACCTGAGCTCTGCGGTGAGTCTCTCCATGGCAGCTTTGCGTTCCTCTGCTTTCTGCTGGGAGCGGTGCAGCTTGTCCCGCAGCGCCTGCAGGTGGTCCAGTGTGTTCACCAGCTCGCCCCGCACTGTCTTCATCTGGCTCTCTAGCAGCTGCGTGCGGTGCAGAGAGTTACGACGGTCACGTTTACTGCGCTGGACCTTCTCCTCCAGTTCAGATACTGCGAGAGTTACAGCAAAATGATCAGAGGGAAAACTCTAAAGTTATGACTCACAGTGCCATGTGAGTCACAATTTTTTTTTTCTCTGCTACTTTTAATACTTTTCGTTTAACCTCTTTTTTTGCCCCCGTTTGAAAAAATTATTTTTTAATTATTCTTTTAATGACGAATAACACATTTAATCAGAAATGGAATACCTAACATAGTACACAAAACAATTCTGAATTAAATCACATTACAATAATGTATATTGTTACATGCTTTTCTTGTTCTTCAGCAGCGTTATTATATAGCTGTGATATGATGGTCGTTGTATCACCCTGCTATGTGTAATGCTTTACACCGCCTAGATTCACCACTGAAGAATGCAGGAAGAGGTTAAGACTGGTGCAAAAATACACTGCATGCATACACATTTAAGAGAGTCTTTTTAGTAAGAAGTATCAGGTCCTTAATTCGTAGGTACTGAAGAGCATAAAACAGAGAGAAGAACAGCGATGATACAGACCCATGGTGTCCCCACAAGCTGCTTTTTCCGTTCTTGTCTCGTTCTTCTTATCTAGCAAGCCTTTGGTCTCTTGTAGCATCTTCTCCATCTGAGCTAGCTGAGAGGCTTTAGCTCCACTGGCTCTGCGAATTAGCAGCAACTCCTTCTCCCTCTCACTTAGCTCTCCGCGGTACTTATTCATGTCCTCCCTCAGCTGTGGGCTCGGCAGACACCGGCACAGAGGATTCTAATCAGCGGTAAATGAATTTTAAAAAACGTCCCACAATACTAGAGCAAAGTATGGATAACTCCAAGTGGAACCGCCTATTAAAGCAGTTCCAATATTATTTAATCATCATTTCCTACATAATACGTAGATGACAATAGGCTACTGCACCATATCCTTTACAAATATTACACTACAAAATAGTACTTATAATTCCTCTAAATTGAACAGGTCTTCATTAAAAAAAATATTCCTTGACATCCTCTCTCCCTTCTGTTGGGCTACAAAGAAGAGCATCATCCTTATATACCTCGAATCCAAGACAAAATTTGCCAGAAAACAGATAAACAAGCTGTTAATAGAGTCTAACCGGTCATGGGATCCGCCTCATATCAGGCCTTTGGCTAAGTGGCCTTTTAAACGGCTGCATTTATCGAGAGAACACAAAGACCCAGATTAAATCGAATACTTTTATCAAAGGTCTCATTATTCTCCCCTTTTTAAACAATCTGGGAGGTCAATATATACATATAAATAAAAACAATCATCTGTATTAATATTTATACTTCTTCATAAGTTGGTAGTAGAGGTCATATCAATATATTTTTTTATCTAATACATAAAATGAAACTGCCAAATGATCAGATTAAACAAATTTTTAACAAAGTGTGTTTGTTAAGATCTACTTTTCATACATCCATGTTTGACAATGTTTACAAGTAGGAAAGTCGAGAAATCACACATCTTCACACGCTCATTAAGGTGCTTACCTCATTTTTCATTTTCTAAGAGTAGGAAGCCTCACAAAGCTCGCAAGCTTTTCTTCAGGGAATTATCTTCATGACCATGAAGGTAAGAAACTTGTGACAAGTTACCCAGTGCGATCAGCCAACTTGCTGTTTTTTATGTCTTTTGCACAAGAAAGAAGATATGAATATAATATTATTTTGCCGGGAAATGAGTCAAGTACATTTAGCATATTACTGCACGTTAGGGTGTTTTCAGAGAGGCTATACGAGCACCGGACACATGATCCGCAATCAGAACTTCTGCCTGCAGGGAGGCTTTTAATTTTTCACCATCCAGAAGAGGATCTGGATCTTATAAAGAGGCTCATTCAGATCTCTAATGCCTGATTAACCCACAGACACCACTGTATACATCTGTCCTCAGGAAATTGACCTAGACTCGTTTAGAGTCATGCACACACATATACACACACCAAGGCAAAATACAATATTGTGCTTGTTGTGGCTGCAATATGACTTGCAATATATTAAAACTGATTAACCATTAATATGACAAGATTAAAAACTGGGTTGAATTAATTTGGCCAAAATTATTTTGCTTTTGAATGATATGAAAGCCACAGTTAATGAAAAAACCAATGGGACCGCTCATCTAAGATGTGTGAGAAGTGGTAAGAATTCTCATTTTAAGGCATTTAAAGGCCTATTTACATATTGCAAACAGACACGAGAGCAATTCTTTTATATTATGTTGCCCTAGTGCAACGTAATAGGGCGACGTAACATAATACAGTGGCTCTCCATGACCACAAAAATAAACACTCATTTTAACTCTGTTTTAAATTGTAAAAATCACCAAGAAATAATTGATCATATTAGTTTAAAGAAAAGTCAAGCCAACTTACAGTTTGTCGTTATTTAAAGAAACAACTGAAGTAACTTCTTGCACTTAACTTCTACAAGAATCAGTATGATGTTCTCTATATGTCTGTCATTAACTGAAACGATCATTTTTAAAAAGTATTAACGTATCTGGTAAGGATTTACTATTTTCTTGGTTTATGAGTTCCTAAAAAAATTCTGTTGTCATGTTTTATTTGTCAGTAATTTGGAATCTGTAAAAGGTGTTTTTATCGGTCTTGGGTTTGCTTTACAATTTGTTAGTGCTTTAGCTTTTAAAGCATATTAAAAGTAGATTTTAAAGCATTTTTTTTTTTTTACAATAGGCACTGTTGCAAAGAAGCTTTAGACAAAACAGTAAAAAAGTGGCAAAAAAGTCCTAACGAAGATTAGGAAGAATGAAGAAGAACCAACTGTAGGCAAGCAAACACCTCAGTATGAAGGAAAAATGTACAAGGTCCAACCATCTCAGGCCATCAGAGCAGTGATCCATGCACATGCTCAGAAAGTCCACATCCACTTTCAGGACACTGGGGACGTACAGTCATGTGGCTGTACATCTGGGTCAACGCCAACTAAAGGGGATCTCCACCTGTCTGTGACGATGAAGCCTCCCTTTCAGATGGACTGAATCACTTCTACACATGGTTTGAAGCACAAAATGACATGGGAACGAGGAGGATGACCAAGTACTCTGTCTGATCATGGCTGATGTGAGGAAAACTCTGCTTAGAGTCAGTCCACATAAGGCTGCTGGACCAGACAACATTCCTGGTCATGTGCTCAGAAGCTGTGCAGACCAGCTGGCAGAGGTTCTCACAGACATCTTCAATATTTCTGAGCACCACCGTCATTCCAATATGCTTCAGAGGCACCAATTTCATCTCCATGCCAGAGAAGTTGTCAGTATCCTGCCTCAGTAACTATTGTCCTGTCACATTCGCACCAAACATCATGAAGTGCTTCGAGAGGCACGTCATGAAGCACATAAAATCACAGCTGTCCCCTCGCTAGAGCCCTCGCTGTTCGCATATGATCCAACAACTCAGTGGATGATGTGATAACCACCACCCTTCACCTGGCTCTCACCCTCCTGAACAAAAAGGCCACAAGAATTCTGTTCATAGACGTCAGTTCATCATTTACCATCATTCCTCGGCAACAGCTAATGGGTTAGAGCAGAGCCAACAACCTGGCGCTGAATGTGGGCAAAACAAAAGAAATGGCTGTTGACTTCAGGAGGGCATGACATCATCACTCTCCACTGAACATCAACGGCTCCTTAGTGGAGATCGTCCAGAGCACCAAGTTCTTTGGTGTTCACACTGCAGAGATCCTGACACGGACTCTCAACACCAGCTACTTTGCCAAGAAGGCCCAGGGTCATCTGTACGTCCTGCGGAGGCTGAGAAGAGTACATCTCCCCACCACATTCTACAGAGGGACTATGGAGAGCATTTTTTATGGCTGCATCACGGCATAGTACGGAAATTGTTCTGTTCTGGATCGCAAGGCTTCACAGAGGATAGTGAGAATAACCGAGAAGCTCATCGGGGTCTCTCTGCCTTCTGTCATGAACATGCACATCACATGCTGCATCCACAAAGCCACCAGCATTTCAGATGACCCTTCGCGCATCCTATTCTCCCTCCATCCATGTGACAAAAGGTTCCACAGCACATAGCCTTCCACTGCCAGAACGAGACAGAGTTTCTTCCCTCAGGCCACCAGACTCCTTAATCAGAACTGAATCATAAACTGTACAAACATACACACGCCTGAGCTGAACTTCTTCTGTCTCCTAACACAAAGGTTATACACACCGAACTGTTCTGCCTTAATCAAAACAACTTACACCCCAAATGCTACAGTAAATACCCTTTATTTGTTCATTATACTAAATATTGCACATTCCCTGTCCCACTGCTGCTATTATTTGCACAAATATGAATTGCTATCTACATCTACATTTATATTTCTGCGCGCTTAACCAGTCCATGGCTAGAATACAGTATCTGATATGATACTGTATTCATCCAAACTGTGCTGCACTGTATGTTGACTTGTCCTGTTGTACTGTTGCTCTTGTCTTTTTCTTGCACTCTCTCCTGCTTTCTTTCCACTCTGTGTATTTGGTCCTGTCTGCCCTTAAGTAGCCTTGTGGTGTTTCTGTTTTCATTCTTGTGTAGTTTTGTTTCACTGTGTACTGCGTATATGGCTAAAATGACAATGACATATCTTGACACTAGGATATTTGTGAGTATGTGGGTGTGTTTATACGTTAAAAAATCATTTATGTGGGTGTGTTTATGCATTGAAACAGAATTCATCTGATTCAAATGTGTGCATTATTTTCATATGAACAAAATATATTAGATCAACACTATTACTGTCAAATGTAAGTATACTGATAGAAAAACTCCTAATGCCACATGACACATTTCTAATCAAACAATCATGTGGAAATGACAGACATTTAAATCGCGTAAATCAAATGCATTCTTTTTTCAATGTGTGCCTCACATGATAGTGTTGGAGAGCTCAGCAGCATCTTTCTGGTGTTATGGGCCTCTTCTCCAGCCTTCAGGGCTCTCTGCTCTGGAAGCCACTGCCTTTCCTTTCTCCGGCGGTCTGGGTCCCCTGACCAAGACAGAAGTCTGATTTATACACAACTCAAAACGATGTTTTGATAATAAAAATACACTGGTTCACAAGTTCTAAAATACAATACTTTACCACACTTAAAATGCCCATAGTATGGAAACTGAATATTGCTCACTTTTTTTTCTTTAACTCTTTACTGTTATAAAATGTAAACACTGTTAAAATTACTGTTCACTCCCGGTAGAGCCCATATGTAGATGTTAGGCTGGAAAACCTACCTTTTCTGAATTGACAGGTCACAAAAATCAACACATTCACATACACTATATGGACAAAAGTATTGGGACGCCTGACTATTACATCAACAGGAATTTTAATGACATTGCATTCAAATACTGTACATAGACTTTAATACGCAGTTGGTCCGCACTTTGCAGCTATAACAGCTTCACTCCTTTTGGAAAGCTTTACACACGCGCCACATATACAGAATTCAAAACTTATGTGTTACCTTTCACTCTCCCAGATTTACAGCATTCATGTAACAGCATGTCTATAAAATAGGAAATTACAAAAATGTAAAAATAAAATGGGAACAATATTTCTTGTTTCTTGCTTGTTCTAACCATTTAACCAAATACCAACAAGTTTTCTGAGATTTACAGCTTAGAGTAATGAGTTTGGATAACACAGTTTATGAGGCCCAGCTCAGCCCTTCCTTTCTCTCAGTGTGTATTTTCCCAGGCTTCTCTGTGGTTTGCATGTTCTCAGGAAAGAAGTAGGTGAAAATGACTATGTTCTACCTCAGTGCACTTGATTTCTATATGGGTGCTTAGCTTCTGACAGGTGCTCAGCTTCTCCTTTGCTCAACTAATGGTGTCAGCAGAGTAATGGCATTAATATAGATATGTCATTACAGATAAGTCAATTAACTTAGTTTAATTTAATAATATTTACATTTTGCCATTTTAAAGCAGGTACAATATGGGTGAAAAATGACTCAAATTCTTATGTAGAGATGCAACTTCTGAATTCTTTCCAGCCCCTCAGGGGGCCATGAACTCCAGCTTTGGAACTAGTATTTCAATAAATAAGAGGAAAAAATGACATAAATGTTAATAAAAGAGCTACAAAATACCGATACTGGTCTTTATAAAACTGGAAATACTAATGACACCTGCAATCAGAAAAGATTTAATTAATCATGATAAAGTCAGAAAGTTTTAAAAATATTTGTGAGATTCATTCTTGTGGTGTTTGGGCACCACAAGAAGACCCTTACTCATAAATGATACATATAATAGTCATACTGCACAAATAACAACAATAAAAAAGAAAGGAATCTACGCACATTGCCTTTTCCTAAATCAATCCTTAACCATTATTGCCTGCGAAATATGTAGGAAAACACCGTTATGAAGAGAGATCCTTTTATGTAGCTGTCGGAGAAGTGATTAATACGAGAACTGTGTCTCTTTTCTCTGCAAAAACTAGCATTACACTTGCCACAAGGTAAAACTGTGTGCGTGTACATGTCAATGTCTGTTTAACCTGGTTAATATAAACTATATGGACAAAAGTACTGGTACGCCTGACCATTACACCGACAGGGACTTTAATGACGTTGCATTTAAACACATGGACTTTAATATAGACTTGGTCCCCTTTAATATGGACTTTTACAGCTATAACATCTTCACTCTTCCTGCAAGACATTCCACAAGATTTTGGAGTTTATTTGGGATTTTGTGCCCATTCATTCTGTAAAGCATTTATGAGGTCAGGCACTGATTTTGGTCGAGAAGTCCTGGCTCACAATCTCTGTTCCAGTTGGATGGGGTTGAGGTCAGGGCTCTGTGCGCGGCAGTCAAGTTCTTCCACACTGAACTCGTCCAACCATGTGTTTATGGTTGCTTTGTGCACTGGGGCACAGTCATGCTGGAATAGAAAAAGTTCTTCCCCAAACTGTGTCCACAAAGTTGGAAGCATGGCTTTGTCCAAAATGTCTTGGTCTGCTGAAACATTAAGATTGCCCTTCACTGGAAGTAAGGGACCACCTGAATTCAATACATAAGAGGTGTGTCCCAATACTTCTGTCCCTATAATGTTTATAAACACCAGTAAGCAATCACACGGAAACCACCTGCCTAATATTGCGATGGTCCCCGCCGAGCACAGCTCTGACCCACAAAACTTGTGAAGTCAGGACATTAGCAGCAGATCCCTGAAATCCTGAAAAATGAGATTGTGGCCTCCATGGATCAGACTAAAATCTGCTATTAGGGCTCTTTTGAGTGAGGGAGGGCTACACAATATTAGGCAGGTGATTTTAACGTTAAGGCTGATTGAGGCATTTTTCACTTTTGGACCGCACCCATGAAATTTTATAATAAACTGACCCGGACCCACCTGACCGGGGTAACTCGTAGGACATGGGTCGACCTGTGCATCGCTGATAGATAGTTTTTGTGGATAATCTACTAACCTTGCCTTTATATCGTCGACAGATTCTCCATTTATGATTCAAATTATAATCACTAATTACTGAGAACAGTATTTGAAATTAATGGATTTTAATCAAGTAATTATGTCTGCCCTTATCCAGATATTCCAATCACAGCATTGCACCCATCAGTGTTGGATTTCAAAGAGATATTTTTTGATATTTGCATTAAAACTCATTCAACACTTGATTTTAGACCACGCATATCAGTCAGTCGCCAATCGATATATTGGAATAAGCATGTTATTGACTCATGGACGCTGAAAGATGAACTACTTGAGCACTGCAATTTGGTATTGATTAACACAGAACATTCAGTAGTACTGATTTAATGCAGAATAAAATCTATATACAAAATCTTAGGGTTATACTGCCAGCATCCATGCTGATGTCACTACTCAGTTTCACTTTAAACCATCAGGCTTTTAATATGTGCTTTTTGACAACGGTATGGAAAGGAAAACAAATCTGCTTCTCATACCATCGACGACACTTTGGTTAGGGTTAGAGGGCATTAAGCTGAGTGCTGCAGATCTAAATACACTCAGAAGATCCAGTAGTTTAATGTTCCTAAAACCTTTGCAGGTATTTTTCCCTTAACTGTAATGTAATGATGAAACTAACATTACTCAGAAAAGTGAGCCCATACGTTAGACGTG
The DNA here is from genome assembly GCA_037577275.1 of Bryconaethiops microstoma. NCBI lineage: Eukaryota > Metazoa > Chordata > Actinopteri > Characiformes > Alestidae > Bryconaethiops > Bryconaethiops microstoma. Next base: position 8,989,096 of record JBBJLS010000109.1, on the reverse strand, counting down.
CACTGAATAGAATCACACTCATCTGTGGCCCAGATGTGAACCTACCTGAAAAATCGAGATCGCACACACAGTTACAAGAATGACAATCCTGACGTCTACTTTGGGAGCCAGCCTTCTCCGGTAGTAAGTGTAATAGTGGCTGTAGTATTCTTCAGGGTGGTCCAGCATATAGTCGTAATCCTTGCGTGATTCCTCATCCTGCATATCAAAAAAGTGATAATATATATGTTAACTTTTACACTTTTAAAATGAGATGTTCCTGGCATAACCAAAACAGGTTCTCAGAAAAGAAAACATGGTTGAACCCCAAAGTTTCTGACACAATTAATTCAAATTGTATGCACATTACACGGACAAAAGTATTGGGACACACCTCTTAATTATTGAACTCAGGTGAAAGAGTGGAGCTAGTTACAGCTGCAAAGGGGGACCAACTCCATATTAAAGTCTATGTATTTGAATTCAATATCATTAAACTCCCTGTTGCTGTAATGTCAGGTGTCCCAATACTTTTGACCATGTAGTGTATGTCGTTTAAAATAAGGCACATGGGTACAAAAAAAATCACAACGACAGTTTTTTTCCCCCCTATGTAACACTTCTATTGACGCGTCATTTTCTGATCATTTGAATGAAGCTGTTATTTTTCGTAACCCGCCTGAGTCCACTGCTGCCCCCGCAATCCTAGGAACAGGAGCCTAAGCAAAGTCCAGTACAACTTATCACTCGCAATCATGTTCAGTTCAAACAAAAGAGTTCAGTAAAACTGAGAAAAATAACCGGTTCCTCGCATTATTCTTAATTCAACTTTACGCCTGGTCACCTCAAACGTCTTGAGTATCAGGATTATATCTGAATGAGGCCAAGCCACATAAACAAGCAGGTTGTAAACACACCCAATAATCATTACAAACAAGTTTAAATCTGATCAGCCAACGTCTCCAACCTCGTGCAACCTGATCAGGGTATAATCCAGATACACATGAAGTGATCAGGTTTAAACAGGGTCAAAATGTAACGAGGACTCAAAACTGATGCTTTATCACTGGATCCGGCATGTATCACATTCCAGCCCTGCTTGTAAGCAAGAGGTGTGAGAATTTTTTAAAGAACATTCACACAAGTTTTTAAACAAATTTTTTTTTCCCACATCTAAGCAAAAAAATAAAAAAAACAAACAAAACAAAAAAAAACAAACACTGTTCATTTTCCCTACAAAGAGGTAAATTGGTCATACAGTGACAGTCTGTACAATCGACACTATTTCTCATTACTGGAACACGTCTACAAACCTGTTTCTCATTATCAACGTTTACCATTTTAATTAGGAACAAAGCACACTGTGGCAAAAAAGTAAAGCTGAATGTTTTTGTCATTTTAATGTTTTGAAGACCCAGAAATTATAAGGATGACCAGTCAGGAGTGGAATAGTAATAAAAAAGAAAAAAAAAGAAAAAAGAAAGAAGGTATTAGACCACGTCCTTTCCTAACCGCCTCTCCTCTATCTGGATGGAGAACGACATGAGGTCAAGGAAAGAGGAGAGGGAGAATTCATGAGGGGTGTTTCTCCATCTGTGTTCTTCTCTGCTTGCTTTCTCATGGACTTGTGAAATGTTATCAGTCACAGCCCAAGTACAGCTCTAGTTTAAAACTGTTCTCAAACTAATGCCACCAAAACTAACAATTCCCGCAGTCACGACACACAACTTGCCCCCCTATAGACAGGTTATGCATGTATGATTTCCTTGCATTTAAATGAACACTCTTTTAAAGTGCAGGCGGGCCGTTCGGTGTAGGAATTCCATGTTATTTTATTGTAACTATCGATTAGGTGAAAACGTTGAGAGTCCAGACTCTGGAGCCGGGTTGAACTGTGATGTCAGTACGAAACTGTGCTGGACTCATCAGGTCTGAACTCCCAATAACAGCAGTCTGTACCTGACGTCCGTCACACTGAGAAACACGCTTAGGATAGAAAACCTGAGAGGATATTTCGACTGGATACCTTTTATGTGCAACCTTCTCCCCCTGGTGGTCATGTTTTATCCTTCTCTTTATCCCTTGTGTTACTTAGAATAGTGGTAGTAAAACTAATAATAGTAGTAATAATAATAATAACAACAATAACTTGGCATTGTCATGGTGAAACTATTGGTACATCACTTTAAATGCTGCTGCATGACCTCCTCTTTTAGTAAAGGGTGGTCCTAGGTGGTCCAAGACACTCTAAATTACAGGAGGCCGAAAATGAAAACAACTTGTGTGCAAAATCTTATTATGTGCAATAGTCTTAGCATGTGAGTATCACTACTTAGGTCAATATTACTTATATACTATTGATCTCTACTATGTGCAGTAACATACGCTTAGCCACCATTTGTGTTAATAATAATTCACTTAACTGTAAGTTATTTATCTATAGTAATTATACTGAGCAGTTGTCTGTATAGAATAGTGTGTTTCATATTAAGTTGTGTTTCTACTGATTTTTAGTCAGATTTATTTGACTTTATATTTTATTTTGTTCTTATCTCTGTGTCTCGGTGCAGTCGTAACATATACAATATCCTCCGTGATCAATACAATTTTCTGTTTCTGATTCTGCAGCTGGTCTCCTCGGCCTTTTGAGAACTCTGGCAGCTCTAACCCAGCTGAACCCGATAAAGTCAGTCACTCCCGGTCTCACAGAGAGGTGTAGAGTAAAGTGAACAGCATGAAATTCTTTCTCTGAATTTAACCAGTGTGTGAATTACTCCTCCATAATTGGGGGGTACTGCCTTCATAACACCCACCCGCACCCTCTCCAGAGCAGCCCCTGTAATTCGAACCATGAATTTAACCCATTTACCAAGTAGGCAGCCAGCGACGCAGCGCCCGGGAGCAGTGTGTGGGGACGGTACCTTACTCGAGGCGACCTCAGTGGTGCCACTGGCATTCCTGGGATTCAAAGCCACAACCTTCTGGTCTGACGGGCAGATTAACCAGCTGCCCCACAACAAAAGTGCCCGCCACCAACAGGGCACCGCGGGAGCAATGTGTGGAGATGGACCCTCAGTGGTCAGTCTTGGGATTCGAACCCACACACTTTTGATCACAGGAGGAACTCCCTAACCACTAGACCACCAGCTGCCCCATAGAGGTGTATGAAGAGTGTTCTCTCACTTTTAGAGTCTCGTAGGCTGTGGCGATGAGGAGGAACCTCTGTGGCCCCCTGTCCGGGTCCTCCTGGTCCTGGTACCGGTCCGGGTGGTATTTTCGGGCCAGCTGTCGATAAGCTCGCCCGATCTCAGCCTTGCTCGCATCCCTGTCGACCCCCAGCACGTCGTAGCAACTCTGAGTCCCACAGTAAAGACCCTCGATCAGAGCCTCCGCGGGTGGCACCCTCCCGGCCCATATAAAGAACAGGGCACCCAACAAACCCACCCAGACCGAGCCCCCTCTGCACGCAGCCATGTCAGCATAGCGAACCCTGCCGCACTTTAAAATGACGCACAGAGACGTGCACTGACTGGGCCTCTGCTGGGAGTTGTAGTCCAGAACCAGCTCCCTCCTTCAGAGCTACAAAAACAGCAGGTCCGAGTCAGTTCACTAAACTAATTTTTCTGAACAGTCCACTTCAATAAACACCCGATCAAACGAGTCGTTCATTCAGTCAATTCGGTTTTCAGGTAAGACAGAACTTTATTTATCCCGTGGGAAATACTTGTGTCAGGATAAAAGAAAGAAAGAATAAAAGATAAGACACTTAAGATAGACAATAAATAACAGTGCAACATTACATAACGATGGAATGATTCGTCTGAATCACCGTATAGACAAAAGTATTGGGACACACCTGTTTTTCAGGGTTTGGGCTACGCCGCTTACTTCCAGTGAAGGGCAAATTTAAAGCTTCAGCATACCAAGACATTTTGGACACCATCATGCTTTCACTGTTTGTGGAAGAACCTTTTCTATTCCCAGCATGATTGTGCCCCAGTGCACAAAGCAAGATCGACAAAGACATGGTTGGATGAGTTCGGTGTAGAAGAACTTGACTGTAGAAGACCTGACCTCAATCCCATCCAACACCTTTGGGATGAACTGGAACGGAGATTGTGAGCCAGACCTTCTCTCCAACATCAGTGCCTGACCTCACAAATGCTCTACAGAATGAATGGGCACAAATTCCCACAAAATCTTGTGGACAGCCTTCCAATAAGAGTGGAAGCTGTTATAGCTGCAAAGGGGTAAAGTCCCTGTTGGTGGAATGGCCAGGCGACCCAATACTTTTGTCCATATAGTTTAGCAGTAGATGATATGGCATGATTGAGATTAACTTGATTTATTTGCAAAACATCCAAATCAGGTTTATTAATGAGAACACAATACAATAAAGGATAAAATAGCATAGGAAATCAATTTTTGTGTACAATATGTTACAGACCAAGGCTTTAATTATAGTAATTACTGGAGAGGGACACAGCTACACCCAGTATTCAATATAGTACTCAAAATGTAGCCCACCACTATCCAAAATATTGCTAAGAAAAATAAAGTTAAAAAAAGTCAAAAAATTGTGCTTCACCAGGCAATCACATACCACCTTTAAAAATATATACCATTATTATGAACACTACGCTTCTAGTACAGTGCTGCAGTTCTGCATTTGCTTCTTCCAGGTGGTGCTGTGAAGCAAAGCAGAAACCAAGTACAATCAACCACAAACACTGAACCATCTTTATTACTTTCAAATGGATTTAAAAGTGGAAAACTAGTGTTATGCATCCTTTAAGTTTGAGAACCGCTGATTGAAAAGTGCCTTTCTAAACTAAGTATTAATCCTTAATCCATTCTGAAAAGTCAAAACAGTTAATAAAAACATAGCAGACGGTCTTTTTCCCTTTCTTTTTTTTTTTAATACAAAAGGTATCAATTGGTAAAAGATACATTTCCAAGCAAAAAGTGTCTCAGCAGGTTGCTTTACTGACCTTCATACATTTACCCTTTCAGCACTGACTGAGGAAGAAAAAAAAAGTGATATTGCTTCTTCTTTTTTTTTTTTTTTTTAAACCCCAAACTCAATATTTGGAACATAAACCAGATACTGCTGTACTCAGCTGTACTGTTCAACAGTCCTTTTAGGATCTATGTACAATAACATCACATACACTAGCACGTGCATGGCCTCAAACCATTCTGGCAGAGACACGTAGAGCGTTGATTAACAGTGAAGGCGGGGAACAGGTAGATTTGTCTTAAAATGGAAAAGAAATAAAGAAAAAACTTCCAACATTTCCCTCCCAGTATGGCAAGCTGCACTGACACAGCAATGCCTTCCAGAAGTTTCTGAATTAAAAGAAGAGATTTTTGGTTGTCACAGTTGAAAACACTGCATGCATGACACGAACGACCAGTAGAGCCAGTAAAACAATATACATATTTAAAAAGAACACTTTTTGAAAGAAACAGTTCAGCTTTTTTTTTTTTTTAAAGTACAATTTCAGCTTTATACAAGAATAACAGAAAGACAACCTATCACATATCTACAAAAAACAGAAGGGCTGTGCAGGACACAAATTTTTGCCTAGTTCTAGGCCTAATTTAATGGAGAATCCATGATGACAGTAGTCGAAGCAATTTAGACGACAGCTAGGCTTGATTTGTGTCTCCATACTGGGGTGGGGAGGAAAAAAAAAGAAAAAGAAAAAAGAATGGGGAGGAAAAAGCTTTACAGATTTATGTTCTATCTGCGGTAGCGGCCCCTCTCCTTCTCCCTCTCGCGGTCTCTGAGTCGGTCCCTCTCGCGGTCCCTCTCTCGCCCGCGCTCTCTCTCTCTGTCTCTCCGTGCGTCCCGTGGCCTGTCGCGTTCTCTCTGCCGCTCGCGCTCTCTCGGGCGGCTCCTGCGGCCACTCACCACCGCCTGGGTTCGCCGCAGGAAGTCGTCCACGCGCATGTCGTAATCATGCTGCGGAGATGAGCAAATGGTTAAATATCTGTCATGCCACTTTCCAAACAAAGGTAGATCTGAAGACGTATTCAGTCATATAATACACGCAAACTTTACTTTTTTTTAGTCATCAGTTTTTCACATGTGTATATTCACAAAGTCATGTGTAATCAGTCTCTGTAAACATATAAGTACTGGAAACATAAGTACATAACTTAAAAAGTGCTTGATTAACGGTGGCCCTAAAAATCATTATTAATAAAACATTTTAGTAAAAATTATTTTTTAAAAATAGAAAAAGTGTACATGGAAATCTACGTATCAAAACTTCTATGTATATGAAAAGCCACTTTTAGATTTCATGTTCATTCCTTCATTAAATGCTGAAATCACTACTCATTTAGACACATAAGACAGATTCATGAATCAAACTAAAATCATTTATCATTGTGAATCGCTGATATTTAGAATCAACACTCAAAGCTCCCACTATGTACTGGTAACAAATTTTTTTTCCTTTCTCATTTTTTTCTGTCCCAAATGTGGTACTGTTAGTTAGGTTAGATACGTGATCCATTACCAGACTAGAAGAGAAGGAGCGGACAACCCTCTTTTCTCTGAAGCGAGCGTCGTGAGGCATGGGATGATGGCCAGAGTAAGGGGGGTGGGCCTGGGGTGGTGGAGGGTGGTGCTGGTAATACGGGTGATGTGGCGGTTGCTCTATGCCGGGGTATGGTGCCTTTAGAGAAACACGTGGGTAATTTAACAAATGTAGCTGAAAAAGAAAATGATTAATAGACATACTGTGATGAGAACTGAAGAGCTAAATGAGAATAGTTTAACACTCACCATGCCTTGCCATGGTGGTGGAGGCCCAATGTTGTGGTGGAATTCTCGCATGTAATCATTGTAGGACTGTAGAGGACAAAGAAAATAATAATCAAACAACAACAGATGTCATGGTGTGCAAATTACTGTTAAATTATAGTTCGGGTTTTATGTCAATGTTTTGAGATTTTTTATTTATTTATTTATTTATTTTTT
>JBBJLS010000109.1:8964934-8981642 GCA_037577275.1 Bryconaethiops microstoma | reverse complement strand
CTGATGTTTCCTGCCGGTAAAGGAGGCACTGATTCTTCTGCCACTTGGATCTTGACTGATTAAAGTTTTGCTTGTAATGAGAACCGTCAGACCCGCGCCGACACCGGCTGCCCCCCCCGCGTCCCATCTCCATCCTCCCAGAGATTCATAATTCGCTCGCGAGTCTCACAGGAGGACAGGAATGCAATAGCGCACGATTAGGACCTCCAACCTCTGCGTGTTCTCCGCGTTCATTTAATAAGCCTTGTTAAAAACAAAACAGTTGACAGTGCTTTGACTAATGTGTCAGAGGACTGATTATATACAGACGCCAGTGCAGGAGGTTGAGGGGACTGCTAAAAAAAATTAATCTAACATGAAAGAATAGGACTTTTCCAAGTGGCTGAGTGTACCAAGATGTATACAACTGTCATATGCAAACATATACTGATGATCACTCTATGAAGGGTTAAACATGTTGGGCCACTAAAATATCACTTTAATATGAATAAGGCTTCATAAAATAACTTTTTTTTCCCAGACACTGCTACAGTGACCTACACTCAAAGTGTGTACGATATGATGTATGAAAAAGTCTAATTTACTTTTAGATGTCTTGTGAACAGACCGTAGTCTGAAAGCCATTAAAATCCAAGCTTAATATGAAGCAATAGAACTTTCTGAAATAAAACAACTTGATTTCAGACTGGGCCAGATTGATTTTCACCTTTTACAATCAAGTACAATAATAAATTGCAAAAATGGGCTCTTAATATGCTATATGTACTTACGCACAGACCAAAAAATAGAGGATTAAAGCACACTGAATCTTTAGGAATCTTAGCATGAAATAATGGAACTGTATTAAATCAAAGCATACTCATGTGAAAAAGTAAAGCCATGTTCCATCTTTTTTTCAGTATATTTTATGTTGAATGAGTTCTGTGTCTCACATTGTTGATATTATAGTGCAATAAACAAATGCCATATACTTATCAACAGGCTGAGTAAAGTCAGAGTGGAGGAGACCACCCCCTACACTACCCCTGGCCTGAATGAATGGGTCCTTTGCTTTCTCTCGGAGTGGAAAGAAGCAGCAGCCTCTGTCTCAACAGTGTCTGCAAAACTGGGTGTCCTGCATGACAGCAAGAACTCAGTTTCAGGAGTCTGGATCATGCCACATGCATCAGCTCCCTCAGATATGGATCATCCCTTAGCAACACCACTGGAGATCCACTACAAAACTGTGAGGAAGACACAGGTGATTGCTCTCCTATTTTATCCCTTTATGCTGGGAACGTTTAAGCATGTTAAAGTGCCACTTTTCTGCATTTTGGTACCAAAACCAAGTTATATTGTGTTCAGAAGGTAATAATGTTTTTGAGATTGCCGTGGCCAAACATGCTGCCACTACCCATTATGTAGATTTGGACTTATTCTTCTGAACTTGAATATTTCTTGAGGGAAAACTGTCATGGAAATGTGACAGACATGCCAGTTTAATCTTTTAAAACTGCTGACGACATAGAACCCATCCATTATCTCCATTTATGACCAAATAGAGGTTAAATCATCTCACTAGAATCAAATCAGAAAAATACTACCAGACCAAGTCCATTTTTAATATATTCTCAAAATAAAAACAGTTGGGTGCAAAAATTCCCAATATGGCAACACTTCAACCCATCAGTCTAACCCTTAACTTTAATCTCTAAATGAGTTAAATAAATAAAGGGACATGTTTTAAAAATCTCATATTTTGATAAAAATCAATAAAATTGGACCTAACAATTTTCACCTGCTATTCACCCTCATAATTGTTTATATATATATATATATAATTATTTTATACCAAGTTAATGAGTAAGACAAAATATAACCACACATATTTTATTGTTTAAAAGTACAACAATAAATGTAAACACTAAACGGACTACATATTCCCAAACGCTTGGTTCAAAGCCGCTGTCTAACCATCACTTGAAGACAGAACGAGCAAAGAAAATGAAGTATGCATCTTTTGTTTTGTTTTCTACAAAGATAACAGCGACACCAAGTAAACAGTATGACATTTTTTTAAAAATCAACATGCAAATTAAATGCACTGAATCCATCAATCCACTCCTGATAAAGTATCTCTAAAGACAAGTAGGCAGGGTGTAACCTTAGGCAAAATAATAAACAATCTGTGGCTGAAGCGTCTCTAGAACTTTCTCAAAAGAGTCAGAAACATCCACACGTCTTTGCAGAGGGAAGATCCAGAGGAAAAAAAAAAACAAACCAAAAAAAACCACCTGATAATCCTCAAATGCTGAAAGAATGTGACAATCCCTCATTCTGTCCATTTTAGTGGTGGGTCTCCAGCTCCACTATGGTCCACTCTCCCTGCGGAGAAGCAGCATCCTCCGGAGAGAAGCTGGTCACAGTGATGCTGGTGGTAGAGTCTTCCAGTGGAGAAATAAGCTCCGCCCACCGCTTGAAACTTTCCTTTTCGTGAGGCAGAAAGGCCTGTTCGTTTAGACAGTCTTGGGACAGCGACAGGGTTTGCTTTATCAAATACTGAGCCAGGTTCAAATCCTCTGGGACTGAATTGATGATGCCCAGACTAGAGTCCTGGTCAGACAGAAGCTGCCGGAGCAAGCTCCAGTCGCGCTCCGCAAACCTGCTGCTTTCGTCCTCTTTTTCCATCCATTCTTCATCTTCCTTCCCTCGATGCTCTTCGTCGGTCTTGTCCACGTCCAAACTTTGCTCAAAGGCCTCTCCCACGTCCAGCTCGTAAATGGGGGACAGTGCTTTAGATGGACGCCGGTCATGTGTGCAGCTTTGATCCAATCTGTCACAACCATCAAAGTCCCCTAAAAACAATTGACAATACTGCACAATGACCAAAGGTTTCATCCGCACGAGTTTCTTTTTTTGTATTTGTTTTAAACGAGACATAATTTATTTTTTTTTTAACACGTTTCTGGATTTGCAAACTGTCCTAAAGAGTTTCACCCCTAGAGCAACTGTGTCCTTAATGATGTGCTGGTTGTTCGTAGCCTAAAATTACTTGTTGCACTCTTATAAATAATGGCTCCTAAATGGTTTTTGGCTTGGATGTGCCGTTCTACAAAAAAATCGTCCCGGTAAAGAACCTTTACGTTATGTAGAGGTTCTTTCAAGGTTTCTCCCAGTCACACACCTTATACACAATCTTAAAAATGAAGGTGCCAAAAAGGAGTCTTTGCACAAGGTCAAAGAACAACTTTTCAGTGGGTGGTTTTTTTTTTTTTAGAGAACTATGTTTTTAAAATGAGACGTGTATCTGAAGAATGTTATCCAAATTTAAAAATCACCACCACATGATGTAAAGGTTCTAGAATAAACCTTTAAATTGGAACAGAATCTTTACAATTCATTCCCCTATAAAAAAGGCACGACGAAGGGTTCTTTGAGCGACGTCATAGAGGAATAATCTTAGGTCCCTAAAAGAAATATTTTTGTAAATGTGTGTGGGGGAAAAACACCTTCTAAAGGGTATAAAGAACCTTCACATAATGTAAAGTTTATTCACCAATTTAAGAGTTCTTTGCATGATTTAGAGGTTCTTTAAACTTAATAGGTCCTACACGCTAACGCATCTCATTACAAAAATTGTTCTTTTAAGAACCATCCATTAAAAACACCCTTCGTGAAACTCAAAATAGTTCTTCAATGGTGTCATGCAAAAAAAAAAACACCCTTATTTTTAAACTGTATGTAAGGTTGTTCACACTCAATTTTTCAAACGGTGCTTTTAGGTGCTGCAAGTGGTTCTTCCACAGCGTTACACACAGAGCGCTTTGTGGCACCTTTTACTTTTGATATAATAATAGTTCTTTAAAGCAATGGTTCTCAAATCATGCATCAGGCACCCCCAGAAACTCTCAAAACATAAGAATGGAAGAAAAACGTGGACCATCTGGGGGTCTCTAAGGACTGCTTTAAAAAACGCTATAAAAAAAAATCATCAATTGAATGGTTTATTAGAGAAGCAAAAGTGGTTCTTCTATGGCAATCTCCACTACTTTTAAGAGTGCACTACATCATAGCCTGCTCATCTGACTTTTGTACATTTAAAAGCAGTTATTACTTCATTATTACCCCACTGTCATTTAGTCAACGCATCAGTGAATAAATGACTAGTGGCTTACAATTAAGCAGATATGCCTAATGCCAAAGTCCTGAGTGGAGTAGGCTGGACTTTGAGTGATGAGGATTGACAGCAGCCATAAAGGTGATGCACAGAGAGAAGTTTACACTGAATGTGTCTCTTTTATCGACTCAGACAAAACAAAACAAAAAAAGCCATGCTTTTGCCAGCGCTAGTAGGTATAACTTATTGTTGTTCAGGCACAAAGGAGAACTGTAATCTATATACGTGCAAAACTGAGCAAATCTTTCTTTATAGCTATTGAAACACATACATAAACAAACATGTAAATCTTGTTTTTTCTTTTACTTCAAACGAGTAGTTTTCTCCTTATTGATACATTGATACACTGACAGTTATTGCAAATATGAAAAACATACTGGCAAAAGATAACTGTCCATTTGGCAACTGATATGCCAGTATGAATGTGAGCAAAAACCTTCGTAGTGGTTGTAACTATGAGTGTGAAAAAAGAGAGACATAGCAGGAACTTTTCCTAAAAAAACAAACAAACAAAAAACACTGTACAGAAAAATCTACAAATACTATAGTACACTGAAAAAAAATAAAAACAAACACTACAACATAAAGCCAAACTCTACAATTTAAGAAAATGGTTACCTACTGACTAGTAACACCGTGCTCTAGTGGAAATGAGAAAAGGAACATAAATACATGGATTAACAAAAAGAAAACCGACACACACACAAAATCAACACTGATGGGAGTTTGTAAATGACAGAACACGATGAACGCTAGAGCCAGCATGCAGGAATTCTTGGTTTGGGTTGACCAACAACCAGACACACAAAGTCTAACAGGATCAGGGCTAAATTTATTTATGCTGATCCTGAGTAAAGAAACGTTTACAAACCACTGCTCAGCGTCCCGTTCTACTGCGGTCAAAGCAGTATGACCACTACAGAATGGGTAGTCAGGTCAGGCTAGCACAGTTAGCAAAGGAAATCACCGAATGAGCTCAACTCCTGCTGGGCTTTTTGTGCATATTTATGTTAAATTTTGACTGCTAAGTCAAAGAGTGCCTGTTTTTTATAGATTAAAAAAATAAAAACAACAGAAATAAATAAACAAAGGAAAACAGTATTGGCCTTAGGAATGAGTTTGCTATACGCATGGATGTTTTATGGCTATTCAAGCAAAGAAAGAAAGAAAAAAAGATTCAAAATGCAAAAATAATAATCCCTTACTAATGTCAAAGTGCGCTGGAACTAATGTAGCTAATGTAGCTCATGCTACTAGGCAGGTGGTCTCGACAAGCATACTGTTTACATATTGCATATTTACGCAGGCAAGTATGCTTTCATCGTTGCTGTTTGTAAACTTCTTATGGGCACAGTGCCTCAGAGTGAAGGTAGTCTAAGTTGTCAAAGAGTCTGACACCTGATCGAAATTTCAGACAGCAAGAGATCCTGATGTTTTGGTGAAGAAAATAGAAACAAAAATTAATAACAGGCCAGGACTACTCTAGCATGTGATACTCTAGAGGTTACAAACAGAAATGGGCATAATCTAGTAAGATTTAAAGTCTATAGGAAAAGCTAAAGTGAGCATTTGCACAGAAGATTGTATTTTGCAAAAGAGACTGCTGGAGTGGTGTAGAGTTGGGTCACTTTGGTAGGGATTATGGGTGCAGGTGTATGATTTTGAGGCTGGAATTTGCAGGAAATTGGGGGGCTCTAATATTATACATTACCTGCTGGGGACTGGGCAGGGTGAGCAGGTGATGAGCTACCGGTCACCTGTGGCTCAGGTAAGTCTAGCCGCAAGTCTGCTCTTTTGCTGTCTGTGTGTTTAGACTGCAGGCTGCCGTACTGCTCAGCCAACCCCAGGTCCAGGTGACAAGGCCGTTCGTGAGGGGCAACCTCATTTACGTCCATGTCTGTCTGGGACTGGCTACACACACGCTCTTCTTGTGTGGACTCCTGGACCTCTGTAAGGAAAACCATGGATTTGGAGGCTCCAGGAACTGCAGCCTCCTGGAGGCTCCTGGAACTACAGCCACCCTTTGACGTGCTGGTGGGCTTTTGGGAGTTGCTGTTGGCCCGACCGTCATGGGATTCGCTCTCAAAGACGTCGCAAGGTGTGAGGGCATCTTCCTCCTTCTGTGGGGGTGTCTGGGTCCCCCCTTCCTCAGATCCCAGTTCTTCACACTCGTCGACCGAAAGCAGCACTGAACGGCGGAAACCAGAAGTAGACTGGTACTCCGGCTGCTCGTTCTCCTGCTCCACACCATCTTCAAACGCCAGGTTCACAATACCCTGGAACTAAGGGTGTGAAAATACATCAGTGTGCATTTCAACTGCAGCTGACTGTAAAAGATAATACTGTGTATTCATTTTTGTGTGCTGAAAAGTCTGTGGCCATATTCAACTCTATAAATTCCAAAAACAATAATGTATGATGTATTGTTTATAATCATTGTTTATAATAATTGACAAAATAATCAAATTAAACCATAATAAAAATTCTGCTTCATCACATCAAAATTTATGACCATTCAAATAATTTCCTGAAAAACTGTAGTCAAACTGAATCCTTGTGAGTTCAGATGCACACCCATACCTGGAACTGGGGTGAAGGTTCGCCCTGAGGAGGCACGATCCCACCAGGCAGGACTTCCACTTCGGACCTTTCATCTTCAGACTCCTCCTCCTCTTCCTCCTCCTCTTCAGATGAGAAGAGCTGATGGTCTGGCACTTTCTTTACATCCGTTACCATGGCATCCATTTCAGAATTCTCTTCCTTCACAGGTGCCTGGTCGCGGCACAGCCAGGATGGGGGCCTCCGACGCACCACCTCTTCTTCGCTGGTGGTCTCCGCCTCCTTGCCCCTGAGCCGCACCTCCACTCGTAGCCCAGCCCCACCCTCATACATTTTTAGCTCCTCTGGGGTGCTTGTGTCGCTGCTGCTGCGACCCAGGAAGTCAGGGCATCGCATCGTTCCACATTTGGATGTGCCGCGCTCGTGGGAGAGGCAGTCATCATCCTGGGAGCCACCTGCATCGTAGTCTTCTGATCGTGGCTTTATATCATCTGAAGAAGTGGTGGCACTCGCTGTTTCTGATTCAGGACTAACCTGGGGGTGTATTCCACTCCATGAATCCTCAACGGGTGTATCCATGCTGCAGGGGGTGTCAGGGGGCAGGTCAAAATCTCTGGAAGAATTCTGGGTATTAGTTCCCTGTACTACTTCCCTGTGATGAGGAGGATCTGGAGTAACTTTAGCCACACAGACCTCACTTCGCCTAGTCTCTGTACTTACAGAGTTCAGCTGGCTTTTTACTGCTGCTTGAACTGTAGCTTCTGTCTTCCCTTCATTGCATGACTTAACTTGTGAATCAATGCATTTCTCAGTAACTGGATGCTCCCTGGAAGCCAGCATTTGGTATGAACAATTCTGAAGTGAGCTCGGCTGTTCATGTAAACTCCACTGAGATGTAATAGGAACTGTGTTGTCGTCTTGAGATGTCGTCTCTTTCTCACCTCTCCCCTTTCTCACTTCTGTTGCAGCAACATTGGACTGCTGTTTAGAGTCTGAATGTTTTGGGCTGGGCACTGAATCCTTCACTGCAGCGGCTGGCTTTTTGGAGGCTGCAGGAGAGGACTGCTTAGATGGTGTGGCAGATCTTGGAGAAGATTTCCCAGCTAGTGTTTCAGATGTTTTCTGCTTGGGGACTGCTTTATTTGTAGCAGCAGGAGATATTTTAGAGGATACTGTCGATTTTGCTGCTTTGGTGGTAGGTTTGGACTCTGTGGTGCTCGGTCTTGTTAGTTTTTTTGTAGTTGAAAGCTTGGAACCATCTTTTTCATTCTCTTTCCTAGGAGATGTAGGTTTTCTGGTGCTCAGGGCAGAGCCAGGTCTGGGTGAAACTGTTAACCAAAACAAAGAGCTAAGTAATCTTGGAAACATTTATGATTTCTGTCAGAACAAAACCTTATATCTCCAAAAAGGTGACTTTGCAGAGGAAAGAAATATCCTTCTAAACCTTCAATGTAAGTTTATGCACCAAGTCTAAGTCAGTTATGACTATTTGTATGGTCAGTTGTCAGTTTTGTTCAGACAGGGACAATGTACTGTATACACCAAAATATACATTCATTTATTGTTCATGCTGGTTCACTACTCTGCTTTGGGCCCATCTAATCAAATGTGCAACTGAAGATGAAGTCCTTGTATGTGCAAATCCTGAATAATTATGATTCAGATTAATATATCGTATAACAATAATAAAGTGACATGGAAAATATAATACTACTCCTACTTTACAAGGATAATGTAAATGTTTGTTGTGTTGGATGATCAGTAAAGCAGGCTGATTAACTGATAACAGTGCTTAAATTTATACGAACCCTAAATCACCATCTAAAGGTCTACATCATCATCTTTAGCTAGAATATCTCTCACCGTGGTTTTCTGACACAGTGCTCCTGCTTTTTGCCTCTGTTCGAGGTGCAGTGGAGGCACTTCCACTTGCTCCGCTTCTTGCTACAGCCTTGGGCTTGTTTGCTTTATTTGTGGGGCTGGGGAACACACAGACAGACAACTATACACTAATATTCTGTACATAGGAGACATTCTCATATGTTGCTTTATTTACTTATCAAAACATATCCATATCCACGTGGAATACTTCTGTATACTGCAGGACTACTTATAGTGAAAATGTACATAGCACCATATTACATGCACTCTCAGTGAAGGGACAGCGCTGATTTTTTTCTATTTGCATGGCATTTTAGGTTTATGGAAATTGGAAGGGAGAGGAGTCACAGTTAAATCACAGCTGACTCCATTATTTAACTAGTGTTAGTATATGACTTTTAAATGATTAGCGTTCCCTCAAGTACAAACCTTCTAATACAGAACCTAATTTAGAACCCACACTGTACACACAACAAACGCAAATGTAGTGTCTTAAGAATATTGCAAAAAAAAAAAAAAAAAGTACCTCAAACTTAATATTAACAGCACAGACTGAATGGTACAAACTCTAATTCTAGACACAAGTAACATCAGTGTACAGTTCACTGCATTCTGGACAGCCAACACAGGGAGGAGCTCATGTCCCTTACAGAAAAATTATAGTTCCAGTCCCATGCACTGCATAATTTTGCTATCTATCTGGTCTAACACTTCTAATTCAAAAGAAGTGAGAATGTTGCTGGTTAGCCTGCATGATAATATGTTAAAATTCAGGAGTGTGAGAGCAGGTAAAACGCAATTATGCAGTGCTGGAGGATTTTCAGGTTCTCTAATGTCTTTCTCACCTGTTTGCCTTGTCTGCCTCTGGTTTTTGGACAGTCTTGGTCAGAGGAGATTTTGTTATTGCCTTGGCTTGAGGTTTTGGCCTGAGACCTAGAAAGCAAAACAGACTGAGTCTTGAACCTACAGACAGAGCACATACCAACCAAACCATGGCAATCGTAACTTATGTTTACACATATTTAACGACTGATTGAACTTACCATTCTGAAATAATATTTTTGCAAAAAATATGCTAAAAACATGCATGACAGTTACATTCTGGACAGAACCAAGCTAACCACTGCCAACATATACTAGATCTTGGTTATATAACTCCACCTGTACTGTGAATCAGGAGAACACATTAGTCAGCATTAGTCATGTTAAGAAGCTTAATGATGAGTTAACTTTAGCTCACGTCCCGCTAAAACCTGCCCTGCTGGTCAGAGAATCTCAGAGAAAACACACACAGACACACACAGACACACACAGACACACACAGACACACACAGACACACACAGACACACACAGACACACACCTCCAAATGACCAACTCAGCGGAAGATAGAAAACATACTCAATATTTTTGCCATTTAATGTAAGTTAAGGTCATGAGAATTCAGAGGAGAGTATTATATAATTTTTCTTTCTCTCTCTCTCTCTCTCTCTCTCTCACAAACACACACACACACACAAAATGTAGAGAAACACTGACCAGTGAAAGGACAAGAGAATTAATGAATCACACTTTACTCTGTGTGTGTGTGGTTTGACCTTCGGCTTTAAAGCACAGCTTGAATTACTGTTTGAGGCTGCCAACCAAACACACAGAACATAGAAACACACACACACACACACACACACACACACACACACACACACACACAAATATAGACAGAACAACAAAAACAAAGCCTTCAGTCTCCACCATGCCATGCTCCATCTGTTGTTCTGCTGACTTCCTCCAGCTTCTGCGAGCCAAAATTTCAGTCCTTCCACACTAACAAAAGCATCCAAGCTTAGCCTGCCTGCCTCTGCTTTACAGTCTCTGACATCTGTCTCTGCCAATTGTTGGCAATTGAACAAAGGGGTCACTAGGCTTACACTCAACACAATGATTGGGTGCAGGAGAACATACACAATGTTTTCTGACATTATGTGACACTCTGTTAATTGCAAAAACGTAAAAAATTCTATTGCATAGCTAAAAACAGTAGACAGTGGCTATCTTGAAGCCCGAAAATCTATCATTCCATAAAAGCTACATGAGCCTTCTTGTTCAGGTGCAACACTAGAGAAGTAAACTTTGGACAGTAACTATGCGTTTGGTAATTGTATATAAGGCAATGATGACATTCATTTGTTCGCAGTTTCTTTAAGGACTGGGCCTCAAACCAGATGACAAACTACAGGCTTGTTATACATATTTATTTATTACTCAAACATAATTTATCTTATGATCTATTTGGTAATTACTGTAAAAATAATATTGCTGATCTCATATGAAAACAACTTAACATCTTTTCCTCCTTTTTTCATTCCCCACTAAGCTGACTTTTACACTGTATGAACATTTCATGATAAATGAACTAATAGAAACAGAACTTTTTTCACCCAATAACTTCAATAATAAACTTTATTCCCCTATGTCAGTTATATTAATGGGATAGGAGTTTTAGGGGCTTAAAAGTGGCACTGCTTATAAAGCTGTTTAACACTGTACCTGCAGAAGCAGCGTGAATGTTGTTACGTGGGCTGCTCATGCTGCTCTCCGGCGAAGCACTTCCTGATGTGGAAGGTGTGGTTTGGGTACAGTGAGCATTCCCTGGGCTGTCAGAGGCAGAGCCCTGAGCGGAGTCCTTCCCTGATGCTGCACCTTTGTGTGTTTTCACTGCTGTAACCTGCCCTATCGCTGCAGCAGACCCAGCGGTGGAAGACTTGGGCCTTGCTCCTGTTGTGGTCCTCCTTTCTGGGGCCGTTTTGCCTGTGGGTGATCCCCGGGGGCCATTAGCAGATGAATTCTCCCTCCGGGCAGCTGGGCCACTGTTACCATTCAGCACAGGTTTAGCGGCAGACGGCGTTTTCTTTTTTGCCGTGCCACCAGGTAGCTGGGCCTTTTCGGTCTTGTTGTTGGTGCCAGGTTTGGTTTTCGTAGCAGGAGCCGTATGTGTTGTCAGATTGTCAGATTTCATAGCGCTCACTGTTGCTACTGCTACTTGTGGAATTCCAGCAGTCGAAAGTGGACCCCTGTGGGTCTTCAGGGGCCGGAGAGTCGGGGGACTATCACACGGGGAAGACGAGCCTGAAGGACATTTTCCAAGCTTCTGTTGGAACAGAAAGACAGAGCAATGAAAGGCAAGATGTGTATGCTTTTTGCTTTTTGGCTACATAGTGTGCTCTAGGCAACCTAGTAGGCCAATACTAATGCAAATCATTATCTGTCACATCTGTTTAAAAGTGTTGAAAATGAGACAGAATATTTACACCTGATCCAATTATTGCTTATAAAATCTGCATTTATTAAGTCTACACAAGCTATAATATGGATTTATCTTTAAGGACATAAATCCTTACAATACCTGCAGTGTAAAACCTTAAGTACTTGGTATCTATTTGACTTCCACTGTTTGCACATTTTAAGCTGCTCTGGTTACGAGCATCTTATAAATGAATAAATAAGCCAAATATTTAATCAAACACAGGATAGAATAGCTGAGCCAGGCCAAACACTTCATTCAGTGTAACTCCTATTAGTTCAAGACCTTGCAATCTCCATAACCATTTAGGTGGAGAGATGGTGTCCAAAAAAAAAAAAATACAGAGGCAAACTGGTGGCTCATGTAGACACGCACTATGTAGGAGGAAAACCTCTTGCCTCACGGCCTTCATTGATTCTCGTCAGTCATGACTGGGTTGCTGTGACTACGCCCCCACAAAGGAGCTTGTGAGGGATTTGTGCATCAGATACAAATGCAGTCTTCCCTCAGAACTTCTGACTAAGCATACACGAGTCAAGAACTCACACATTATTATTAAAAATAACATCAGACCCTAACATCCCCTTGAAGCAATATTTGACCCCAAAAAAATCTAATAAATCTGAGGTTTGCTAGTAATAAAGCAGTAAAAGAAGCTTCGACCTCTCCAACAAGTACTGTATAGATTTCATGCCAAAAGACTGCAAAAACTGAATGAACTGTTAAATTCAATCTTAAATAGCAACGCTTGTATGGTTTCTGACACAATATGAGACACTTTCATTTTTAAACAGGGACAATATTCGAGCTTAGGGCTGATGTTATTGTGGTTTGCTATGCAGCATATTTTTGTTCACTGGTATCTACAACAGGGGAATGTGAGGCATAAGCAAATGCAGTATTTTCACAACAGTTGGACAGATATTTCTCAATGACCAAGAAAGTAAAACAAAATTTACATTTACATTATTCTAGTCACTGTGAAGGTAAAGTACAGTTTTAAAGCAAGAAGAAGCAACTGTGTGAGTTGGTCAGGCTAAAAAACATTTATATGATGCTTATATGATAACTGGCATTTACTGGATGAGTGTCTTCCATTATTTCTTGGTTATACTTGCCTTGTTGCGCAAAACTAAAAGAGTAAGGGGAAAACATGTGAATTGCATTTTTCACCAAACTACTCTTTTTAACTCCTTTTTTTCCTTTCTCGGGTTATTTGCAGATTCCTTAAAGACAGATCAGGTTTCCAATTCTGTTGCACACGGTCTCTTTATTCACCTCATGAATGCCATGGCAAGGTGGCAGTTCGGTGATTGGTGGATTAGTGTCTGTAATTTACTGATAGCTTGAAAGCTCCAGTTACGTTCCATCATTATTTATATTACAGATGAAGCACTCTCATTATGACAAACATACAAGGCTTTCAGTAATGCCCCAGATAACTGAAAATTACAAATTACCTGAGAGCTGGTGAGGACAGGCTTTTTACTGAGTCTTCTGCAGTCTCCGGTATCAAGAGTAGCTTTTTTGGGAGAGGAGATTGACCAAGAGGAAAAACATGACATGAATATATTATTACATAACGTCACTGTCATGTCAAAAACTCATAACATTTTTGTCTGTTCTGTTTTTTAACACCATTTAAAAACATCAGCTGTATTTAGTTGTGGGTGATATGTAAAACATATACTATCATAATCATTCAAGATACTTTCATGATACAGAGTGTGCACCATGATCATTTCATTTTTCTGAGGTTTGAAAAGTTGGAACAGAAAAAACAACATTGTCACACATAAAACTGTTTCATACACTGTACTGAACTGCCCAATTACACAAGATTAATTTGACTCACTTTTTAATGAAACATGCAGTTTCACAGCGTTCTTTATGTAGTGATTATATCCACAGTATACTGAGAAAAGCGTATTGTGACAGCTGTATGCAGAAGTTGAACATATTAGGAATAAGTAAAACATCAAATACAAAATGTGTCTTTTTTTTTTTTTTTACAAAGCACAAATTTACGTTTTATTACTTCCCCTGGAGTAAATATGCTAAATTCAGCACAAAAACAGTAATTGTGAAATGTGCAGAAAAGAGTTCTCTGCAGCAGAGAACTCAAAAAACTCGTTCACTTGGACATCCAGCAAAATGTAGTTTCCCAGGGGAGCCTAAAACTTCTGTATTTGACTGTAGTTTACCACAATAATCATAAACACATAGCTGCCTTTGCACTGTGTGAACAAATACATGACAAATGGACTTATAGAAATGGACCATTTGTCCATGGATTAGTGTACATTAAAGTTCCGCTATGCTTGTTACAACAGCAACAATGTATTAAATAGTATATATAGGTGGTTGTCACTGTGCTTTTAAGACTGATACATGTAAATGATTGCACTTCTGATTGGCTGCCCTGTATTATGCTTCATCCAAAAAGCAGTCTAGGCTGAAACTACAAGCTAATGAGCATCAACATTTCTCAGCAACAGCTATATGAACTAATGTGGAGGTGCTTTTTCCAAAACCCAGCAGGGCGCTTGTAATTATGCCAATGCGCAGCCTTTATACCAATCCTGTCACATCCTCATGAAGATCAAAGGAGAGGTAATTACGCCGTGTATAGCTTTTCTTTTTTTCATCGCCTGAGCTCAGGTTGCAAAACAGCGATACCCTTACATAGCCAAAGAATAAGTCGAACGCCTTCTGTTTAAAGGAATGCAGAGTGCCTGTGACTTCCATGATCGTGTGTTCTGCTTGCCCACCATGTATGTACGATCAATTGTGCATGTGACACATAGCAAGCTATACAGTACACAGGGACTGAATACCAGGAAATCAAACCTGTCAGAATGTCCCACATCACTTTAACAAATGCATAATTCATGCCATGTATGTACTCAAATGCTTATCGCTGGGTAAAAAAAAAGCTGAAAACAAAGAGCATTATTAATTTCCTGTGGTGTCTAAGAATAAACAGCACCAGGATGAGCCCCCTACAATCAACCTTCAAAATAACACCTACACAGCTGAACCCAGTGCATTCTAGCCTTAATGTTACAATGCATCAAGCCACAACAGAGAGACATTAAAATAAGGGAGGGTTACACACACACGCACACACTGGAGCTGCTCAGCAGACAGACCGGCAGCTCTTTATCCAGCAGTGACTGCTACACAGGCAGAGTATAACCATTACCGATACAGACACAGTGCTTCAGTGTTGCACCATACAGGCTAGAAAACACGCGCACACACATGCACACACATGCACACACATGCACACACATGCACACACATGCACACACATGCACCTTCCCTGCAGTGAGGGTTTTGACTAAAAGCAATAGGGCAAACAGACCTATTTTTATAATGTTTTCTCTATATATCTACAAAATATCATTATAGATAAATAACATTTAGATTTAGATTTTTATATATATATTTTAAAAAAAAAAATCAATCAATATTATCAATATTTCATAGCAATTGGAAGAAAATAAATGGTCCAAATTTAATGTACATTAAATAAAGGAATGGTTTCTTGCTTCCCCAAATACAGAAGATATTGACAAGACACAGTGTGTTTGTGTGTGAGTGTATCTATTCTTATCCTTTAATCTCTGCATCTTACCTGCTAATATTCGTTCTCTGTGTCTTGGCGGCAGTGTCTCCCATCCTCGTGTGTGCCGCACCGCAAAAAAGGACTGAAGTAGAAATGTCCACAGCCGAGCGCGCAGCAAACACACCTCACGCCTGAATGGCTGAACCACAGCCAGTGAGAGAGAGAGGGAGAGAGAGTGAGAGAGGGAGGAGGGAGAAATAACAGGATGAAAAAAAAAAACAAAAAAAAACATGAATGTGCAGCTGCTTGAGAACCGGTCTCCTTGGCAACCCGCCACAGCTCCCCTCCCAGAAAACCCCTGAACTGCAGTGGTGATGATGATGATGATGTCACTAGTCGGTGGTCCTACCAAAGGGACTAAGGGTTTGTTTTAAAAGCACACTGGCTGCCTCTCCCTTTCTTTATTTCGCTCTTTCTGATTGACATTTTCCATCTTTTTCAGTCTCTTTGGCTAGAGTACACTCAGAGCCAGATTGCTGTCGGCCACACCCAGTGCCTCTTCTGTCTAATCCAGCCCGCCAAGCCCCCAGAGGCATGATTTAAGAGGGGGAGTGGGGCGGGGGGCAGAGAGAGACAGAGAGAAGACATAGAGAGAGTGAGAGAGAGAGAGTGCGAGAGAGAGAGTGCGAGAGAGAGAGAAAAAAACTAAGAGAGACACACAACAGTAGAGAGAGACAATAAGAGACAGAAAGAGTGACAGTAGGAGAAACAGAAAATGAGAAAAAAGATAAATTAATAAATAATAAATAAACAAAAAAAACCAAACAAATAAAGAGTAAATAGAGAAATATAGATATAAGTATATAATGGGACAGAAAAGGAAAGCTCAGAAAGACAAAAACAGATGGGCAAAGAAAGGGAAAGAAGAACTGAGAGAGGTAGAAACAGAGAGGTAAAGGAGATAAAAGAAAGAGTACAGATACAGCAGATAGATCGACAGATAGGTTAAAAAAAGTAGAGCAGAGCTGGTGAGGTCAGGGTTGTTCATGGTGGCCTTTTCTATTTGTAGTGTCACTTTACTGTAATCCAACCCCGGTCAGGGACATTATAGCAGAGCTTAAATCCTGGGATCAAATGAAGCACTCACTCTGCCGGCACGTGCCACCTCTCTCACACACACACACACACACACACACACACACACACACACACACACACACACACACACACACACACACACA
>JBBJLS010000109.1:8948835-8964834 GCA_037577275.1 Bryconaethiops microstoma | reverse complement strand
CCACACATAAAACCACTCTTTACTGTAATAATGTTAATTGTATTTATTGTAATATTAATGTTTTAACACTAACTTAATACTACTCTCCAGTAGTAAACAGGTTTTAAGTATAATTTCCCCAGGTGCCTAAAACTTTTGCACGGTACTGTATGTTTGAGACAGAGGGGTCACACAGAAATGCAACACATTTAGCAGCAGTTTTTGGGGTCTGTTTGGTGTATAGCGCAAAATAAGGGATTTTTTTGTCAACTATGTTGTTTTTTTTTTCAAAATATGCAAATATATTTGAACTGCAAACACATTATTTTTCAAGTAGAATGATCAACTGCAGTAAACATCATTTCTAAAACAATGTTACATAATTTCTAATTAATGTCAAATAAAATAGTGAGCATCAACCAAGGCTCATGGTGTTATAAACCAAACTTGTAGACTGGGTTTAAAAAGATACATAGGCTTATTTTTAAATATTCTGAGAATGACTACTGTCAGTGACTACTGTCAGTCTATAGCCACAAAGGTAAATCTGTAGCTTCAATATCTTTTGTATAAACACTATGCATACATCAGCTTACCGGATTTGGAGTGCTAATTTGTCAGAATGCATTTCAGCATGTTACCACTACAAATTACAATTTATTAAGTACTCACAGTGCTTAACTGCTTAAGATCTGTCAGATGTTTAAAAATATTGCTTTATATTTAAATACCTAATTAAAGCCAGGGTTTATAGATTTTCCAAATTATGCAGCATAATATAGATAAACTCAGGTTGAGTACACACCGGATGAGCTCTTTCAGAGCCGTGGGCTCTGTGGCCTGTAGCTGGATGACCGAAGCATTAGGTGCGGCTCCCTGTAGGAGGTGTGGAGCCCGAGCTAGAAGGACTGCCCTGTGGGCCTGGAGCCGTAGGCCTGAACCCACACAGAGAGCGACATCCACCTCCTGCTCCTCTTGCAGCAGCCTGAAAACATGTCACACATTCAGCAACAGCATTTAGGTAAAGCTCAAAAGGTCCTGGGTTTATAATGAGCTAGTAGCTACTGCCGATGTTTTTCCAAAGGACAGATGCTTAATAACAGAAATGGTTAATCAGAGTCCTAAAATCACCACAACCCCTGATTTTTTAACAGTAGGGGTAATTGTCAGGTTTTAATGACACAGACCAGTAAAAAAACCTCAACGGTAATCATATAATTAATAATATAATTGTTTTATTTTTCAATTTTCACATACTGTTAGCGAAATGTCTTGGCTGAAGTAGATAGACTACTGCTACAGCCTCCCTGCAGAACACAGGCTAAGAGAAAACAGTTGTAAACTGAACATTATAATCTGAAAACAGTAGCTGTCCTGGTGATAATCACATGTGTATTTAATGGGGTTTTTTTGTTGTTCTATACATGTAAACCAAACTCCCTGAACTGCTTTTTGAATAAGGCAGAATAAAGGCAGCCAATCAGAACATAGACACAGTTACAGGCTGTTACTGTTATGGGATAAAAAAGGGGTCAGAAAATAGTCATGCATGAGTAAACTATGACTGTTTTTGGCTTTTTTGAGAGTATATTGACAGACACATGACATTAGGAAGAATGCCAAAGTTCCTTTCCTGCACATGATCAATACAATAGAACATGCTTGTTAATTGGTTGGCAGAGAGAGAAACTGAGGAAAATTCAGAATAAAAAACCTAAGCCCAGTGATTGTGCTGAGCTAAAGCCTAATCTGCCTTTGCGTTCGCTCCACATCACCATCATCATCATCATCATTCACGTCCTCACTGACTGATCTGGGTGACCCAGTATCCTGCT
Source organism: Bryconaethiops microstoma (assembly GCA_037577275.1). Taxonomy (NCBI): domain Eukaryota; kingdom Metazoa; phylum Chordata; class Actinopteri; order Characiformes; family Alestidae; genus Bryconaethiops; species Bryconaethiops microstoma. The sequence continues at coordinate 8,963,020 of JBBJLS010000109.1, read as the reverse complement.
GCGCCCTGGAGCGCTGAGGAGCATGGAGGTGACCGCTGTGCCACAGTGACAGAAAATTAGGTTAGAAGAAGCTTCCTAGTGATCATCCGTGTTTTCAAAGTTGTGTTCATTTTGCACGCTCTGAAAGTCACGACTAAAAAGAAACACTAAAAAAAAAAAAAAACAACCAAAAAAACCCCTTTTCCTTATTTGACTCAGTGTGCTTTTACTAGTGTTGCATTGCAGGGTTCTTTTTTACATTTGCATACAGTAGTGTCCTAAATTTCACTCGCCACACCCCTTCACTGGAAGAAGGATTTGGTTTGCTGTTCCTTATATATTTGTATTTGACTGTCCTATTCTGTAACATAGATTATTGCTGTAAACCTAAGAGCAATGCACATATACAAATCAGCTAGAGAGAACCATCATATGTGCTTATTATATTGTAAAAAAAAAAAAAAAAAAAGAAAAAGAAGAAAAAAAATACATTTAAGAAATCTATGATATACTCTCCAAAGTTTACAATTCAAAAGTAGGATAGCCTCATACTACAGAATGATGCGACAAGAGGAAAGGAAGGTTTTCCTCAAGATGAATGACAGCTCTGTATAATAATTACCTGTTTAGGTCTCCAGACAGAGCACTGGCCAGGCATTTCCTCAGATTATTCTTATATTTGCGCTCTTTTGCCTGGAATTCTCGGGCCGCCTCCGCAGAGAGCATAGCAGACTGATGTATGCAGCAGAGCTGCCTATCACAGAGTATCACTGTCCTGTCAGCATTCAGTAGGGACGTCTATAGCATTTCTGCTGTTCTGTTGGGAAACAGAAGAACCATCAGCTTGCATTTCTCACTTGCTTTTGTTTGCAGATATTACATTAAACTATATCCAGAAGCACATCAGTGGGGGTTACCAGTATATTGATTATAAATAGTTCAGTTCTCTAAATGTGATTCTATGTTCTAAGATGTGTGTCCAAAAGTCTGTAGACCCCTTCTCATGGAACCTTTAATCAGAAATCAAGGGTATAAATAGGAAGTTTGTCTCCCTTTTGCTGAAGTTAACTACCTCTACTTTTATGCGAAGATTTCAGACTAGATGTACGTCAACAGTTTCCCCAACCATAACTTGAATCCTGGTATTTTAAATGCCAGCGGCACATTTCACTTTACTATAACTGCACACCTGCACTTTGTATTGTCCTGTTTTAAAAACTTAGATTTATATTTATGTGTGTATCTCTTGCCCTATATTTGTATTTTAGTATTTTGATATTCTGTAAAATGAACCATGGAGGGCCTGTGTGGAACAGCATTTCAGTACACTGTATACTGAGTATGTTGTTGTACTGACAATAAACAAAACCTTGAATCTTGAATCTAAATGTTGGAACACTCCTGATTTGACTGCATTGAGCCACAAGAGCATTAGTGAGGTACATGTTGGATGATTAGTTCTGGATCACAAATCTGACTCCAACTCATCTTGAAGATATTGAAGAGCTCCATCTATCCAGTGAATGCAGATCCACCGGCCCATAGTTCAAAGATGATGTTTTTTCTGTGTTTAACCCATTCACTAAGTGAAGCGGTGGGCAGCCAGCACCGCAGCACCCAGAGACCAGTATGTGGGGATGGTACCTTACTTAAGGGCACCTCAGTGGTGCCACTTGCAGTCCTGAGATTCAAATCACGACCTTCTGATCGCAGATGCAACCCTCTAACCACTAGGTCACCAGCCCATTAGCCAGTGTTTTGCATTGGGCTTGGTTAGTGCTTTTTTATGGAGATTATACACACTGGGTATGATACTGAAATCCTGTCCTACCACTGGGTTGTTCCATAAAGTAGCTAAATGTATTGATTTTGAGGCGTGTCTGGACACTTTTGGACATATTATCGATCCTAGTAATAAAAATGTGTCATTAGAGACCTCTGTAAAGAATGCAGAAATTATAAATTATTTACAAATATCCACAATTAAGCTGTTTGCTGGACGAATCAGTAACTTACTGAGAGGAATTAAGTCAAACAATCGAAATATCGACTTATAATAGCTCAGTTTCCAGCCCTGGTTGTTAGCAAAAGCAAACTTTCACCTTATTATGTAAGACACCATTTACGAATAGTCAAAGTTTTATTTTGAATTAATTTCTACTAAAGATGACTGTGCTAAAGTGACTGAGCTAAAGTACACGCTGAATGGAAGCTACTATACAAACATTTCAAGAAATATCTGGAACATAAACAGCCTTGTTAGTTTCAGACTAACAAACTGCAGCTCAAAATAAACGCTGCCTGGTAACGTTACTTGAGGGAAACAATGTTACTGCCAGGCTCCAGGGATACAAGTCAGCTTATCAGAAGCAATAGCAATATGAAAAACAGGCTGTTATTATCAATTTTACCGTCACCGAGCGAGCTGACTGTCTTACTAAGACACCAAATTCACCCGTGTTTGAAACACACCTTTCTGTCCAGTGTAAAAGCACAGCAATATTACATTTTTGCCTCAAATATGTAAACTATCTCCATGCAGAGCACAAAGCACTGACCTGTACCACACCTGCACGAGCCGAGGCAGCAGTGTCCTCCGGGGAGAGTGGTATCCACATACTTACAGATCTACAACTCTGATAAAACCTCCATAGTGTCTGGAATTACCAATGAGTCTTAATTTCTCTGGTCCTTCACAAACAGCGGTCTAAAAACGACTAAAAATGACAGCGCACAATGAACTGCCCCCGGAAATTTTGATAGTAGGGGCGGGCTGAGGAATGCTGCCCTCAATTGGTCAAGGTTATTAACTACAGCCTGTGTGCTCATTTATTTATTTATTAAGTTTTAAAGGGCCCGTGTCCTCACTGAAGCTCAGAAACTGGAGGTGGCAGAGTTGAAAATAGTAAGATTAGAAGTGCATTAGGAGAGATGAGGATGGACAGGATCAGGAATTTGTTTATTAGAGGGACAGCTCGAGTTGGACCTTCTGGAGGAAAAGTCAGAGAGGCGAGATTGCGTTGGTTTGGACATGTGCTGAGGAGATACTCTGAGTATGTTGGAAGAAGGATGCTGGGGAGAGACTCTGAATGTGTTGGGAGAAGGATGCTGAGGAAGGACCTGCAGGGAGGAGAAGAGGAAAGCCTAGTAGGAGGTTTATTGATGCGGTGAAGGAGGACATGCAGGCAGTTGGTGTGCGAGAGGAAGATGCAGAGGATAGAAGAAACAGAGACACTTGATTCGCTGTGGTGACCTCTAATCAGGAGCAGTAAAAGGAGAAGAAGGGGTCCATGTGCTATATTTTTCTGAAAACAATTTACTCCCCCAGGCCCAGGATAATTGATGATGTTTGTGTTGTTTTATTGACACAAAATATGATTCCTACCTGTGGTTTTCTCAGTCTATATATACAGTATGTCACAACACAGGATTCAGGCATGCTAGTTCTGTTACTGCTCCTATCATCAACACTGCAAGTTTTCTTATCCTGTAAATTATTGTACTGTTGTACTTTTTGCACTCTCTCTCGCAGTCCTGTCCTGCCTGCACTTGCATAGGCTTTTGGTGTTTCTGTTTTTGTTTTTTTTGTGTTGCACCTTATTCCCGGAAGAACGATGTTTCATTTCACCGTGTACTGTGTTTTTGGTTGAAATCCTGTTAGATTCTGGAACATAGCTGTAAGGACTTGATTGCATCCAGCAACAAAAGCATTAGTGAGGTAAGGTGTGGGTACCAACGTATCTCAAAGGTTTTCTCTATCATCTCTATCATTTTAGAGAACACAGCTCCACTGCTTTACAGACCAGTGTTGGGGGGCTTTATATGTCTTTAGCAAATATTTGGCAGTGGGCATAAGGACTTAATAGGCTCATGTATGGCTGCATTGTAGCATTCCATTTGACTGGCCATGCTTTTCTATGAACAGGCTGCGTGTGTGTGCAGCTGAACACCTATGTCAGTAATGGGTGCACCTTTAAGTTGCAGAAGTAACTAATTAGATACTTTTTGACATCAAAAATCATGACGTCACTGGACAATAAGATGAATAAAGTTGTGACATGAGTCAGGCGCTACAGAGAATTTTGTTAGTCAAGTTTGATGTGCTTTACAGAACCATGATTGCATGAGCGTAGTCCTATATGAGGACGTTGCTGGATTTTCATGTGTTCAGGCAGACAGAACTCGGTACGATAGTGGATAGCACAAGTGAGGGGGGGGGGGGGCGGGGGGTCCTTGCCCTTTTGTTATTGAGCAGTGGTGCCACTCGGGTCACACTGTGATTAAGGAATGCATCTGCAGCCTGGACATTGAGCTGTTAGTAGTGGGGTTACATCCATACTATTTACCCAGAGTGTTCTCAAACTTGATCTCCGTTCACACTTTACTTTCCCAACAACAAACCACGGGTCACCAAAGACATCCAAGCTCTCCTGAATGAGAAGAAAGAGCAGGGAGGGAGCCAAGAAGGTACAAAGGTACTTGTCTGCGAAGTTAAAGGAAGGAATGGACAGCTACAGGAGAAAGCTGGAGTAAAGGCTGAACAACATCAGGTACGGAGGGGCATGAAGACAATCCAGAATCCAGGGCACTGAAAGTGACATTGAGTGCCAAGAAGTTTGACCTGTTTTTTAAATAGGCCTCATTCTAGCATCCCCTCTGGCTCCAGCGTGACCTTTGTGGCACCCAGTGCTTCTGCTTCGTCTATCAGTGCCTCGCCAGAATGCAGCTCTCCACCCTACCTCTCTCCCTCTCCCACCATTTCACCCAACAGAGCCTCCGCCCCTCGCTGGTGGCAGCCCACTGCATCACTTGGTGAATGGGCATGACTACAAGGGGCCACTTTGCTTTAATATTTTTAGTATCTTGATGCTATTTTGTTGTGCAATTTATTATTGGGTTTAAATCATTATAACTATGTGCACTATTGTCTTATTATAATGCGCAATAGTCTACCATGTGCAATATCGTGCAGTTTTCTTACTGGATGCTAAAACATTGTCATCATGTGTAATATCTTATTATTATATGCAATAGTCTCACCATGTAAATATCACTACTTATGTCAGTATTACTTATATACTACTAATCTCTCCTGTGTGCAATAACATACACTTAACAACTATTTTAGCTCCTAGTAACTTAACTGCAAGTTACTCATCTATAGTGTTTACACCCGAGCATTTGTGTACATAGCTGTGTTTGGTTTAGAGGGTTTTATTGGATTTATTTAGACTTAATATTTTATATTGTTCTTGTCTGTGTGTGTGTGTGTGTGTGTGTGTGTGTGTGTGTGCAATTGAAACGTAAGCAATTTCTTCCAGGATCAACAAAGTTTTCTGATCCTGATTCTGACTTTGTAATATATATTTTGCATATTATATTTTCGCATGCAAAAGCATTGCATACAAAATAAGCGGAGTCCAATCAGTGTTCTGGCTATCATTTATTTGCTTATAAAACCCAAATGGTGCAGAGCTGGTTCAGTGGCGTTTATATGCAGCGTGTAGGAAGAGATACAAAAAAGTGTACAATATTTAAACATCACTTTCCGTTTTATCTTACAGAAGGATCAAAATAATGACGTTCGCAAATATTTGCGCCAAATATTGTCAAAAAATACAAAAACAAAAGGAGAGGAACAACATTTTCAATATTTACCCATTAAGATAACACTACCTGAAAGAGAAGTAGAGGGATTCTAGTCCCAGCAGATTTGTCTGGATTACAGAGTAGCGACCCCACAGCTTAACTTCCACAGACATGGCACATCTTTTTATGTCGCAAAATGGTACTATTTCAAGTCAAAAGGCACCACACAATACAATTCACTCACGAGGAGATTTTGCCACAAACGTACTTACAAATGTCACCAACAAACTTTTAAGGCGAATGTCATGTGCAAACTGGAGAAAAATTGATCAAAATGCGCTACTCTCTAATTAGCCGCTCCTACTACAATGTGCTTCTGTTCTCCACTAGGCTTTGTTCTTGTGTTTGAGTAGATATCTGAGATATGTCAAATTCAAAAGGATACTTGCATTAATCAAAGAGGCATTTCACAAAGGAGGATTTCAGGATTTCTCTGTGAACTGGATAACATAAGCCAAGAGCTGAAATGTATCCAATAGGAGAAGAATTTAAACTCTACTCTGTTGGACAAGGGGTGGGCAAGATCATGGCATGTTACTGTGTGATAAATTATACCACAGTATGCTTATTTAAATTGTGGATATCGTCTAGAACACTGAAATACTAAATGGATAATGAAAATGTCACATTGAGACCAATTATAGAGTCTATAAACAGTAACAAACAGTATGTAGTAGCCATGTTCTTATTTATTATTATAATTATTTAATTAAATTCTTTTGTACCAACTGCTTGAATTTTTTCCATCCGTATTTTACGTAGTTCATCTTTGCATATGTGTAATTACAACCGAACCAAGAGAACTGTAAGTATTGTAATACAGTTATAGTTTGCCTTTTTCAAACATGGCACTACAGTTTTGCTGGTGCTTTTGTCCATTCTTACCTTTAAGCAAAAATCTCCAAAGAAGAAATATTGTGACACATAATGTGCATCGTGATATTGTCTTTAGTGTGATTTCATATCAATCAACTGTAGAGTGAATATGCTTGACTTTTGGCTTACATCATCTGGGTGCTGTTCAACAAAGCTGGATTTCTCAGTTTAGCAAGATAACTTCAGCCCAACGATAAGTCTGCCTAATAGGTAAAGGGCTGAGGGACATTCTTGTTGGATTTTGCTTGACTTTGGGCTGAAGTCTTCTAGTTGAATGAGAAATCTTACTTTGTGATGAACCCTCATCTCCCCAGTTAGCTGAGAAATCTTTGTGAAATACTCCACTGAATGTTTCTTGTTACTTTTGTTGTTGTTTTCACAGATATACCCCCGGTCCCCTTCACGGGAGAAAGGACCCCTTTAAAAAGTCAGTTCCTGTAGTTTTTGCGTCCTTCACCCTCCTTGAGGAAAGTCCATATGAGTGTGTTGACGATGTCGGGCTGGTCCTGCTGCAGCCAGTGGCTGGCTCCGGAGATGATGTTGAGGCGGAAGTGGTTTCGGATGTAGAGGCGGCAGGCCTCAGCCATGTCCTGCTCCAGAAAAGCGTCTCTCTCTCCCCACAGCAGCAGGACGGGCGAGCGCACTTCACTCTGACTGAGAGGGAGATAGCTGAGGGGGAAGAACACAAACAGAGGGACAGAAGCCAATAAAAATACAGGAACGTAGTATACAGTCATAGATAAACATGTGCCCAAAATTCTGGTTGTTCAGTACTACTCTACATGACCACAAATACTAGCAGTTAACATAATAAAGAGGTTTACATTGTATACTAAAGTGACAGTGGAAAATCGATCATTCAACAAATGTACAAAATGATGCTGCCTTTTAATTGCTTTCATGTTTTTGTCAAACTGTGATATTTCTAAAACAATAGCTTGCCAAAACATTTTACTTCTAATTTTAAATACAGATAATACATATTAAATACATTTAATACATATTAAAAAGTAATTTTGGAGCATTTCTATTGGTTTATTTAAAAGTTTTAAAAAATGTAAAAGGAGGCTGCTGTATTCAAATGATGTACAAAACTAAAAATTGACTTAAAAAAACAACTTGGTTTTCTTTGGACTGCAAGCATTTGTTGTTAGTATATTCCAAAAAAAGAACAGAAATGCTAGAAATAGTGGTATGACCCCTTTTGAAGATTTTGTGTGAATTATGATCATATTTACATAGTGACACATAAGCCAGTGTTTTTAGATTACTTAACAAGTGAGGGAACTGTGTGATGGCTTTGGTTTGCAATTTGCGTGAAACTTAATATGCTAGAGATTATATTTACCAACCAGATGAATGTTTCATTACACAGAAAGAATGATTTGGTTAACTGGTTTTTACAAACATTGTTTCAATGTTCAGTTTCATTACATTACAACATCACAGATTAGATATAGTCTCGTAACCCCAGTGTAAAATTAAACAAACAAAAAAACAAACCAGACACTGTGTCTTGGCTGAAAGACTATACTTTTGGGGAAACTGTATAAATTTAATTTTTCATTGAACTATTAAAAATACGATTTAAAAAAATATATATAGCTCTTCATAGCAAGTCCTATGCATATTAGTGAAAATGCCATTTCTTTCTTGCCCCCTTTGCTATTCTCTCTTCTTCCTCAGCACACGTCCTGCCCTGAGACATTAATAAAGGCTGGTGAAGGAACAGATGGAGGGCCAGCTGAGCATGCACCCCTCACATGCTCACAACACGGCCTCAGCCTGTGCACTAATATACACTGTTCACAATGCAATTCACACTAGGTATGGCTCCAAAGTCCTTACTGTAGACAGTCCAAAAAAGAAAACACTAAAGAATACATTTTTACTTTATTTGTATTTTTTGCATTTCAGGTTACATCTTCATCAGATCTATGCGGACATGACAAAGGACTGCTCTCTGTAATGTAAGCAGTAAGGACATTTTCTTGACACAATGCTTTTAAAACAATCTATGTTGAACCAAAGTGGTTCGCAGCCTTACAACAGACTTAAAACCCCACGAATTTGACTGATTAGATTTTGAGAACACTTGATTATGGAAATAGTCCAGTACAATTATATTGTGAGGTTTTAAAGCTGTTGTAAGGCTGCAAATTTGGTTCTAAATAGTCAATAAACTGTACTTACTGCTTACATTCCAGAGAGCAGTGTAAATTGCAATCCTGTGTCATATCTGCACTGACATTACAGCAGGACTGCAATTTATCACTCTCAGTCCTCCTGTGCTATACTGTAATGTTGCAGATCTTTATCATACCTGTGCAGACATGACCCAGGACTGCAATCTACACTGCTCTCTGTAATGTAAGAATATTGTATTGATATACACTTTTAAAACTATTTATGTTGAGGCAAAATGATTTGAAACCTCACAAAATATCTGCTAGTATTGAAGTACTTACTTAAGTCAAGTGTTCCCATAAAGTTAGGAGTAAAATATGTTTTGTGACAAAGTGAAGACATTGTATTAAACACGTTTAACCAGCCCTGACAAATGATGAGTGACTAATATACATATAGGAGGGCCAACAACAGTCATGCTTATTCTTAACATGGGTCTGTTGTCTTAATAGCAAACATACGATGCTGCAGCTCTCAGTGCTGATCCTGATCACTGCTCCCAACTAGGCCTGTCACATTGCACCCGTCTGCACTGGGATGACTTGGAGAAAAATTTTAGTAATTATTTTCAACAGTCCTATATGTTTTTACATCACAACAAATCAAATGTGAACAGACTGCATCTGATTGAGAGAAATATATTAAAAAGAGGAAACATTCACTGAAATGTTATTCAGCTTAATATAACAGGTTCAGAGGGTGCTGCTGAGTAACATTTTTTAATTTTATGTACATATATACTGTATACAAATGTTTTTTTCTTTGCTCCTATTTTCCACTTTGATGAGAAATATACATTTTGCTTCATTACACATTAATCTATGCACCAGTACACCTGATCCAACTGATGTGCTAATTAACGAGCCGATCCTAAGGTGCACTGGGTGTGTTAGACCGAAGAGAACAACATGCGTGGCGGTGGTACCTCAAGAAAAATATAGAGAACAGTGGGTTTAACAGGTCACGCAAATTACTAGCAGCGCTCATTCCGGACACTAGAGGGAAGCACTCTCTCATCTTTAGTTTAAGGACAATGGGATTGGAAATATACCCTACAGCGAGTACACAAAATGCAAATGAGAGCGACAGGAATTGGACAGTGTGATTTCTGTCATTACTGAGGAGGTTAAAATCCTCAGTCTTCAAAGGAGGATACAAATAGAACACAACAGAGAGTACACATCCTAGGGTCTGTAAATCAATCTGCTATTATTCCAACAGCAACACCAGCACACGTGCTGACAGTTAAGGACTATACTGTATGGACAAAAGTATTGGGATACACCTGTTCTTCAGGGTTTGGGCTAGGCCCCTTTCTTGCAGTGAAGGGCTTAATCTTAATGCTTCAGCAGACCAAGACATTTTGGACAACACCATGCTTCCAACTTTGTGAAAACAGTTTGCGGAAGGCCCTTTTTTATTCCTGCACAAGTGGGCCCCAGTGCACAAAGCAAGATCCATAAAGACATGGTTGGCTGAGTGGAAGAAGAGTGGAAGGAGAGTATTTGAATGCAACGTCACTGGTGTTGGTGTTAGTGTTGGTTGGTGTAATGGTCTGGCGTCCCAATAGTTTTGTCCATATAGCGTATGCCAGTTGCTACGCTATATACACAAAAACAAAAATAAACTAAATAGCAGAGTGTGTGATGATTCAATTTTTTCAGTCTACATATATGGGTTATACCTGATATTGCACGCCTTCTTGCATTGAATACACCTGTGCTAGGAATCGTATTGCAATCAGTTTTGTGTTGGTAAAAGTATTTGCAGTCACATACTTGTGTGGGGTATGTTTCTGACCTAACATTCTTCCACACAATGCAGCAGCGAAACCATTCATCCGATGTGGAACATCCAGATCTAACTCACCTGAAGACGTTTCTGAAGTAGTTCAGTGCAGCAGTGAGAGCTCCAGGCTGGGACAGAGCATAAAGGTACGCCTCCAATTCCTCTGTGGTAAGCCAGCGGCCTTTCCGGCCAATCCCTGTGCTCCGGCTGGTGAACAAACTCTTCAGAGCCTGCAGATCCAGTCCATTAAAAATAGAATCATATAGGCTAAGCCTATATGTGCTCAAATTCACAAATACCAATGTTAGAATGAATCAACTGCATTGCAACAGTTTTATGGTATTGCATCCAGCGTGTCAAAGAAAGCATTATTTCAGATGCAAAGATCGCACTGCCTGACTCGTCTCACCACCACTGTGGAGAAATCTAACCTATACCAAATGAGCTTGTTGACAGGACAGCAATTTAACTATGCAGAAACGTTAAAAATTATGAAATCATTTTTTTAAAGCCAGTTTTGAGGCTAGAATCTAGACCTTTAGTCCCATAGCAGCTCAAGCAGAGTGCCACTTTTCAGCAGGATTTATGGTGTGACACATGGCATTGGGAATTTCTGTAAAACGATGATTCTAACATCCTAAATCACAGACTGTGAGTGATAAACCCTGTTCTCCCATACCCTGCTTAATCACGGCTGGTTTCACTGCAGCACCAGCCATCAGGATGCTCAGCTGTGTCACTGTTTTCCCTCACATTAGGCACCTGGAGCTATCCGGCTGTCAGCTAATAAACTGGTGTCAGCGCCTGCCTGGACAAACTGCAGCTGACTGTATGAGCACAGGGGCAGCACAAGTAAATAAGCATTTCTGATAGCAGCTTTTAGTCTGCCATGTGCACAAGAACACTGCACATATAGGCCACAGACCTGTGTGTTTGCTAGAATGGGCATTTGTCAGTCATATGACATTTTATTAGTATCCAATAAACCATATTCAACTCTGAATGACCTGCTGAACTGATACCCGTGCAATTAACCTAAATGAATTATTAGAAGCATAAATTATCTCTGGCTAATAGCTGATTAAAACCAATTGAAGAAATTCAAGTCACACCTCATTTGTTTGTAAGCAGAAGGGTAGATATTTCATGATTTGAGCTTGATGACTCATGTATGCAGTCTTTACATTCTTGCCATATATTGCCAAAAATACATACTAATAAAGAAAGATATGTTCACCTTAAAGTCATTGATAGAAAGCATAAGCTCTGGGAAGCATGGTAGCTGGAAGAAAAAGTAGTAACTGGACTTGAGCATCTGACTGGGATGACGAAGAGCATAATCTGGGTAGAAGAGAAGAGAAGAGAAGAGAAGAGAAGAGAAGAGAAGAGAAGAGAAGAGAAGAGAAGAGAAGAGAAGAGAAGAGAAATTTAGATATTTAGATATTTTAAGCATAGAAACCTGACATAACTAGGACTATTTTCTGCAGGTCAAAAGTGACCTTGTAAGTGGACCACAAAATCTCTTGCATCTATGACTGAAGTGTTCCAGTAATTATCTCCTCCTTCAGGCAGAAGAGAAGCCAGATGGAGGAAGCTGTCCTGAGACAGCCTCACAGGATTCAGTAATAATACTTAATTCTGAATGATGCCAATCATGCGAAAACCTCCAAAAACCAGACTAGAGCCTCAAGACTTGAAGACATGTTCAGAGTTCGAAATGTGCAGAGTTTGAACGTTTGGACTTGCTTATGTGGTTTTTGAAACTGTACTATAAACTAATAACTGTAAATAAAATGTTGTCAAATGAACTGAAAACAAAAAAATGGACAAAATTATGTTGCAGAGCTAGAAACAGTTAATTTGTCCATTTGAGGCTACAAGGAGGAGAACTTACCGGCGAACACACACGGGTGAGGGCTGTTCAGAACTACCAGCTTTGCCACCATCTCAGGGTAATGAATGGCAAAGAGCCATGCGATAATCCCCCCCCAGTCATGACCCACAAGGAAACATCTGTTGTATCCTGTTGAGAGAATCAGAGAAACTATGTGTAAGAATAGTATTTGTGCATATTTGAATTCGACTTGTCAGGACCCGTGTTTTTAAAGTGAATAGTGTCCATTGGTCATACGTGAACACACCACCACACAGCAGACAGTGGGAATGGTACAAAATTGTTCTTTGCATTTAGCCCATTCACCAAGTGAAGCAGTGGGCAGTGCAGCAACGCAGCACCTGGGGAGCAGAGTGTGGGGATGGTACCTTGCTCAAGGGAACCTTAGTGGAACCACTGGCAGTCCTGGAACAAATACATTTCATTCGCATGATATATAACCTGTATGAATTAATGTATGAATGGACAGAAGCAGATGCTTAAATCTTTCATACCTGACGTATCGTTGGCTATCCATTCAGAATCTGTGGGGCAAATCTATTAAGGGTTTGGCAGTAAAATGTGATCACATCTGACCCTAATGTGGGTTGTTGTTGCTCAGATGTTACACGTTAGTACATATGAATTTTTCGTAATGTCTTATCTTGAAATAACTATACATTCTTTAATACTAACAAGTTTATTTAGACATATTGTCAAAATATCTAGACGTAGTCAATTGTTTCTGTTATTTCAACATTATTTTGAAAGACTAAATCAAAATACAAAGAAAATGCCCCATGCTGCCTTTATTGTTGAATACACTAGAGTAGCTACAGTGTGAGCATGTACATACATACAGAAAGCAATTCACATTAAAACAGAAACACTTTTGTATCATTGTTTCTTTAATTGAATCAGACTGACAAAAAAGCCCACTGGAGTGAGAAGTACATTAGAATTAAATATACAAAGTCCTCAGGAGTATCCTAAAATTCAAATAGGGATCCAGTTTGGCCAAGGCCCTACTCATATGTATGCTAAATTATGTAATGATAGTTTGTTATTATATTAGATAGAATTATATAGATTAAATTCTTCTCATATGTCAATTGAAAGAGTGGATTTAATAGAAGAAATAACAATTTGAAAGGCCCAGGAATAAAAAATTAATTTAAAAAATAAACACAAAGCGTCCTTCAGAACAAAGACATAGAAGAAACACTTTTGGTTTCCATTCATCTGAGTGGTTTTCAGTTTATTTTTGGTACCTCTTTTCTGAGTGAACCTTAACAGCAGACTGCGTCTACCTGCATCACAACCAAGGCACTAAAATGAACTGTTTGCGTTTTCATGGCTGCTTTAATTTAGTGCTGATTTTAACTGAACAACTTTATCAAGCCACATAAATGGTGTAAAAATATGGTCTGTGGTGCACAATCTGTGTGTCCTAAATACTGAGCATATCTATATGTCTCCATGCACACGTGAGTGAATCAGTGCGGTTATAAAGCGCATTAGAGTCGCTGAGGTGAAATAGGTCTACTACTTTTTCAACACATCACACACGTCTCCTCCAGACTCAGAGTGCCAGGATGGGAAGTGACGTCTATGTGGAACGGTAGCTATGAGGCACAGCACTGGGTGTGTCCTCCTCATCCCTTAGTAACGTCCAGCATTTACGTCCATCGCCAGCTGCGACAAACTTTCTCCTGATGATTCATTCTGTGTCAGTACAGCCACACAAACTCACCTCAACACACACACACACACACAAACACACACACACACACACACACACACACACACACACACACACACACACACACACAC
>JBBJLS010000109.1:8920904-8935596 GCA_037577275.1 Bryconaethiops microstoma | reverse complement strand
GAGAGAGAGAGAGAGAGAGAGAGAGAGAGAGAGAGAGAGAGAGATACAGCAAATAGAGACGAAGGGAGGGAGAGAGGAGGGCAGGAAGAAAGAAAGACAGAGAAAGATAAATACTTACATACGTATATATTATGTGACCATTTGTGCCCAGCCCTCTGCAGCTGGTATGATGGAGATGCTTGGGGTTGTTTACATAGCAACAGCAAGCCCATACTGATTTATACACACCATAACCAATTAGCTAACCCATCACATGTATGTGTGTATGTGTATGTATCTGTGTTTATATGTGTCTGTCACTAATAATCTAGTTAAGAGTAGTGGATTAGTCCTTTTACAGAAAACATGCACCCACCCAACCACACACACACACACACACACACACACACACACACGTCTAAAATGCATACCATAGACACGCATTGCAGATCACCTGAAAGTGTCTATTTGAGCACAGATAACGCTCATATGTGGTTAACCAGCATGTTTCCCTGCTTTCACTGCTCTGCCTCACCATCAGTGTCTCATGCCCCCCATTCCACTACGCGAGTAAGTGTATGATCATCACGGGCCAGCCGATAATCAGAGACAGCTGGGGTGATCGTGCTCTTTCCATTGTGTTTTTCTTCGTTTAAAAAAAGACAGAGGAAAAAAAGGAGAAGAAAAAAATATATACAACACGAGTTGGCGAGGCCTACGGAGCCATTACTGAAAAAAAATCTCAGTTGCAGCAGTTTTTTAACCCTTTGGGTGCTGTCAGTCAGAGAGCAACTTGAACAACATAACCATTACTACCTTGCTTCAAACTAAGCCGTGTCCTTCCAGTGCTTTAAAGAGTAAACAGGAAATATGCTCTCCGTCACTGATGTCTTAAAGTGAAAGTCTGGCAAAAGAAAACTGAGTTTTTCCTGCTTACCCTAGACACACTCGAAATTTGCTTTTGCTCTGAGGCCGATGTTGTTAATGAGTAATGGAAACTTCTAGCTGCCAGATTGACATTGTGCAAACTGCATACCTGCATCATTGCTGATGTTGTTTCTGACGCCATATGACATACTGTTATCCATACAAATGGACAGTACAGAGGTGCTGACAACTACTCTTGTCCATTTGTATGTCCAACAGTATGTCATACATTGTCAGAAACCACATAAACAAATCTACTTACCTAACCGCTCCACATGGTCTGATGCAATGTAATGATTCAGGCATATAAGTTGCATAATGTTAATTGATGGGGTATAAGCTTCCATTACCTGTTATCAACATTACCCTCTCAGCTCCAGTGCCAGACTAAAGAAGCAAACTTCAGACCCCAAACCTATCTCGGCTGACGGGAAAGCATTGTGTAAATTAGACTTTTTTTGTTGAACTCACTTTAATCTTCCTGCTGTGAGTGCCAGTATTTCTCAACACCCCCTATAATTCATATTCTTATTAGATACATTTTTGTTTGCGCTGCGTTTCTACTGCTGTGACTCTGTCCCATCCAGAGAGGCTGTGGGGGAGGGCTTTTGGCCGCAGCAGCAGATGAGCCACGGATTTGTCCTGATTTATACTAAAGTGAGGTATCCCAGGTGGTGACTCTGGCCGGTTTGTCTTCCCTCGAGAGTCCATCACCCCCTCCGCATCCCCCCACCTCTTCACTCCCCCCCTGAAATCACTCCTCCGCCTCATAGAGAAAGCTCTGTCTGTTGAATGGAAAGGTTTGTGGAAAATATCAGACACTTTTTTCCAAAAGAGGAGTAATCTGCCTACTCCTGTGCAGTAAATAACTACTATAACTTTAAAATCTCCCTCTCTCCTTCTCTCTCTCTCTCTCTCTCTCTCTCTCTCTCTCTCTCTCTTTCTCTCTCTCTCTCTCTCTTGCTCTCTCTCTCCCTCTTTCTCATTTGTACATTACATTTACTTTAAAATTTGGAGTGTTTATTGTCGTTTTGCCATCCTGTCAATTTACTGTACATAATCATTTAAGCATAATTTTATCATTCAAATCAATTAATAGGTAGTTGCATATGGAATTATGTTTACAATCCATATACTCTGTATTGACAGGTTCAGGACTGAACTCCTGACTGCTTGTTTTCCAGTTATAAAACAATGAACATGCTGCAAAAGTGTAAAGGATGTACATCTCTTTCAGCAAAACAAGACACACAGCAATAACTTTTCATCAAAGACTTGTAAGGGTCAAATAGATGCCCTTATAAATTTCACACATTGAAAGTCTCTTGCTGCCTCTGTTGCTTTGTTATCTGTTCCTTCCCACACTTCTTAATGATTTAACTCAGTAGGAGGCCTTTTGACCTTTTCCTGCGTGTTGAAGCCCTGGCTGCCCTCTAACTTTGCTTGAATGCTTTTGTGCCCAGTCAGTGTGAATGGAAACGTGTAAAAACTCTCACACTCGGCTCTTTAGGCTTTTCAGAGTGGCCACTGTACTCGCCACTTATGACCAGTGTGTAAGTACATGAGAGTATTTTTCTGTCATTCTCTTTCTTTTTAACTCCCTCGAATTCAAGCACACACGCACACACACACACATACACGTACAGAGGACATCCATTCTTCAAAATAAAGTGTGAGCCTGCTCTATAAACACACAATAGTCTGCACAGTACTCAAGACCACATAAATAATGGACAACTTTCACTCTACTTTTTTATTGCTATACATCTATTTTACTTAATACCGCTGTTCCTTCTACTCTTCAGTCATCCCCAGACTGTCTGTTCCACCTCTAGCTGTATATTTGAAAATGTTTTCATACACCACCTGAGCAGCTTACCCTTAAGCCTGGAGCCTATCTCAGCACTCATGGGACAGAAGGTGGAGAAACACACCAGTCCATCACAAGGGAGACACACTATCATACACACATTCACATCTAAAGGCCATTCAGAATCTCCAGTCCACCTGACATGCATGTCTTTGGACTGTGGGAGGAAACCGGAGCACCCGGCAGAAATGTAGTGAACATGCACACATACTACCCACCGCACCACCCCTGAATGTTTTCATTTTTTTTAATAAAAATTTTCCTCAGTTATAAATTCCTTGTATGTAAACATACTTGGTTAATAAGCAATTCAAAATTTCTAGAAGACCCACTCCGCTCTCACTAAAGAGGAATTCTTATTCAATAATTCTCCATAATGCGGTCGATGAGATGTGAACAAAATCAACCACTTCATGTAATATCTTCCTGTGAGTTAGCTTTTAGAGACAGTAAACACTAGAGACAGTAGGGCTGAAACAATTATTCAAGTAACTCGAATAATTCGATTACAAAAAATGTCCGTTTAATTTATGTCACCAAAGTCCATCTATTTAAAATGTCTCTGCTATTGTATCACTCCTGGTGTCACTGTTTCACACGGACTGTTGTAACTGACACGTATTTCAAAGATTTAAGACGGTGCGTTTATTTTGCTCTCTTTGGAAATGGCGGAAAACGAAGATCCCGGTGTGCGTAAAAGGCAGAAAATGGTTCAAGTGTGGGACCATTTTACACTGCGTAAGGCGGACAACGGACCTGGCCTACCACAACAGTACATCGTCAATGTTGCAGCGCCTGAACCGAAAGCATCCTCATGTGAACTGTACTTCTCTAAGCGGGCTCAGAGCCTCTACAAGGTAACATACTTTTACGATTGCTAACTGATATGAACACCAGCGCTTGTTAGATCATACAGTATTTGTAATTATTTGTAGGCTGTGTTATGAGTTGATAGTGATGAGGCATGATAAGTAGAAAGAGGGCCTATCAGCCTGCAGAGTTTGAAGTGCCAGTGTACTTGCCCGGAAAGTTGCTTGGAAAGTTCGAGCTCATGGGAGCATCGCGCCAGTTCTCTGTGGAGGAGAGCTTTGGGACCAGTCACATTTGAGCTGAAGGTTCCTGTAAAACTTTGCGGCGGTAGGTGTTTCCCCAGCTGAGTTACGGGACAAAATGCTCCGTGACAGCCGGATCTGAACTTGGCAGCGCATTTAAAGGTGCATGTCGCCAACTCCCCCCCCCCCAGAGAACAATGTGGGAGGTTTTTGGCTAATAACTCCGGATCCCAGTGGGCTAAAAGGGTGAACCAGGGCTCGTTGGAAAGGTCTCCCGGAGACCTATCAGCCTGTGGAGCTTGGTACGGCTGAGTGCTTGTCCCACGGAGCAATGGAGCGCGGAGGTTCGCGTGCCTGTTACTCCGGTTCCCCAGGGAGGAGAGCTTCTTGCTTGGTCCCGTTGGAAAGGTCTCCTGGAGACCTGTCAGCCTGTGGCGTTTGAAGCGGCTGAGTGCTAGCCCCATGGAGCAACGCGGCTCGGAAAGTCCTTGCTGATTTTAAGAGGCCTTTCATGTTGCACAACACACTACTGATATAGTGATTAAAAACACAAAAGTAGGATTTTATCCGATTACTCGATTAATCGCTGAAAAAATTGACAGAATACTTGATTCCAAAAATATTCGATAGTTGCAGCCCTGCACTCCAGACATATGGTTCCTATCACCATCACTGTGAACAATTCTGACTCTGTAGGTTTTTTTTAGACTGAAGCTTTTCGTATCAAACCACTCTGAGTTCTTGATTTTAATATGTGATTTGAACATTTTGAAGAATTGCTAGGTACTGTTTAGTCAAGTTTGGAGTTTGTAGTGGAGATTTGTGGTGGAGGAGTGTAGTCAGGTGTTTTTAGACAATAATAAGAAATATTCACTGTTTTTAATGAAACACACAGATCATCACTAATATTTAATAGGGGCAGGACCCAATTAGGAAGGTGGCGGACCTGGATCAAGAACAAATTAAGTCCTGGGTTAAGGCCACTGAGTGATTTACATGCTTTTAAAGGTTAATTGCAACCTCTAACAGTATGTTTAGAAATAGTGTTCAGAATTACTATCTTTCTGCCTCCACACCGGCCCCCCTAGCATTTTGGCACTTCTTGGGAGTTCCAGCAGGGAGGATGTGGTGACTCTTCTTGCTGACTCCATATGCATGACGTATTTGTGTATGCTCCGAGGGCAGCCCGAGCTGAACTGGAGGAATATCTCTCCAAACACCCACGGACCCTGTCCTGTTTACTCTGACACTGCTCTCTCTCTTACTCTGTTTATGCACTGAGGCCAGGAATTTATTCAGGTGCGCTCCAAACATGCATGTCTGTGTATGTGTACACAATGAGGATGACACTTTCTCATGTAAGGAAGAAAAGGAAAAAACTGGCATAGTTCCATTCAGTGACATTGTACTGGTTACACTGTGATTTTTACTGTTACTTTTCAGTTAAGAAAAGATCTCTGGGGAAGGCTTCAATGGCACAGAACAGCTATTTGCTACCACTTTGGATATTTTTAGCTTCATTTTACTCATAAGCCCCAATTTTGGCATCCCTCGTTTCCATATAGTTTCTGAATAACAAGTCTTAGGATGTAGTGGATGCTTTTAGAGGGTTAAAACCTAAAACCCTAAACCTTTGACTGGCATGTACTGTTAATGGCTGACCTACTGATCCAGAACCATAGTAGATATGAACACACAGCTTCTCAGCGTGAGTTTCAGTCTGGAGAGCTTTTTGATTTGAGCGTATTCTTCCATTCATCCATTATAAATGTGTGAAAAGTCACTCTTCTTTGTCTTCTCTTCAAGTCTTCTTTATTGAAGAGTCCTCTCAGATGCTGTCCGTGGCATTATTTGTTCCTGGAGCATGTTATTCACTGTCTTAAAAAAGAAGCTCAAGAGCTTTTTTCCTCTCATCGGCTATAAAGCAGAGTAGACAGCCATATTGTGTGGCACATCCTGAACTTTCACAGTGAAAGTGAGTAATGAATGAATAAGTAGAATAAAATGTACCAAATTATAATGGCCTTTATCACTGTGAAAAGTGTTTTTGATAGAAACTGTGAGAATCGCCTGATTCACAGCAGTATGGGTGTGATGTTGTGTATTAGTGATGGTTTTGGAGACGGACACTTTATCTCTGAAATACTGACATCACAGAAGCAAAAACAGTCCTTAATGTCTTGTATTTATATAATCACAAATTGATTGACTAATCACATAAATGTATTTAAATAATATACTATACAATTATTACTAATTAGAATTTTGGATTATTATTTAAATATAATTACTTTCAGTTTATATTCTAATAGATTGTATATACATCTATACTTTTTGACTTTTTGACTTTGTTTCAGTGCCAAGCAATATCAGACATGTAAATTTTGTTTTTAATTGGTGGAAAACAAGACTTTACACACAACAATAACCGTTTATCAGATTCAAATCACAATAAAATATCTCCTCCACACATGTGGGACAGTTTTGAATCACTTTCAACGGAATTTCTCTGTCGGCTATGGATGAGTGTGTGTGTTTTGTGTTTTTAAGCATGTCTGAGACTTCAATAGTACACCATTGCTGGCGAATATCTCCAGAAAAGTACCTTCATAGAAAAAGGCAAGCACTAATGCGAGATAATATAAAACCTTTTTATTCCAAGTCATTTCTGCTGGTCTCGAATGATATAGAAAAATATGCATGTGTTGTGCAATGCATGTTAGGGATGCACGATCCGAACAGGCCAAGATCAGAATCGGTCAGTTTATTACTTAGTCATAGATCACATCTGTTTGTATTTCTCTGTATATATGTGTGCCTGAGTGTGTGTGAAATATCTGAGAACAGTATATATAAATGTATGTACAGTATGTGACTTACATGTGCATATTTTGTGTGGATCTATATGTATGTCTGTGTGTGTGTGTGTGTGTACGTATAGTCACGTTAAGTCTGAGTATGTGTATACTTTATGCATGTGTGTTTGTCTTTGTGTGTGTGTGTGTGTGTGTGTGCGTGTGCAGCAGCTGCTGGGCTGTCTGCTCTGAGCCTCCTCTTCCCTCCTTTTCCTCTCCTCTGGGAAACAGGCGTGTCATCCCTCACTTCAAACACCAGTGATTTATACCAGCTCTGGGGTCCAGAGAGAGGCAGAGGGAATCAAATGAAGGGGGGAAGGAGAGAGAGAGAGAGAGAGAGAGAGAGAGAATGAGAGAGAGAGAGAGAGAGAGACATACACACACAGACAGATAGACAGACAGACATAGAGGGGTAAAGGAATGTGAGTGAGGCAAAAAATTCAGCCGTCAACTTCCTCTGACGATGTGCATCTGCTCTCAATCCAATAAAGGGCCCTTATCATGAAATTGATGTTGAATGTAAAAAATGTTTGTATTAGTTTCATTTATATTATATTGCGGTCCATGTTTGAATGAATTGTTTGTGTGATGCATTGAAAACCAGCTAATTTTCATTTATTCATATTTTAAGCCTGCCGCAACACCCATCCACACTGGAGTTATAAGTGTGAAGTTGAACTTCTAAACTTACTGAAGTTAAAAGTGTGTTTTCATTTACATTTATCTTAAAAATACAGTAACAAAAAACAACCTGGGAAAATCAATAGGATAAAGAGATGGAAAATAATAATATAATAGGACTGTTTTTGCTTCGTAAAACCACACAAGCGGACACAAATAAACAATGCAAGAAAAAAACTGAGATTGGGAAATTGGCCCTTTAAAAAAAAACTAGCAGTGTCAGTGTCTGACCCCACAATGATTTTATTCAATTGCAGTTCCTGGAATAATTCAATGAATTGTGAAATCACATCAAAGCAATTCATTTTGAGCTGATTTGGATATTTTAATGTGATTCTGAATGATACCTAAAACTGCAAATGATTCTTTAGGGATAACGCAAACGATTCTTTAGCAAATCAGTGCATTGTGAAGTGTCAAATTTCACTTCTGTTTGACTCAGTTCAGTCTGATTCTTTTTGTATAATTCAGAACTGTTTGTACAGGTACACTGAATACACAGATATGACTGAAGGAACTATTAACACAATAATGGAACATTTTTATGTCTGAGAATAATATGAGAATTTTGAGCATAAAAATGAATGTTACGTTTCATATTACAATCAATTTTAACATTTTAAAATCTATATAGTTGAGTTGCTTTCTTCAGATCTAACAATCGGTTGCGTGACTCTCACTGATTCATAACCCAGTCCACTCTGATAGTGATGAAAGGATGAATTTATCTCCAACTATTCCTCATGTCCTTCTGACCCGAGATGTATACTCTCCTCCCTCTGACCAAACACGCACTCTTCATGTCCGACATGAAAGATGCGCCCCTATCTGTGTGTCTGCCTGATCTCCGCTTCAATAGCCTGCTTGTCCCTGAACTTGCACGCAGAGTTGGATTTATGGTCCATGCATACACACACACACCTGGTAACACACTTAGACACAAAAGTCTGCCCAGTTACAAGAGGATTTTATGTTTTAACAACAGTTGTATTTCTCCCTAATGCACTAAGTTACATGACCTGATCAAGCTAGCACACCATGTTTATCGTATGAAGATCCGCTCACCGAGGTCTGATATGGATTATAAGCAGAAATGACCACAACTATAAGATTCTACACGCTGACTGGTTATACCTCTCCTTGCAAATTTTATCAGTTCTATTGGAAACAAACTAAACGCTAACTAGTTCACAGTAGTAAGAAGCTACCTACACTACATCAGATCTTGAAGCACAATCCAATGGTTTTACCCAAAGCCATTAGTAAACTACTATCCAACTCATCAGAATGTGCGAAAGTGACCAGTCCATCATACGTGAACACACCACAGCACGAAATTCTTCCTCTGTGTTTAACCCATTTACCAAGGGAAGCAATGGGCAGTCAGGAACACGGCACCCGGGGAGCGGTGTGTGGTGACGGTACCTTGCTCAAGGGTACTTCAGAGGTGCTTAGCACCATTAGGAATCAAACCCACGACTTCCTGATCACGGGGCGAACATCCTAACCAGTAGGCTACCAGCTGTTTCAGGCTGGACCTACAGCATCAGGCTTGGGGCGGCCTCAGGTTTGTTCATGAGAAATTATTTACATAGAAGATTCGTATTTATTTGAAGGAATGCCCTTGCAAGGTTTCCACTCACGAACGCAACGCACTCTCTAATATAGGCTATACAGCAAAACCTCACTAACGGTCTGAAATTTGCTTCTTTAGCATTAGAGTTAGCATGCTGTTATAGCTAAATAGAAATGGATGCATATACCGATATACCAGTTAGCATCATGAAAACTACTCTTCTGAATTGTCACTTTAAAAGTGAGGATATTCAGGCTTCAGGACGAATGTATGCATAGCAGTGGCATGATGTATCAGAAATCACATAAGCAGGTTTGTTAAGCTCCACATGCTCTAGAATCTGATTACCTGCAGGAGCTGTATGTGTGAAAGCGTATCGGACCAGACATTAAATAGACTTTACTCTTCTAGTGAACGTCCATGTTATGACTGATTGAGTTCGTGTGTAAAAAGCAGGTCAGTGTCAGAGTAATTCACAGCGAGCAAGTGAAAACGGAAGAAATCAAACATTTGAGTGTGAAGAAGAAGGTCATTTTATACAAAGATGGCAATGAAAATGAGAGACAAGACGACTGGGAAAAGTGGCTTTAGAGACTACTTAACAACTTTGTGGCATGCAGTGTGGCATGCAGTTTGAACAATGTTAATTGTTGGGACAGAAACTAACAAAGCAGACACTAAAAATCTTTTGCTGGGTAAGGGGTAACGGGGCAGTTGTTCAGATTTTATTTTTTTTTGCCAAAATATTTATTAAGCCAAATCCCAGGAGCTTTAATGAACCTCTTCCCAGTAGATCTGGAGCTTGTATTTGGCTCCTGACTTCAAACAAGTGAGACGGACATAAACTCTCTGCTTCCATGCTTTTGATTGGATGCTTTACTACTTTCCCCCAACGGAGTGAAGGATCACCGCACCCCCCCCCCCCCTTTCGTGTTCCTATGTCCGTCAAAGCTTCCTTCCATTCTCTTTCGTCTCATCCTCCCATATTTCTTTTGCTTCCTCATGTTCTGTGCTGACAGCTTTACAGCCCCTCAGTGAGATCCTGATGAAGCTGTATTTCACCCAAAGGCAAATAAATTGAGCTCTTTCTGTCCCCATCAAAGAGTCTGTTCAGTTCCTGTGTTTGTTGCCTGTAGCATGACATGTTGCCTGTAGCAAGTAGAGCAAGAGTGAGAGAAAACAGAGCAGGTCCATTGATTGAAAGTTTGGGCACCAACTCAGGAGGGTTTTTTAAAATTTCTTTATTGCTCCCGTTTTTGGAAAAATGCAGATGGAATACACGAGCGGTGACCTACACCGTTTTAAACAAATCCTAACTACATTTTATTGTCAAAGTAGCCCCCTTTTGCTTTTGCACATCTCTGCGTTCTCTCAAGCAGTTTCATAAGGAACCACCTGGTTTATTTTCCAGCTGGCCTGAAGAAGATGCCCCAAAACTTAAAATGACTTTAATGACAATGCGTTCAAACACAGACTTTAATATGGAGTTGGTCCCACTTTGTAGCTATAACAGCTTCCACTCTTCTTGCAAGGCTTTCCACAAGATTTTGGAGTTTCTATGGGAATTTATGCTCATTCATTCTGTAGAGCATTTATAAGGTCAGACACTGATGTTGGACGAGAAGGTCTGTCTCGCAATCTCCAATCCAGTTCATCCCAAAGGTGTTGGATGGGGTTGAGGTCGGGGCTCTTTGTGGCCAGTCAAGTTCTTCCACACCGAACTCATCCAGCCACGTCTTTATGGAGCTTACTTTGTGCACTAGGACACAGTCTCGCTGGAATAGAAAAGGTTCTTCCCCAAACTGTCTCCACAAAGTTGGAAACATGGCGCTGTCCAAACTGGCTTGGTATACTGAAGCATTAAGATTGCCCTTTAATGGAAGTAGGGGGCCTAGACCAAACCCTGAAAACAGGTGTGTTCCAATACCTTTAAGTATAGGCTTTTAGGTCATCTGTAAAGTGAAAAACTTGCCTTTAATCAGTAGTTTGAATATCTGACTGGTGCTGTAGCCACGGTAAACTACAAAGAGAAAAAACAGAAACGCTGTGTGAATAGAAACCCAAACTTTTGACTGGTATGAGGGAGAAGAAAAAAGTACAAAAAAAATCCTCCTGCTGTTAGAAAAACAAGAGCTTGTGGATATTGTGTGTATCAGACAGGCTTGGTAGAGTCTTGTGAAGCATGGGAACCCTTGGAATACAGCACAGAGGCAGGCAGAGCAGGGGGATTGATCTAATCCCTCACTTCATATGAGAATGGGTGGAGGCTTTGTCCTTCCTGGTTTATGTGAATAGAAAATGCCCATCCGGACCTTGTGACCCCATACAAATCCCACCTTACTAACTATCCTCCATGTAGTCACGCTGCCTTGCTCTGCTCATAGCTTCATTTTAAATGAAAGAAAATCCTTCTTTAGTGCGCAGTTAAGCATCACTGAAGGCATTTATGCTACAGACAAAACACAATATTTTATTTTATTGGTTTGCGGTGCCATCCTCCTACTCTGGCATGTTCTCTTCTCTTACTTATTCAAACAGGATGTTAAATAGAAATTGTGCTCAGACATTTGAAAAGGATGTTTGAAAAGAATGATTTTCACCTAGAAATGTCAATGGTGTCCTAACAATGCATCCATCTTTACTTTGTTCAGTTCTGCATTCATTTGACACAATATAAAATATGTGCTAAATTTATTCCAGCAGTTAAATTCTTATTATAAGTGAGAGATCATCTCAGAATAATAAGCCACTTTACACTTGCAAAATGGATTTATGTCATCATCGTAAATAGTTTTACTTAAAGGGTTAAATACACTTCACCCTTCTTCCTATTGAAATTTGAGTTATACTGTGATTTATTAGTGTTACCCACTAATACTTGATGAGCTGAAGTGATGTTTCTGATCCAAAACTAATCATTCAACATCAGTCCTTGACCTCACTAGTGCTTTAATGGCTGAATGCTATCAAATCCTCACAGTAATTCTCCAACTTCTAGTGTAAAGCCATCCCAGAAGAATGGAGACTGGTAGAGCAGGAAAGGGGGGCAGACTCCTCTTTAATAACCTTGATTTCAGAAAGTGAGGAAAGATCTCGTGATTCTACATAGAGTTCAAGGGAAAACTGAATCTCCCATACAAGGATGTTTGGATTGACACGTAAGTGTGTGTGTGTATGTGTGTGTGTGTGTGTGTGTGTGTGTGTGTGTGTGTGTGTGTGTGTGTGTTAGGGCACTACCAGAAAAGCCAATTAGTCGAAACATTGACGTCAGAGGCACAAGTTGACGACCTCTGAGAGAAGTTGACAAGTTGTGTTTTTTTTCCTCTCTGTGCGCTCGCTTGTGTACACAATGCAATCTCTGCCTCTGATTGTTTCACGCTGACATACATTCCTTAACTTAACCAAAAAAAAGGGCGGTAACTTCGGCACGTGGAGGGGAATCTAAACACAAGACCACAACAAGACGAGAGACATGGCAGCAGAGGCAGTAGATGACAGACACACATCACATGTATGGAAATACTTCACTCTAGACCACAAAAACAGCACGGTGACCTGCACAGTCTGCAAGTCAGTGTTAAAGTACAATAACAGTATGAGCGCTGCAGGGAGCGCTGCAGGGAGTCATCCAGTCCAGAGGACGCTCAGTGGCTGCCGCGGATAGCTGTTCCCAGCTGTTCCCAGCTGTTCCCAGCTGTTCAAGGTATCAGCCTTTGCTTTGTTTTGTTTAATTGTCATGTTGACTGTTAATGTTACAGAGAACTTTAATAAAAGTTGCTCAATGTTGGACACCCATGTTTCTCCGCTGCGTCTGTGTGGTGGCGTCAGTAAACGACTTGTCGACTCGACTTCGAAAAGATCTGAAGTCGTTAATGCCCTAGTGTGTGTATGTGTGTGTGTGTGTTTGTGTGTGTGTATGTGTGTATGTGTGGGTGTGTGTTTATATGTGTGTATTTGTGTATGTGTGTTTGTGTGTGTATGCGTGCATGTGTATGTGTATATGTGTATGGGTGTGTGTGTGTGTGTGTGTGTGTGTGTGAGGAGGGGAGGGGTCTTTGTTTCTTTTCGGAAATGGCTGCATGGGGTTGTGGGAATATCAGATTTTTTTTCCTAGTTGGTATTTGGGCAAGTGATGTTTCCTGTGCCCGACGCTTGGATTGAGCCCAAAAGCGAAGAATAGTGAAACATGATTCTTGGAGCTTGTTGCATTTAGATGTGTTTAAAGTGAATTATGTTTTCAGCACTGCTGTACTTGCGTTTGCACATTTCTGTTCCTCTTCTATGGTCCACATTTTTTGTTTTCATAACATTCTCTGAATTTTGTTTTCTTAACATCCTCCAAATGGTCGTTCTCACATGAGTGGGGATGTTCAAGGTGCATCTTATGTCATTTTAAAATGTTGAATAGATTAGTATAGTCGTTTTAAACCTTTTCTGTTAGTACAACAGTTATATGGTGTTGAACATTCTAGAATCAATGCAGGTACATCTCCATCAAATAGAAGCATTTGGATGCACTGATGCATTTTTACACTATTATAATGCAGTAATTAAACCAAAGCAGGGGTTTGATTATGTCACGAGCTCTGGGGGAAAAGACACAGCAGCAGGCAGCATATTGTTCATCTTGGAGGGTCTTTAATGAGGTTTCAAAGTCTCTTTAGCCGAGCAGGCTCACAACCTTCACACACGAAAACAATGGGTATTGAGGAACTCAAACACTCGGAGGATCTTCTCTCCGAACAAACTAAACAGTCTGCTGTCACAGTCATACACAGTCCACGAGAACCTGCACTCTGGACAATTTCCTCGCGGCCCGTTTAGAACTCTGAAGCCGAGGCTCTGATGTTCACGCCTGTAATGAGACAGAGGGAGAGGAAGAGAAACGAAGAGGAGGCACACACATCCACGTCAGTCCCTTGCGCGTTTGAACACAACCCTTGAAAATGGGTTACCATGCACTGAAGCTCTGATTTGGTCGGGCCTTAACTATACACGTACACACAAGCAACCAATCACACGACAGGAGACAATTAACCAACTTTACATGGATTCATGACAGGTGGACATGTCGTTAGGTACTTAGCAACCCACCCCCTGCACTAAGGCTGCTAATTACTCGACCTGGGTTGTCTATGCACCTAACGACCACATGCACTCCACTCCTCTAATAGTTACCCCGTGTCCAGAGCTGTGTGTCTCCTAAAACCCAGGAGACTAGCTCCTTTGGTTGGCGTGACTGAGACTGACCAAGGCTCAGAGTGACAGAAATGAGTATGTGTGTGTGTGTGTGTGTGTGTGTGTGTGTGTGTGTGTTTCTGGTTGCATCGTGTACAGGATAGCAAATTCTCACTTTCTGCTGGGCAAAATGAGAGCAAAACTCTCAGACGGGTGTCAGCTTTTACAGCGTGGGAGTTCACACATGTTCACGCACGCATGCACACAAACGTGCACACACACACACACACACACACACACACACACTCTCTCTAAGAAGTGGGTTTAACAGTTCATCAGTAAGTGTCTTTCAGGTTGACCTCAGCTGAGCAGTAAAAGCACATTAATACATATATGCACAGAGATAGACACACTCACACACATTAACATGTTTAATATTACACTACTGTGCAAAAGTCTTAGGCACCTGTGCAAATTGTTTGAAGTCATTTATATCGGCTGTGGGCTTCTTTCTGCTAGCAAAAACACAGCTGAATATTAGAATAAATGCAAACAAACAAGAAAGCAGTAAAAA
>JBBJLS010000109.1:8843573-8860003 GCA_037577275.1 Bryconaethiops microstoma | reverse complement strand
ACTGTGGGTACTCCTAAGCAGTACCAACACCTGGGGCCCTGTGCCAATCAACCAAATACCGGTTTCCCCACTTGAACAAAATTAGACTTGATATATTTCTATGTGATGTAGGTGTTAACATGATAGAGAAAAAGCATTTTTGAATATCTATGCTTCTGCGTGGTGGGCGTGTCTTTAAATGAGAATCCGAACAAAGGGAAATCATATTTGCAATGTACAGCCTTCCGGGGAGCAACCCGATGCAGCAAAGGTTCATGTTTACAGTTCAGTTGAAATGAGGGATTTGTTATGAGGACGCTCTGTGATTCCTGGGCTGCAGTGGGTGCACAAGTATGTTTTTTTTTTGTCATGGGGGGTGAGTCTTTTGTCAACTGGGGGGCGGTGAAGAATGATATTTTATGTTAATGTGTTCTCTTTCTCTGTCTCTCTCTCGCGCTGCTTCGTTTGCTGGCTCTCCAAAAAAACGTATTCCATGGTATTGTTTATATTTTGCAGAGCTGCTCCAAAGAAAATGCTCCAATGAGAAAATCGTAAAAATATATCCATTATTGAAGATGTAAGAGGCTGAGCGTTTCCTTTAAGACCTTTTTTTTTTCTTTCACATTTTTTGTTAGTATCAAATGAAAGCACACTTTGACACAACATCTGTGACACAACACTATATAATCTATTTGTGCTTCAGAATGTGTGGTATGCAAACAAAGGAGAATATTGTTGTACCAGAGTGACTTACTGAGGTATGGAATGATTATTAGGTGTAAAAAGTTTTTTTTTCTCCGTGTGAGTGTTTCAGGTGTTAAAGTACGAGGCGCTGCCTGAGTACAGTTTGCATATGTACGACAGGTACAAACGAGATGCATTTTGGCCGAGAATCTGTGTGTGTGTCTGCACGTGTTGAGTGTGTGTGCATCATTACTTGTGGGTATTTCTCTTTTTATTCATGAGTTTTCTGTGGGCAGTAGCCAGAGAAGACAAACGCGTGGTCCGGCGTGGCCTGGAGGCCGGTCTGCACCTCAACTTTGATGCTCTTTAGAATAATTGCATATCAGCACGTGGTATCACTGCTGCGCTCTCCAAACACACTCTTATGCATGGCACAAACCCCACTGTTTGCATAAGCCCATTTATTATGAGTGATAGCGCTGCCGTTGCTGACATTTCGTAAACTGGAAGCACCTAATCTTGTTTGGGCCTGATGCTTATTAAAATACGGGTGTGGGGAGGAAGCCATGCCACTGGCTGCTCTTCCCCCATGTCCTGATAGGCCCAGCGCTGCTTCCTGTTCAAAATAAATACATTTGTCTTGTTTGCGCCGTGCGTCCCTGTCCGTGTCTGAGGTGAGAAGGGTGTCTGTGGCTGCCTGGTTCAATCACATGATTTATGAATGCGCCCGCTCCCCCCTTCCACTGAAACAGTGCCGGGACTGCAACGGTTAAGAAGACGCTGCTGGACTGGAGCGCAGCCTGCACTGAGGCTCTGAATACTGAGGTCCTGTAGCACTTTCAATGGGGGTATAATGATCAATTTCATTACTCAGTTTGATACGATCTATTTCAAGTGGTTGTCACTGCAGCAAAACTAAGGAATGACTGAAAATGTGCCTCATATTGATATCTTAATATTTTCATTTTTTTTTAGAGCATTCATTATAAAGGTGGGACTCTCAAGGCACTTCACAATTTGATAGTAAAACGAGAGTTGATCCGGTTCACTGCAGCTTAGATCTATGTGTGTATTTTTTAGAATGGTTTTTACATTAACTGATTTAATTCAACATTTTCTTACATTAAATGTTCAGTGCTGTAATGTTGAATGACTTTTTTTTTTTTTAATTTTACCTCTTATTCTTTGAACGACAATAAAAGTGACCCTTATAGTGCCCCCTGCTGGAGAAGGATTTTGAAAGGATGAGGTGCTTTCCATTGCTTTCCATAGCAGACGATGGGTGTATTAGTTTTTCTTGATTTTGCTCATCTACACAAGACATTTATGTTTTGCAATGGTCATGTGAAGAAAGAAGAAAATCTCGTTATTTTAATCTGACAGGTGTTTAATTATTGTTGTACATTGCAAAATCTAAAGCTAAAAAAGACTCAAGACTTACCTGAGACTCGCACCCAACACTCTCAGGACCAGATCCCAGAGACTTATGATACGACTTGGACTAAGACCCAGAAGTTTTATTGTGTCCCAATCTAATGTCCTCACATCATGCAAATATATTACCCCTAGACTAGCTTACAAAACATTGTTACATTCCTGTTTTTTTTTTTTTTTACCTTGAACGTGTTAAGTTGATCCGTTCCAGAAAAACTGTGAAAAATCTTGACTGCAACATCAAATTTACCAATGTTAACTCTATTACAACCAATGCTGCTAAATTTTTATGACCGTATAAGATATTTATTTTCATTAGATCACTTAACAATCTAAAATAAATGCAACAGCAGTATTTAGGGAATCATTTTTAATGGAGAAGAATAGACTAAAAGGCTGAAACAGCTGTTTTTCAAATGGTAAAGAAGAGAACACAGTCACTCAAACAGCTCAACAGAACGCAGAAATGTGCGTGGAACCTGAACGTTTCGGTGTACGTCGGCCTCAGACTCCAGACTCCAGCACTGTCAGCGGTGCAGGATGCCTGTCAGTCTCGGAGGAGCGAGAGGAGGACGATGGCGGACAGGTGCAGGCCAGTGGGAGGGGTGGCTGATGAGGACAGGTGGAGGGGGAGTGTTTAGGAAATAATTGAATTCTACAATGGTTGGCAGATATCTGAATGTGACTTTGCAGGGCTTCCGATCCTTTATCCCTCTCGCAGTCTGTGTATCGACAGGTAAAAACAACAGTCATTATCTGTTAATTACATTAACATTTTATCAGCCGCACTGGGGTGGGGGTGGGGTGGGAGATAGCTGTCAGTCAGCTGCTGAAGGTTTGAAAAGGCCGAGTGTAGCTCCTCAGGCCTGGACCGGAGGGAGAAGGGCCCTGTGGGTTTCCACCTCTCTGGATCAGAGGACCTCCTAAAGAAGGCTTTGTTAAAAAATGAATGTCCCTCCTTATGTAGATGCCCTTCAAAAACTAAAATACATGGAACTGTAATTCGCCTCTTTACTATTGCTGTGTCTGAAAGTCCAGGATAACGGAGCAGAGGAGAACCCTGAGAATAAAATAAATGTGCTCATTTATTTTTAATTACATTTTAATTTAAACTTGGAAATTACTGCAGTAGTACTGATCTTAGTTAATTATTACATTTTGAATGAAACTATAGGGTTAAATTCTTGAAACGTAAGTGTTCAATGTTATCAAATTTCTGATAAAACAAGCTTCCACTGTCCATTTCTAAACCAGAATGGCCAAAATTGTTCTTGTGCAATTAGCTTCAAATGAAAATACGACTAGAAATTAGTTAATTATTACAGTGCGGCTGAGCATTATAACAGTATTTTTTCCTATTTTTCTAACCAAGATATTGATAGGCCATACTCAAAAGCATTACTCTGATAGTTCCGGTTCATCACTGTGTCGATTTGGTTCAAGCCCAAACAGTCTGACTGACTAAATTTTGTCCTACCTGACCCACAGCACTAAATCTCAATGTTGCCCGCTGTTGCAGCATAACGACAGTGGGACTGTCATCATGTCATCAATAAAATGAATAAAAAAGAATCTAAAATTACATTTAAATCTCAATTTGATACTCTTCTTTTTTTATGGACAGTGGTGAGACTCAGATTGAAAATATTTAATAAAAGTAAGGAGGAAGAACAAAGTAAAAAATAACAAAAGCCAAGATTTGTTAAAGTAGGAGAAGAACCTCGAGAAGTCTGAGGTTGTAATTTGGGCCTGAACAGAGCCTGACAAACATTTGACAAATGATCTCTAAAACTGTTTACCAAGCATTTCACTGGGTACTTAATTGGTTCCTTTACTTAACTGGTTCCTTCTAATAAGGTTCCACAAAAACATAAGAGGGACCTGTAGCCACGCCCCCCGATGCTACAGACTCTGATTGCCCTGCTGCTCTGCTGGTAGTTGAACTGCTGTCCTCACTCACTCAGCTGCCCCCTGGCAGGCCTCCCCGGCCCCGCTGGGGCTAACAGGGGCCAGTCACCTCAGGTGAAACCCAGGGGCCTGTCTGGGCCATTGTTGCCCTGACCCCTGTCCCGCAAGCAAAGGAAATGACTAATGACTTCGAGCTGTGTGCCTTTTTCTGCATCACACAGCTTTTACTGGTCAGTGTAGTGCAGTTCTGTAGAAACAGAGATGAAAAGTTGTCAAAACAGAATATTTTAGACTATTTAAAAACAACTGTAAGCCATATGACTGTTGCCGTACCAGAACATTGTTGATCCTAAAAGGTTGATGACACTGAAATGGTGTGTAAAATTCCTATTTTCCTTATGAAGGTTGTCAATCCCCTACTGTTAGTGTGTGAGTGTGGGCATGTATATTATATTCTGTTTGTATATATATGTTGTTGATTAGAGCCTGTGTGTGTTTGTGTGTGTGTGTGTGTGTGTGTGTGTGTGGGTGTGTGTGTGTGTGTGTGTGTGAGCGTGCACATGCATGTTTGTGTGTGTGCGTGTGTGGTTGATTAGAGCGACGGGCTGTAGATGCCGTTGTGTCTCAGTCAGCTTTTAAGAAACGGAAAAAACGCAGTGTTCCAGAGTCGGCCTGCAGTTGTTTTCATTTAACGATCCTCTGAGACCTCCCATTTCCGAGAGCGAGAGAAAGAGAGAGTGAGTGAGTGCTGGGGTTAGGGAAAGCAGGCGGTAAAAGCAGCCCCAATGTGATATATACTTACACACCACATGCGCGCGCACACATATTTATTGTGTTGCTCTTTCCTCCCGTCTATGTGAAACTGAGCCGCCTGCTAGTACAATACAAAAGATCTCTTAACTCCTTTTTAAAATATTTTTATCTGCTGCCCTTTACATTATGTGATTATTTCATGGCAAACGGCCCACAAGAAATGGTCCAAAAATATGGCGAATGACGTCTCTTAGCTTTAACAAATTGTCACTATCATAACAAAACATCATGTCTCCATTGATTTATTTTTTGCGCGTTTGAAATAACAGCTGCTGTTTGTACTGTATCAAAATTTCATAAACAGACCAATAGGAATTGTTTAACAGTTGAGCAGTTTTCCTCCTCCCGTGTAGTTTTGTTTAAATAATGACAATACATTTGAGTTTGAGTTAACATTTTTCCTTTTCTTGTAGAGTTAAGACTGTATGTCCAAAAGTATCCAGACACTTCATCTCATTAAATTCACTTACTGCACCCATTAAGGTGTGGTCATTACTCACACAGGTGTTCAGAGCAGACATTCGTGACCTCCAGCAGGTTTCTGCAGCCTGCCACACATTTATTTAAATTATATGTTTCTGTTGAACAAACACAAGTGTCGCCTAGAAGCAATTCTCTAAACAGAAGTTTGAATGACAGTAGTTGGTTTAAACTGTAATTCTACACTTTAACCTGCGGTGAGGCAGACATATTAGCGATTATCTGTCATATTTAAGGTAGTCCCAACAGATATTCTGAAGCAGCTCCACATGCCAAGCGTCAGCTCGATGGACAGAACGCCCCCAGCACTGGGCTGTGGAACAGCGGAACTGTGTTCTCTGGTGTAACGGAGCTCCCTCCAAAACCTTTGGGATGAGTTACAGTGACTTTTATGATCCAGAACTAATCAACTTTATGATCCCTAAACATCAGTTGTTGACATGACTGCTGCTCTTGTGGCTGAATGCAGTCAAATCCTCACAGCCATGTTTCAGCATCTAGAGTAAACTTTTTTCCAGAAGAGTTTAGACAGTTACAGAAGTAAAAAAGGAACAAGTGTTCGGAAACACAGTGTGGCATTTTGGAAATATGGAGTTACAGTGTGCGCGCGCGTGCGTGCGTGCGTGCGTGCGTGTGTGTGTGTGTGTGTGTGTGTGTGTGTGTGTGTGTGTGTGCGTGAAAGGCTGAAACGCTGCTGGGAATCTGGGTGGTGGTTGATCGTTATGTTTTACTAATAATGACCTAATCTGAGTCTGACTGACCTCATAAGAGTTTGTTTTCTGCACTTGGCCCAGATACACCCTGTTAACACAGTAATGTCTGAGTCAAATCTGTTGACTCATAACTCTGGCAAAGATCACACCACACGTATCACAATGATTTGGGCTATTAGGAAATGAGGCACGGTGACCAAGAATAACAGTAGTCTCTTGTTTAGATCTCACTAATAAATGGTAGTGCAAGATCAATTGCTAAGTTGTAAGACTTGGTTAATTGGTGTAGAAAATATATATTTTTTACCATAATCTAGAGGTTCTTCACACTTGATCTGTTTCTTTAAAAAGGGGCTATTATTTTCATTAAGTTCAGTCAAGTTGGTTTTGACTCCTGGTCACCATAATGGATAGCATTCCCCATTAAATCCCAAATACTACTTAATGGTTTGTTCGTGGGGTCACTTGTTTGTCTCTATCCATTTTGTTACCGACTGTTTTTGTCATTGTTACCTTGGAACTGGTTGAACTTGAACAGGCTCTGCTCATTGTTTGTCCAAAGTAAGTTTGACTGTCTGGACTTTTAGTGAAAGGTGAGTTGTTGTTTTTTTTTCTTTGCTTTCCGAGGTACTCTTAAAAGCCTTTGCCAGTACTAAAGTTCAAAGGCATCATTTTTCCTTTATTTTGCAGCTCTAACATCCATAAAGACGTCACAGAAAAGACCATAATGTGGAAGATTCTTATCTTTGATTGTAGATACACATCGTAGGATTTGAAGATGTTCTCCTTCATCCTTCAAGGTTATTTATGTAGCCAAGGTGGTTCTTATGTGTCATTGCTACTAAGAACTATTTATTTTTAGCCATAGTTTGAAAAAACTGTTTAGTGAAAACCTACTCAAATTGACTCTTGAGGGTAAAGAAACCTAAAGAATTAGTTTTGTTATATCAACAAATATAATTGTTATCTTTTCTTATGTTTTCTCATGTAACTGCAAAAAAATTAATCGGAAAAGGACATGCTGTTCTTGGAAGTTTGAAGAAGCATCAACTGATTATTTCTTCTGGTGGTGCTTACTTCTTCACTGAAATCAGAGTAAAACTTCAAAAGGTGTATCGTCAGTCCCACACCTGCCTGGATATACCGAGGGATTTGGCTCGGTCTGTACGTTGAATTCCGACTGTATCCAGATTACGCTGGAGTCCAGGGTGAATTCAGTGAGTTTGCTCGTGATGAGAAAGCATATTTTATGTTGCCGCCGCTGGAGCCGCTTTCTCTGGTGAAGATTAAGAAAACACAGATATGCCATAAGCGTAATGAAAAAAGGCTCTGAGCCACGCTTTGAAGACAAAGACATCTCTTATGCTGAGATGGCAGAGAACACAAGCAGCCTTTGAAAAGCCCTCGCAGCGCGCCCTGGACAGCGGCCCGATGCCGGGGCTTGATCTGCAAATCAAAGAGAGCTGTTTGGGGGCACACTGTCCACTGGGGAAAAACACAGCGGTGCCGAAGTGTTGCAGACTGAAAAACGCCACTTGAATGCAGATTTTACTGCCACACTAAATTACATCTTGTTTCAAGAAATGTGAGACAGCATAATCTGATTTGAACATTATTTATACATGTTACTGTTTATTCCTTTGTTTATGTATTTTGACTGAAACTGTGATGGTGAAGGCCCAAGTAATGAATATTGCACATTGGCTGTTCAGCTCATACACAGGTGTGCTGCATAATTTCTCATACAGAACGGAATTTAAAGACAGTTTTACATCAAATACGATGCATTGTTAATCGTTTCATCAAAATGAATTGAAGACAAGATCATTTGTGCTAAAGAATTTTTGTAAATGCTCAAAGGTAAATTAATTGAATCCAAAACGAGTCTTTTGGAGCACGACTTGCAGAAGAATTTTTGTTTCTGTCAGATCTTTTCAAAGCACAGTTCTCCAAAAATTACCTTTTTGTAAATGAGGGTAATAGGGGAACGAAAAGACCCCTATTACAGTTTTAAAGGACCTTCACATAGGTTCCATAACAGCTGAAGGATTTTCTTAGAACGGCCAAGATCCTTTTAGGAGAATGGAGCCTTTATAGCACAGTATAATATGCAAGTGCGGTATTTGAGACAAATGATCACGTCGCAACTTCTCGCTCAGGTCTCTCTTGTGTATGTGTTGCATGTTGGGTTGGTGGAAAGGTCACAGCAGGTCAACTTAAGTGCTTAGTAACAAAACAAAGCATTGTAAAACTGTTTGTTGTGCATTGTGGCTCTGTTCAGGTTCTGTCTTCAGAAGTAGCGCTTGGGCCTCGCTGGGTTGTGCCTTAAAGCCGTGCGTGTAGATCAGGTTCAGGTTAAATTCAGGTGTCAAATTTAGAAGCTGGACAGACCATCCTTTCATGAAAGTATGTGAAGTCTCAAGAAAATATAAAACTATAAGACTAAGGATAAGGATAGGAAGATTTATACAGATAAGCTAAGATAAAGATAAGATCTGCAGCAGTGTTTAAAAAAAAAAAACAGTAATCCACTCTCTTTAAAAACGAGTCAGTGAGACAAGCATGAGGTAGGAATATGTGGAAGATAGTGAAAGAGACTGCTTAGAGACGGAAACCTCACACAGAGCGGTTAGGAGTGAAAGGAAAATAAAGTCACCATGGTAATAGAGGTCGCAAAGAAAGTCTGCTTTGGAGCTGCTTCTACAGCTGGCCAGAACACACACACACACACACACACACACACACACACACACACACATATATGAACGTAGTTGGTCTTTGCATTCTTTTCCTTCCTTGCTCCTCTGAGATCCCAGCTGACCACAAAAGTTGAACAAGTGAACAGAACAAAAGATGCAGAACACTGGGGTCCGTTCTCTTCACCTCCCTCTGAAATGCTTCGTTACTGGGATACTCCCCCTAAACTTGCTACTCTTGAGGTGAATCGAGTTCATTTTAGCAGGGAAATCCAATGGAACAGAAATCCAAATGAAAGTTTGGACTATGCTAGTGAATCTCCATATAACATGTAGCATTATTCTCATTTACAGAACATTGTTCATGTGCTTTGGTCAAGTGGGGCACTGGAGAGCAAGGTGGGTGTGATGGAGAAAAAGATTTTTAAAACTGTGAGGTTCCTATCAACGCAAGTTCAGTCCCATCTGATGCCACAGTCGTCCATCACTGGGAGAGAATGTAATGAGCTTCACTTTTAGGATGGGTAGGATGGTCCTCTCTCTCAGCATTAATCAGTACGATGGCAGCCAGAATGAACGTCTGTTAGCTGATACAACAGAAATGCCCCAGATGATTGTAGTAATAAATGATTTAGTGGAAATGGACACGACTAAACTGGGGAGAAAGATCCCAAAATTTTATTTGATGATGTAGAGAATGGGGAATGCAAACTCCAGCAGTGTTTTCATAGTACACCTCTGGATATGACATAACACTTTTAATATGTAATGAAAACAGATATCAGTAACCTATATGGTGAAATTAAGGCTCTCATTCAACTGATATTACTTCTTAATTTATTGTATTATAGCAAGGTCAACCAAAAAAAAAAAACTTTACTCATGGACAACTCCAGTAATCACCAAACTATACAGCTGGACCAAGGCCCTTTAGGCTATTAGCTGGCCACCCCTGCTCTTTAAGAACTGCTGGGTGGAGCAGAGCTTTAAGCCAGATGTCCTCCACACTATAGCTGACATAGCGCCGCTCAGGGATCCACTCAACACTCAGCCTTTTGTGTTCTTTGCTTTTCCAAACAGTCGCATAAATCCCTTTAAGAGATTCAGGGATTTAATTTGATGATTAATACCCTGCCTTGCTGCATATTCAGAACTACATTTTCAGTTCAGTTCAGTCCAAATTCAAGCAGCATAACAATGGGCTTTTTCACTGTTCTGACTAGTGTTCTAACACATAAAGCAAAAAGT
The DNA here is from genome assembly GCA_037577275.1 of Bryconaethiops microstoma. Classification (NCBI taxonomy): domain Eukaryota; kingdom Metazoa; phylum Chordata; class Actinopteri; order Characiformes; family Alestidae; genus Bryconaethiops; species Bryconaethiops microstoma. The sequence goes on along the minus strand of JBBJLS010000109.1, from coordinate 8,850,048 downwards.
GCAGGACAGAACAGTAAAGATGCAGGACATTGACAGACAGTTCATACGGTGCAGAATTAGACAGTGTAAGGCAGTACACATAGAGGAATACTGGGCAGTGCACATACAATTCATACCAAAAGTAAGTAATTGGATAGAAAAATATTTGTAATATATGTAATATTGTGTAATATATTTTATTCATGGTGAAAGGCTGTACTCCTGTGAAATAAATTAAATGCATCACTTTTTCAGTGTAAATTTTTTTTTTTTGTCCTCAGTAATGAACACACTAATGCTTTTTGGCTGCAGTTAGAAAGTTATCTTCCACACCCTGTCTCGGGAGTTCATATGTGGTCAGTATAGTGTTGATGGCTTGCCTTTGCATTTTCTACATTATGAGCTGGACTGTAGAGATAAGATGGAGACGAGGGGGTGTTTTGGTTCTGGCTGGTGATTGGTGGGTTGTGACGGAGCTTTTCTCTGATAGTCTGTCATCACCCATCAGTACGGATGAAAACCTAAAGGTGTTCTCTCCCAGAATAGCTGCCTTTGTGGCTTGCTCCTGGCGCTGGACCAGGGTGACCCTGGAGCCCGCAGCCACACAGGATCTATTGTGCAGCATGATGGGTGATCATTAGAGCTAATTAGAGGCAGAAACCCATCCGCTTGGTTTTTGCGGGCCCTGGAGCCGCTCAGACGCTTTGGCTCGCTGACTGAGAGGAGATAGCCCTACCAGCTCTGTATCCCTGCAGGTTCCTGTGGAGTTAGATCCAAGTAAAATGGGTGTCAGTGGCTTTGAGAGGATTATCTGCTGCCTGCTGCAATGAGAATAAAGTGCACTGTCCTTGTCAGACTGGCAGGCTTTTTTTTCTCATTGAGCCTGCTCATATCATTGCCTCTTTATACCTGTTAAACTGTAGGCTTATTCTATAGCTGTGTGTGTGAAACTGAATGCCTGGGTCAATAATGAAAGTTGGGAATTTACTAATTAGAATGGGTTTTTAAATACTGGACAAACAGACTGTAAATACTGCCTAGGTTTGAGGAATTTCAGTCTTCTTGTTTAGGATACACTCTGTTGTCTAAAGTAAGTTACAGAGAAGGTGGTTATTTTAGTAGCTTTTGCTTTGCCTCAGTCAACTAACTTGTACTACATGCCTCAAAGATGAACTGTTTGGTAATAGATACACTGTTAAAAACACAGTGAAATTAACATTACGTTTCTAGCAGTTTTAGTTGTCAATACTTGGCAGTAAAAGACTGTAATCATACAGCATTACAATCACAATAACTACTGAAAACACACAATAAGCTCTAGTTGTAATACTAGTGTGTGTGTATAGGTAAAGCAAAAATAATGTCGTAGCATATTCTCGGTTTTCAACAGGTTTTGTGTGTTTTTTGTTTTTATTCAGCTCCCACAACCCGCAAGCCTCTGGTGCCTTCAGTTGAAGCTCCTGGTAAGCGTGATCGTAAGTTTACATCATGCATATAGTTTTTACCTTTTAGCACAAAAAAATTTAATTTTTTAAAGATCTTGAGCACCTCTGGGTTATTTTTTTCTTTTTTTTCTGCAGATAATTTAATTGTAAACCGTATATGTCTCATATGTGCTGCTGCTTCTGTCTTGTAGAGTACATGTATGTCCTGGACACTCCTACAGTGGTGGGCATTGCCTTCGCAGCCTTTGTCATTGGAGCCATGCTGACGGGAGCCCTATGGTTCATTTATTCACATACAGGTGAGAGAGAGTCACAAATACACCACACACTCACTCACTATCAGTGTCACCTCATTTGCACTCTTACTGCCTGTAAGATGGGAATATAAAATGACAACATGATCTAAAAGAACTGGTCACTGAGTTTTTATTGAATATTTTATTTTATATAGCAGTACAGTCTATATTAGGGCTCAGATAAAAGTACATCTTTTTTACTGTTGCTTTACCTTTTAAGTGGGGCCTGTTTACACAACTTTGTACAAATGTCGTACACCCACATTATCCAGAAACTACAAAGGTTTTCAGAAGTTACCAAGCAGCCTGTCGGCATAAAATCTCAAAAACTACTGCAGTGGGACGTTTTGCAGTGGGAAATTATTTTAAAGTGAAAAATGAAATTTGGACAGAATAACATAATTTCAAAGCCAGGAAATGTAGTAAATTACTCTGTGCATGCTAGAGCAACTTAAAATATGAAAATTGTGCATTTTAGAGAAAGTGATTTTATTTGTTAAACTTGCACATCTTACATTGGATTGAATTTTACCAACCTTAATACTTATACCTGTCTCAAACTTTCTGGATAATCCAGACTAATGTACTTCATTTATTTAACCTAAGAATAACCCAGATATTTTAGCATTGCGGTTCATGCAGTTACTGAAAAAAAAGCGTACTTAAAAAACTGGAATTAGTCACAAAAACTGTAATAATCATAGTTAGAAAATTCCATCATCCTTTCAAAATAGGAAACAGAAAAAAATCCTCTTTTGATGGTGTAGAAAAGCTGCACAGTGCTGACAGCAGTATTGTAACAATAACACACGAACATTGGCATTTAGCTCCTTCCTGTCGGTCAGCCGACGCTCGCGCGCTCCTTCCGTTCTTTCAGCTGCTGGTGGGGCGGTGGGCACTCGAGGGGCTGACCAGGGGTATTCTGGGTACAATGAAACTGCACAGGAATTCCCCGAAGTGAGGGTCTTCTCAGGCTTTGCAGGAACACACACACACACACACATACACACACACACACACACACACACACACACACAACAATCCTTCCTCTGAAAGCCAAGATTCGCCCCCCTCTCCCCGGCCTGCTGTCGCCATGCTGATGACCCTCTGTGACTCCTCAAAGGAAGAGCATGCTCTTTCTCTCTGCCCCCGCTTCCCACCCTGGTGCCACTCCTCAGTCACAGTCCATAGTGGCACTGAACTGCTCCTCTTTACTACATTTTTTACAGCGGGCCTTGCAAGCCTGCTTAAATGTTGTGCAGTTTTGAAGGAATAGGCTTGCAGAAAATCTCATTTGCATCATTCACTCCATCTGAACAAAACACGTGGATGTATGTCTTAAAGTGTCAGAAACCACATAAGGGTAATCGTTCAGAGATCAGAGGGTTTTCTGGGTGGAAATATTCCTTTTGAGGGTTTTCTGGGTGGAAATATTCCAATCTGTTTTAGCATCAGTATTAGTGACCAGCCTGCTCTAAAGTTTGTGCTGAGTGACTGGATGACTTTTGTTTTTTGTCTAAATAAAAGCCAGATCAGGTGTCTGCCCAAGAGTAGGCTTCACCTGTTTCCACCTGTTTGTGCTGGAGAAAATCACAATATTCCGTTTTTATAGGCTTCCGGCAGAGAGCACAGTCTTTCGATTGGACCGACTCCCAAAGATCAACTTTGTCTTGTTCTGACGGAAACATATGTAGAGGGCGCACTTGGATTTAACAGTGCTGGTTGCCAGATTATGATAAATCCTCTGTAGGGATATGTAACTAAAGGTTATCAATTGTAGTCATAGTAGTATCTTATTTAGATGTAGTTGTGTAATTAATAGATAGTTCAATAATGAAGTGTGTGTGCATTCCATTTACGTTCTGTGTTCTAGAGTGCACTTCTCACTTCTTTTGTTCATTTGGATGGCAAGAAATGACTAGCAAAAGTGACGCTTCAAGTTAAGCCATTAGACAGGAAAGTGTTATGTCATGTAGCTGAAATGCCCTTAAAAGGGATCGTTTGTGATGTAAAATATACCCCGGAAGGTTTTGTGGGTATTAAAAGCAGCTTAAAATAACAGAATATTTTGAACACTGCAACAGCATGAGCAATGTTCTTTCCTCTTGAGGCAAAGGCAAATCTAGACAAAAGCTAGTAAAGTGGCAAGAGCGTCTCACTGCTTTTTCTCTTTCTCTTTTTATCTCTCTCTCCGTTTGATGTATGGAGTTATCCTGAACTCTCCACACACTTTTATATAAACACACTTCAGTACTTCAGCCAGAATCCCCGCGGCTGTAGAAAACTGACACCCATTAGTGGTAGACAGACGGCTTTGTGGAGAAAGCGGTACTGAGAAAAGCATGGGTTAATGCGTATCTGTCTAGAATTTCTAAACAAATGTAATTGCATTATTTAATCTTTAATTACATTACTTATTTAATTACTGGTAATACCATAAAAAAATGAAATAGCACTTCAAACAGCAACTTTGCATGCAACTTTAACTTGACCACTTACAAATGATGAGGATAGTTTTTTGACTTTCAATTGTTGTACAACATCAGAAAACGTGTAGACTGTATTTCAGGGTTGTTGTGAAATATCCAATTAAAATGGTCTGTTTGGGGTCCTTGACTCCTCCTCTAGAGCACTGGCATAGTTCAATCTTACATTTACTGTGATAGTGTGAACTCTGTTCATCAAGGATGATGCTGCATAACTTCACCATTTCACCCAAGCACTTTCATCTTCATTCGAAAATATACTGCATAACAAACTTCAGAGAGGTGGACCACATTTATTTTTGGGGATGTTACATGCGGAATGCAGAGGATGCGATTGCTAAAGAACAGCAGTGATCCTCTCGGCCTCTCTGTGATTCATCACAGTGATAGGTTAAAGAGTTTACCCTCAGGGATAGTGTGGAGTCGCACAGGACAGGGTCAACACACTGTCATCATGCACACACACACACACACACACACACACAGTGTGAGTGATGTTTCCAGAAAGAGTTGTAAGTGTAATGAAGAAAATAAAGTATTGAAGTTACTTTAAACTTAAATCTATTAAAATGTTGTTCAAAGCATGTTGAAGAAAACTTTTAACTAATTTGAAGTGTGTCCTTTATTACATAAAATATTTATACGATAAGTGATTCCAGTCTTTTAAATGGTTGTGTGTAGGGCGGCGTGTGCAGATTTTTATTGGGAGGTGGGTGAGAAGATGAAGAGAACGCTCACACACTGAAGCCGAACGCCAGGCTGCAGTTTGCCGTTAGAAGAGCGGCCTTTTTTAGCTTGGGCTGCTTGGCAGCACATCTCTGGCAAACATCAGCGGCAGAGGGGCCTAAGAGGGGGAAAACAGCGGGTCCAATAGTGGGCTGAGGAAAACACACACACACACACATGCAAAAGCACATGCAGAGAAGGAGAAATGTTCCAAACGCAGTTGCAGTGATTAGAAAACACTTTCTCTCCCTGTATCTCTCTCTTCCTCTGCCTTTTGCCTGCTTGCTCCTACTTTCCTTCTTTCTCTCTCTCTCTCTCTCTCTCTCTCTCTCTCACACACACACACACACACACACAAACAATTATGGTACGTGGTCAGCCTGTGGCTAAAGCATGTGTAGATGCACAGACTGATTCTGCGGCCTGTGGTTTTTGGCAATAGCTCTGGTTGGGCATTGTGTTTAAATACTGGTGAAGCACCGTGCCAAGGATCTGAAACAAACACAGGATTCAGTGTTTAGGATTCAATTAAAAACACTTTAATCGCTCATCAGAGCAGCTCTCCAAACAAATGGAAGAATTCCTGTATCCCCATACTGGTCGAAATTCACTTTAGGATGGAAGAATCACTCTAGAAGAAACAGAGAGACAGAGAGAGAGAAAGAGAAAGACCTAATAATAATGTATATTGAATAATAACAGTATAATAATAACAAATCACTACTCAGAAACTGTAATGTAGTCGGTAATATGTAATTTGCATATTAAATAATCTGTATTTTGTTATGAGAAGAACTCATCTAGACCCTAAGCAATTAAGGGGTTAATGCTGTTGACTTAGTCTGTGTTTGAGTTATTGTTGAGTCACACTGAGTGTGTCTTTAGACATTGTGTCAATTTTTCCAGAACATCGTTGGCCTCAAAACATTTGAATAAACTAATCAACATGTCCACTCTCTCTCCCTTTCTCTCTCCCTTTCTCTCTTTCACTCTTTCCCTTGCTTTCTTTGTCTTCCTCTCTCACTCTTTGTCTTTCTGTCTCTGTCCATCTGCTTCTCTGTCTGTCTGTCTCTCTCTCTCTCTTTCTCTGTGTCTTTTCTCTCTCTTTCAGGCTCAGAAAATACAGGAAACAATGTGGCCACAAGAGCACAAGAGTTTATTAACACACAAAGAATAAGGTAGAGACAAACTACTTAGGTACAAAAACTCAGACGTAGATGCCTAGTAAAACAGAGGGACCCCTCAAGCTGTAGCAAAATTGTGTGTGCAGTTTATTTGGTTCACCTTTTCTGTTGAGACCCACGATGCTAAATTTAGAGTATAGTCCACCTGTTGCTCGAGATATGCATCCCATTCGACAATGTAAAAGGACCACCTCTGACCAGACATTGTTTTTGTGATGGATCGTTCTCAGCACAGCAGTGACACTGTTGTGGTGGTACAGTAGTGTGTATATTTTATGACAATCTCTCTCTCTCTCTCTCTCTCTCTCTCTCTCTCTCTCTCTCTCTCTCTCTCTCTCTCTCTCTCTCTCTGTCTCTCT
>JBBJLS010000109.1:8805871-8838416 GCA_037577275.1 Bryconaethiops microstoma | reverse complement strand
GACCAAGAGGTCGTGGGTTCGAATCCTACCTTCAGCACCACCACTGGGTTCCTGAGCAAGACCCTTAACCCCAAGTTTCTCCAGGGAGACTGTCCCCTGTAGTTAGGGCATGGATAAAAGCGGCTGCTAAATGCTATAAATGTGATAGTCACTCCTACCTCTTCTTTTCTAACTCTAGCTGTTAAGAACTTCAAAAACAAATGACATCACTTTTCTACACAGTCACCTTTCTTTGCGGTGCAGTTTTCCCAGCATCGTACCGACTTTTTAAAGCCATCAGCAAAGAATGTTTTTGCGTGAGCGTGTAGCCACTGCTTTCACATCATCATCACATGAAAAACCTTCTTCTTCCCCTGAAAGCTTCTTTGAGCTCCAAAAAGGTGGAAATCAGAGCTAAACTCTCAGACACGCCCAATTACTGCTCATCTAGTCTTCACCGTTTCCAATGAAAAATAAAAGTGCAGAAACGTATGGACATCCCTGGTAGAAGCCTAGTGGATAAAACACTTGCCTGTGAACCCGATGATCATAAAGTTGCAGGTTCAAACCCTCCACTTTCTACCATTGTGTCCTTGAGCAAGACACTTAATCTGTTCCTGTAACTAATGATTGTAAGTTGCTCTGGATAAGAATGTCAGCCAAATGCCCCTTTTATCCTTTTTAGTTACGTCTCCCCTTGCCTTAATGACAGCAGCAGTCCTGTTAGATCATGATTTGTGCTTCATGTTCAAGCAGAACACACATTCCCACATTCTAGGAACTGAAGGATGCATGGGTCAATATATGACTGGTTCAATAGACGTGACAAAATATTGGGACTCTTTGACCAGAGGGGAACCTTTACAGGCTCATAGGCCAATTAGAGGTCTAGGCGCCCTAATGATTTCTGTGAAATGAAACAAATCTATCTTCATTTTCTTTTCTTTTTTTTTTATTTTATTGAATTCAGTATCTAGACAGAGCTCTGCAAGCTCTCCCGCTGGTTAAGACCAAAGACCTAACCAATGGGAGAGCTTGAGTAGATCAATCTATGTAGACTCTCTGGGGATAAAAAAAAAAAAAGTACGATTTGCATTTGAAACATAATTTTAGCTTTGAAAGACCCTTCAAAGCTTTAAATGTCCTTGTGTAATATAAAACTGTTAATGTGACTCACTGTTAGCTTAGTGCTAACAAACTATTAGACATTCTATTGGAATGGTATCAGAAATTAGGACTGCATATGTGTAGCCTGAACTGAAGGCCTAGCTTTGATAGTAATAATTTGCTACTGGCGTCGACTGATCCCCAGTCCTGTGGAACAGTTGATGAGATGCAGAAACTGGCTTTGAGCAGCTGTAGCTGAAATGTGCACCCCGTTAGTGAGAGAATGGGCCAAAATGGACAGGAACTCAAGAGAATCCTGTAATCCTTACCTGACAGGATTGATGCTGTTATTAAGGAAAGGGGACGTGTAACTAAATTAGAAAAGAAGTGATGCATTTTTTCCCCGATGAGCTCCTAATAGCGTGATATAGTAGTGTAAAGGTGTGCTAAATCTCTCTCTCTCTCTCTCTCTCTCTCTCTCTATCTCTCTTCCTCTCTCTCACTTTCTCCTTTTCCCTCTCTCTCCTCACTCTCACTCTTCCTCTAACTCTTTATGTCTCTCTCTCTCTCTGAAATGGTCATTTGCTGTAATCCTGGGATTAATTTGATGTCTTGTGTGAGGGTGTGCATGTGAAAGGGAAAGCTAAAGTCGTTCGCTCATCTTCAGCTATCTCCCCCAACACACACACACACACACACACACACACACACACACACACACACACACACACACACTTACACACAGACTCGCTGTTGTCATGTTCATGACTAGGCTATGAGAATGCCTGTAGCATCTAAAACAGCTCTACTAAAAACCCCTTTCAGCAGCACACACACACGCACAAGGGTTTTAGTCACAGTGTGCATGTGTGTGTGTGTGTGTGTGTGTGTGTGTGTGTGTGTGTGTGTGTGTGCACTGTGTGTTCCTGAAAGGGGTTTTAAGCAGAACTTCTGTTGTAAACCTCCATTCAAATATTTTTAGTTTCTCAGGTTTGATCAGATGTACACACACAGTAGCATGTTTGGTCACCACTGGTCAAGATTTCTGTTATTGTGAATAGTTGAGTAGTAGAAGATCTCCAAAAGGCATAAAGTTGCCATACACAGAGAGAGAGAGAGTTATTTCAGTGTGCTCTACAGTGACACAACAGGCATAAAAACATAAAATATAGAATTCAAAGTAACCTTAAAATGAATATAGAATAAAAGTTGGGTTTAAGATTAAGTTAAACAAAGGTAAATAAAGCAATACAAAAGAATACAGGTAAAAGTGCATGAATTTTGTACAGATAACTGAATATTGATAACTGAAAGTGGTGGAATCAGAGGGCAGCATAATCATGAAATGCCATTTCATTCTGTTTTAGTTCTTATCTTAGCACCACTAGATGACCAGCTCCAGCTGAGCTAAGAGATTTTCCTAACTGACGTTCATTAAACCGAGATATATTTAGGACCCATAAAACAATTGGCAACACTTTGAACTTATAAAATAATTGGCAATACTTTATGTTTTGAACTTAATTCTGTATCTGATTGGAAGCCAGAGTAAAGACATGAAGACTGGACTAATGTTCTCTCTTTTCTTGGTTTTTGTTAGCAGCATTTTGAATAAGCTGTAGCTGTTTAATGGTCTCTTTGGGAAGGAAAATGAAGAGCACTGCAATAGTCAACCCTGGAGGATATAAAGACATGGATGAGTTTTTCCAAATCTTCCTTGGACACAAAGCCCCTGACCTTAGCTGTGATGCCAGAATGCTTTAGTTACAGCTTTAAGGTGAATGATCTCTGTCTTGTCTTTTTTTTCACTGAAGGAAAGTTTGCCGCATTCGGCCATTTACGTTTTCGAAGCATAAACACAATAAGTCAATAGGAATGAAGTCATTTGGTGACAAAGTTAAATAAATGTGTCGACTGCATAGCTATGATAAGCCACCTTGTACTCTAGGAGAATCTGGAGGATGCATGTATAGGTTGAAGAGAGTTGGCCCAAGTATGGAGCCATATGGCATAGCAGTATTCGCTGATGTCTACAGAAACAAAATAATCCCCGCCCTCTAGGTATGTCCTGAACCATCTGAGACAGCCCAAGCCAATCTGTCCAGCAATATTTTATGATCGACCATGTCAAGAGCTGCACTAAGATCTAACAGTGCCAAGTCCGTTATCTTACCTGAGTCTGTATTAAGACAAATGTTATTTAATACCTTTATCAGAGCTTTTTCAATCATATGGAGTTGACAGAAGCCTGACTGAAAATAGTCAAAATAGCCATCTGAATTCAAATAATTACTGGTTTGGTTGAAAACTACTTTCTCAGTGACCTTGCCTATGAATGGGAGATTTGAACCTATAATTGTTAAGTGTGGAGACGTCCAGGTTTCTCCTATTCAAGAAGAGTTTTATAACATCCATCTTTAGTGACGCTGAAGGCATCCCTGAGGAAAGAAAGCTGTTCACAATTTGCAGAATTTTGTACATCATACAGTTGAAAACACTTTTAAAAAAGATCGTAGGTAAGCAAGATTAGTGTATTATTTTTGTTATATAGTGTATTATTGTTTTGAACAATTTTGGAGTGAAAAAGGAATTTACACTATGCAAATGTTTGGGCACCTCAAGGGATTTGAGATCACAGGTTACATTTAATAAGGTTTTGGACCCATAATTAGGACTATTTCTAATTAACAATCATTATTAGGGGGTAATACAAATTTCAAAGCATTATAAATAGTTCACCTCCTCACACCTTGTCCCAACGATCAGCAGCCTTGGGTTGCTCTGTACAGCTGCATAGCACTCTGAAAATTAAAATACTTCATGCCCACAAAACAGGAGAAGGCTACAAGAAGCTAGCAAAGATTTTTCAGGTGGCCTTTTTTCAGTTTGCAATGCAATTAAGAATGGCAGTTAAAAGGAATGGTGGAGATCTGGGAGACTAAAAAACTTTCTGAGAGAACAGCTTGTAGGATTACTAGAAAAGCAAATCCAACCTTCATTTGACTGCAAACGTAAAATGTTGTACACTCTGGGGTGGTGGTGCACTGTTCTACTGTGCAGTGACACCTGCACAAATATAATCTTCATGGAAGAGTCATTAGAAGAAAACCTCACCACAAAATTCAGGGACATCTAAACAACCTGTGAGCATGCAGACAGTACTCAGAACTGGTGAAGTTCAAATCTATTTTTTTGGCCACACTGAGAAAAAGTTACTTTTAGAGAATTTGGAGTCGTGCAGAAATTCTTGAGAAGAACTCCTTTCCAACTAATAAGCATGGGGATGGATTCATCGTGCTTTGGGATTGTGTTGCAGCCAGTGGCACAGGAACCTATTCACTGGTTGAGGGAAACATGGATTTAATTAAATACCAGCAAATTCTGGAGGCAAGCATCACACCATATGTGAAAAGCTGAAGAGACGGTGGCTTCTAAAACATTGGACCACCTTAAGAGGTGCAAGCCGTTTTTGCCATGGCCTTCACAGTTCCTGACATAAACATCACTGAAAATCTTTGGCTAGACCTGAAAAGAGTGGCGCATGCGAGACGGCTCAAGAATGTTTTTAGAAGCCTTTTGGAATAGAATGAGCAGAAATTCCCCAAACAAGAAATGAAAGTATTTACAAGCTGTGATACTTGCCAAAGGGGATGTTACTAAGTACTGACCATGCAGGGTTCCCAAACATTTGCATGGTGCTCTCTTCTTTTTTCCCTCTAAAATTGTACAAGCCACAAAAAAATGAAAAGGCTGTATTTATTTTTGCAACTATGTTCAGAAACATGCAGATGAATGCACTCAGTAGAATGTTTCTCAGCAGAACATTGCCTAGGACACAACACTGCCTCCACCAACTTGCCTTCTTCCTGTAGTGCAAAGATAAGCAAAGATAAGCAAAGATATGCAAAGATAAGCAACACACACACACACCTGCCCCTTCACATGACGTAAAAGAAAATGTGATTCATCAGAAAATGTCACCTTGTTCCTTTATTACATTTTCCGTTTCTGATGTTCACATGCCCACAATAGGCACTTTCAGCGATGGACATGCGTCAGTCTGAGCACTCTGATCAGCCTGCAGCTGCACATGCAGCAAGCTGGAATGCACTGTTTTCTGACACCATTATCTCATAGCCAGCAAGACCTTTCTTAGCAATTTCTGCTACAATAGCTCTTTGCTTCCCATGTGCATTAGTGAGTCTTTGGTGCTTATGACCTTGCCATATATTCACCGCTTGTCCTTCCTTGAACCGCTTTCGAAAGATACTAACTACTGCATATTGTGAAAACCTCACAATATCTGATATGACTCAGATCCTTACACTTGTTCATTTTTCCAGTTTCCAACACATCAGCTAGCTGCCAAATATATTTCACACCTTGACATTTGCCATGATAATGAGATAATCAGTGTCAATATCTGTGAGATGAGTGTGTGTATGTGTGTGTGTAATATGTTATATGTATATGTAACATGTATGCAATGTCTTGTTTTGTCTTTTTTTAATAGTTCTGTCATTTCAGTTTTTAAAACTGAAACATGAAGTTTCAGGATACCTTCCTTCACAAAGTCAGGTCTTGTAGTTTTGCCTAGTTTTTCCCCTTTTTTGCTGGAAATGAATAAAACTAGCACTCACATTCTCTGAAGCTATTGCTGACCTTGCTGCACCTTTCATTAAAACGGTCCAAATTGTGTTTTTAAAAAAAGAGATAGAGATGAAAAAGAGGGAAGTGGCCTTAGGAGAGCTGGAACAATCTTCTGGTGACATCATCTCTAATTCAGAACTGACTGCTCCACAATCTGACCACCGTGGGGTGTATCGCCATGGAAACTTGACGTCACCTTCAGCAGAGCCCAACTGTCAGTTTATCTCGCTGGAACACGTCATCGGCGCACGGCTTTTATTTGCGTGTTCCACAGAATGCCAGATTGAAGACAGATTTACCTTTACTCTCATTTTACTTATCTACTTTCTAAGGCCTCTGCTTTTTCACATTTCAAATATGACAGATTATCAGATCACAGAAGGATAAACTGTGTTCTGTTTTCAGTCTTTCATGAGATCCTTAGTCCCTTAAAGCCTCATTCTTTAACCATTATGATTGTCTACCTGGACTGAGAACAGGGGTGCTCTTGGCCATTATCACACCTCACCATCAGGCCTGAACTATTGCACAAGCTGAAAAGGCTATTCAGTGTAAGAAAAGTTTAGTGAGGAGCCACACTGTCCTAGATTATCTAATAACAGGATAATGTTAAAAAATATTGTACTGATTGCTTTTGAAGGATTTCCAAAACATGCTCTCATACCGATAACTGCCAAGTTTCCACATCCAGTTCAACATCTTTTTATAGTAGGCCTAATTAAGAACAATGTTAATCACATTTCCTGTTTTGTCAACTGGCTGCTGGTATGTCTAAAGGCACCCAGATAGACACTGATATATTGCTGATATAGCCAGAAATAAATGGTAAAATATGGTCAAATTATGGTAAACATTTTTATGGTTTAAGTATATTGTTTGACACAACTGTAAATCTTTCAAAAAGAAATGTAAATCATTACCAGCAGACCACGGTTGCCAGGCAACACAAGCTTTTATCAACAGAACTCAGCTTAATAGCAGAATTCGGTTGAAGAGTGAGATCATATGTGTGGAAATTTTACAGTGGCCTCAAATGTGGCTCAGCCAATGTTAGAACCAGGAAGCCCAGTTTAACCCCAGTATGTTGGTGTTAAAACCTGAACTTTCATGGCAAGGCCATGTTCATATTTATGATCCCTAACCGGCTCACACACGTGTGAAAGGCTAAGATTAGCCCCCCTGTTACAACTGCCCAGTCGACCACATGAGATGTTGAATTTACTACATACTCCCTGGCTGCCAATATCAATAAAGTGCATTTGAATCTGCTGAGCAGCTGACTCTGTTTTGATAGTGGAGCTGAGTTGCTGGACATATATTTTGCTGAGGAGGAAGAGGGCCTTGCTCTTTATGACTGGAAACACTAGTATCCAATGCCGAAACCTATACAGCCACACAATTACAGCCCTGCTACTTAAAACTCTGCCAAAACACACATCCATATGCTCTAACAGACATGTATTTCAAAACTTTTTATGTATTCTTACAAAAATGAACACACAATATACATATACATGCAGGCATATTTGCAAACAAGCATACACACAACAACTTTCTGCTAAAATAACTACTCTGCAAAACATACACTACATTTTCAAAAGTACCCAAATACTCCTTTTTAAAAAATGACTACTTATTCATAGAAAAACTGCCTCCATGATCACCATGCCCAATGTCTTTTTTTCCAATATTCTCCCCAATTTTAGTCATGCCAGATTCCTCCCACTAGCCACGACTCCACCAGTCATATGACACCACCAACACTGGGAGAGTGAACGCTAGCATGTGCTTCCTCCAAGTCATGTGAAGCACCACCTCTTCTTTTTGAATTGCTGCTATCCCCACTTTATTGGACAGCTTAGCATGCTTAGAGATTACCATTTGCTAGTCCTGTTACTTAAGTCACCAGACACCAGTGCTGTCTAGGATCTCATTGAGTGATGGGGGAAGAGGAAGGGCCAATCTCCCCACCCAGAGAGAGCTTCTGTTAGAGCAGGGGTTCTAAAACGTTTTTCAGCCCGGGACCCCCGCACTTGTCCTCAAACATTTAAATACCTGTAAGCTAAGCAGTTGTTATCTAGGTAAAACACACAGATTTGTTGTGTTTATGTTATGGGTGGGCAGTATTGTGATATTTCATTATTATCATGAGAAACGTATGCTTTTATGCTTTTCTAAGCGTAATATAATAACTATGTAATGTGAATCATATTTGTGTCTATTCTGCCTATGTTGTTTATTGTTTCTATTTGGCTTGCTATTCTCCCTGATTCTATTTTTTGTCTCTTTGTGTTTTTGTGCAACATTATAATGTGAGTGTATTTGGGTTGTTGAAAATTGCTATATTGATTAAATCAATGTATTCACTATGGTAAGTCTCGCAAGGGTTAAATCTCCAAATCGTATGCAGGGAAGTCACCGAGCAGTAGGCAGCACGGTGAAGTCATCCGCTGTAGGCCACACAACAGCATCAACAAACTCATCACCAAAGAAACAAAGCCTGAGCCCCAGATGTGGACCAAATTCTGCTAAACCCACAAGATCAGCATCTGTAGAGTGATGAAAAAGAGCTAATTATACATATAAGAAAAGAAGTGGAGACAGATGACTGTATGTGAGCTGAGAAAATAAATATGTGGTGGAGGAGGAGGGAGGAATCGGTTCATCATTCTGGCCTCATTATGTGTAGCACACAGACGCATAGAAGATTACAGACTGTGAGATAAAGCAAGGCAATGGATTTCTAATTCTCTGAGGGCCGGATGCACTTAAGACTGCAAAATGTGCCTCAGTACAACTGCAATATGTGCTTCAGTTTACTTAAGCTGTAGCTTTATGCAAACTGTGCACATACTGACTGTGATTTTGTGACTTGTCCATTTGTGACTATGCTCAAACTTTAGTAATTCAAGCAAAATACGTACCCTTTCAACATCTCACACATCTTCCATCAAATGCATATTCATGAGACAGATAAACTCATTTTGTATATGCATATGACCAATAAACTGTGTGTTGGTTTATATATAACATGCAGGCAGAATGTATTCAATCTGTGCCTGAAAATGGCATTGACGGTTTAATACACCAGGTCTTGAGTTTTTAAATGATACACCTTTACTTCTTCTTAAGTACATTATTGATGAAAGTAATTTACCTTTTAGTTCCATTTGAGTCATTCCTATACCTTACCTAATTCTGTTTTCCAGGTTTAATTTCATTCTGCTCTGTATATTCAGCTCTTGGACTGTTTTGCTCTTGCTCAAACTTCTCACTTTGGGGATTAGGCATTTACTATAGGGCAAAATTAGTTCCCAAGAAGAGAAAAACATTACAGCATTCAGCAGACGCTTTCATTCAAAGCGACTTCCATTCCCTAACTATAGGGGACAGTCTCCCTGGAGCAACTTGGGGTTAAGGGTCTTGCTCAGGGACCAGGTGGTGGTGTGCTGAAGGTAGGATTTGAACCCATGACCTCTTGTCCAGAGGAAAGTTTCCTACCCACTAGGCAACCACCCCCCCACCACAGCACCCAGGAAACTTTAGTTCCTATGCTGAAAGATGTTAAGACATTTTAGTCAACTGCTTTACTTCTCATCACTGTTGGAACAAAACATCATAATTCATTTTTTTCTTTTTTATTGAT
Source organism: Bryconaethiops microstoma (assembly GCA_037577275.1). NCBI lineage: Eukaryota > Metazoa > Chordata > Actinopteri > Characiformes > Alestidae > Bryconaethiops > Bryconaethiops microstoma. Next base: position 8,829,034 of record JBBJLS010000109.1, on the reverse strand, counting down.
ATAATTCATGAATGCCAGCTGTCCTTCATGCTGGGTAAAAATTTCCTGACAAACATTCTATTGTAAATGGTTGTCAGTCAAGGTTTCCTCTCCTGTAAAGTTTCTGTTTTGAAGATACAAGGTTTTGTTCAAACAGCAATTTAATACCTGTGTCATCATTTACCTCCATTAACAATACCTGGGGGAGTATGGGCTTAGGCAATGAGAGGTTGTGTCAGGACCAATTGGCTTTTCAGCAGAACAACTGCACTTATCTTTCTGTATAATGCAGACCAAATACTCCTCCAGAAAGCAAGGGTTTTTCACTCTCCCCGCAACATTTAGTCTCCTCTCTTTTGTTTTGCCCTTACGAAGAGGGTCACAACCTCATAAGCTATCTTATGGAACTTCTTTCTTTTAAACATCTCTTAAATATCCAAGTGTAGGTAAATAACACATTACATATGCTTGTTTGTAGCCAGAACAATGCCACATATACAAAATACTGCCTATGTATTTTTCTAACTAGTGGAATTACAGAATGTACTGTATTCAACATTAGTTTGTTTTTAATTGAGTTGTGTAAATGTGTTGTTGCACGGAAATTAAGATTTAAGCAACATGCAGCTAGATTCTTGAGTTTCTTAACATATAGCCAATTTGGGCACCAAACATGTCTTGCCTGACTGATGTTTTTAAGGTAAGGGGGAAAAGAGCATAAACATGACTTTGGCTGACACATCATTTTAAGAATGGGCTTTTGCTAAATGTCTGCTCTCAACCCTGAAAATGCAATGCGTATGACTTTAGAAGATAATCAGGAACTGCATTGTGAGAATCCTTGTACAATATTCCATTTGAGCTATTGGGGGAAAACATTTGCAGCACATGTTGAAAATCAAACCATTGCCTGAAAAAGCTAGAGCTTATTTTTACTCACACATACACAGAGGCCCCTTCCACTGTGCCAGTGTGACGGTCTCTGCCAGAAACATGGGCCAGATGTTCCAGCAGGACCAGCCTTCATTTTGGTTTGTTATTCCGTGGTGGAGCTCAGTTGTGTTTCTGCCCAGGCAGCTCCCTGGATCCCTCAAAACACCAGTGCCCCCCACCCACTCCATCCACAAGGCTCTAAACATTACCAGATGCTTTACCTACCTCAACCAGTACCATCACACACACAGCTTTACACAGTGGCCAGACAGTCAGCTGAGAGGTAAAGCAGATGTGTAGAGGTAAAGGGCCATACAAAATGTAGCCATATTGCCTTAGGCAGGTTAAGCCTCAAAGTCTTCATATTATTTTGCTAGAGTTTAAAGTCAACACGAATCATGATATATTTTCCTTCTGTATGGTGATGTATTTCTGATTGTCACATGATTTTAGACAGGTTTTTTGAGCCAGCTGGGCATTTTACTGGGTGATGTTATTGTTTAATATTAGTTATCCCCACCCACTGCTGTATGGCAATATAATCAAAATTAACTCATGATACTTCACTCAAAGATGACCTTCTTTTGTCTTTTAAGTGGTATAGTATGATTAATGGACCATATGTTATATGACCATAAACATCAGCTAGAAAGGAAAAAAGGTCAATTTCATTTCAGGTTGACTTTAGTTGTGACTAAGTAATAATTTATAAGTAATATAATTCTATTATTATTTGTGCTCAGGGTTGGGAGGGTTACTTTCAAATTATATTCTAGTACATATGACCAATTACATGTTGAAAAGGAAATCTGTAACCTAATTGTATAGATAATTGTATGGATGGTGAACTGCTGAATTGGATGTCACAGAGCCCCCTCAGGCGTAACTCCAAGAGCACTACTAGACTGAGGAGGCCGCTTTTGTGGTTGAGGCACTGGTCAGTCTGGGTGGTCCCTATGGAGCACAGAGAGCAAGAGATCTAGAATATCGTGAGCCGGGACCCAACATTGTTCCTGTGGACTTTACCCTTCCTTGTCCACCAAGTATTCTAAACCATCAGAAGTTTAAGATATCCTTAATTTGGTATGCTGGAGTGCCATCCACAAACATGGGAGAAGGGGGACCCTCCTTTTTGGGAGAACATAAAGTTATTAAAATGGATGAGTGAAATACAAGATTTATGAGATAATAAGCGGGTAGCTTGATAAGTCACAGCATTGATCCGCTGCAATATTTTTAAAGGTCTAATGTACTTCGGACCCAGTTTCCAGCTTGGTTAGCATAGATTGCTGTCCCTGGTTGAGATCCATACTCACTAACCTGGCCTATAAGAAGGATGCAAGTACTGAGGACAGTCAACTGGTTTGTCAGGGGTTTGGAGCAGGCACATACAGAGCACTGGGGAACCCGTTCTTGAACATCTTTGGTTAAAATTGGCCATCAGAAACTCTTTTCTGTCATTCTGTTGACTCTGGGGTGTCCAGCTGCTCTGGAAGAATGATCCTCATGATTAAAACATTTTGGTAGTCCAAGGGAAAGTAAGTTTTGCTTGAATACGTCTCAGACAGAAGTGTGTTCCTTGCACTGGCTTCACTGGCATCTGATTCCATAATTCCCATGTAAAAGGGACTACAAAAATTGTTTGACTGATGATGTGAAGAGGCACTGCATCATCTTCCTCCCATTGGTATACACATGAAAGCGTGTCACTCTGCCATTTCTCGAGCCTGGTCTGCAAGAGAGTAAAGTTGAAGTAAGCAAAAAATACAGACCATCTTGCCTGTCTGGGATTTAGTCTCTTTGCTTCATTGAGGTATTCCAGTTTCCTTAAGATCAAAAAAGGAAATTTCGCACCCTCAAGCCAGTGCTCCTTTGCACCCTCAAGCCAGTGCCTCCTCTCACTTAATTCTAGCTAAAAGCTCTTTGTTGAACCCAAATCTTGGAGGGCAAAAATAAAAAAAAAGTTGAGCATTCCAATGAATTCGAGTTGCAAGTGACTATACAAAACTATTGGTGTACTCACCAATTTGGAGTGTTCTGCTCTGCTTTAGAACGTAAAGGACATGTACAGAGCCAGTGTTCAGAAGCACCATAATAAAAACACTACTCATATACCCTCAGCAATGGATTGGTTTCTGGTTCTAGTTAAACCTATCGTTCTCAGGCCCCCTTTTTGAAGATAATCAAAGACCTCTTTAAATTAGGCAAGAAATATCTACCAAATTTAACCGTGCATAATGGTTCCACACGGCCATAGCCCATATTTACGATATTAACATAGCCCATGTTAACATCGCTAATGTGAGTCACAACTTTACCTTTATTTGAAGGGAATGCTTTGGCATGGTGCATGAAGAAAATTTATCTGGATTACCATCAAAGCATTCTGGAACCAGTAAAGGTACTGAAGCTATGGTGGAGGGAAGTGAAGTAACTTTTGTATGCAAAACTATTTGCTGGAACTGTTTGAGCAGGGTCTCCAAAATGGCTCATTGTTTTGCCAATGCTTGGCACATGGAATTGCCTTCCACATGTTAAACTCAGTATTCTCAATGAGCAGGGTCAATTGTGGGTAAAAGTTTACAAACATTCTCAAGTTGTAAAGGTACAAACAGTTCAACGTTAAAGTGAATCAATGACAAACGTTATTCAGATTTGAAAACCATAGATGATCAGATTCAGGCTAGAGTGAACTTGGACATGAATCCTAGGCAAAAGGTGCAATCCGGAAAAGGGCTGGCAAAAGGCAAAAACCAAAAGCAAGAGTGTCATAGGCAAGGGAAGAGGCATAAGGCAAAGTACAAAACAAAGTCAAAACCATAAAGAAAGATTTCTTGATACACCTTATATAGAACTAGGAAAAGTAAGTACTCAATCTATACAAGACTCCAACTAGAGCTTCCCTAACAGTGAGGACGGTGAACTGCAGAGATGGATGTCGCACTCATGCCAAAGGGTTGCTATATTCAAGCACTGTGATCTTTTTATGAAACACAATGATAAAGATGATAATGTTATACATACATGAATTGGAAAATGTCATTAAATATTTTAAAAGAGTGAACTGGGCATTCAAATCTGTCATGTGTTGCAGAAAAAGTGGGGACAATTACTGAAAGAGAGAAAACATGTTACTTTAATATACACACATTTTAAGCTGCAATATTTACTGATGATAGGTAAATACAATATTTACCTAGCATGTCTGCTACACACAAAGTAAAGAATGCTCTACCTGAATAATTAACAGGTTTCAATCATGTGTAGAGAAGCCAGAGCTACAATACGTTATGTCAAACTCAGTTTCGGAGTGTTAATGCACAACACTTTTAGGCTATTGCATATAACACAGCAATTTCTGCTAGCAGAACGTATCAGTATTGTAATAGTTGCTTTTACATAAAAAGGGTCAGAGACGATGAAAGGTCAGAGTTACTAGGATTGCTATATAGGAGTGAACCTAATGCAATCCTGCTAGTAACCAAGTTTTTAAAATATGTCTATATTTGATCATTGCCCTTTTCGGACTGAAACTAGAATACAGTTTTATTTTTGGATCCTGAGTATGAATACATGTATGTGTTCTCTGATACTGTCCAATTGTGGATATGTCTAAAAGGAATAGTTTGTCAAGAAATTAACTTCAGCCACAACATGTGGTTCATGAAGTTTGCTTCTTGAGGTTTGTACTGGAGCTACAAGACTAATGTAGTTAACAAGTAATGAAAGCGTATACCCCTCCAAATAAGCACTATGCAAACTACATACATACAAACTGGACAGTGTTGGAGCTCAGTTTGAAACTGTTGAAACAAACTTCAAACAGTAAATTTAGCTTGTCTGATGAACTATTTTTAATCTTTCCCTTCCAACTGTTCTTTTAACCCAAAATGCTCCAATATTCCCCATATTGCTCCCTCCCAGTAAGAGGAGCGTATCCCACGGCTGAGGAAGGCAGAGGTTGAAGGTGGTTATGGGGTCAGTTATTTTGTGTATTTGTGTTACCTCCTGAGGGAGCAGAGGCCGTGTACAGTTCAAAGCTAAAAATGACAGAAATGCAGGGTGGAGGCGGCCTCGGTGTGTGTGTGACAGAGCCTCTTTTTTGTGACCCACCTCTTGGCCAGTGGAGCAGAGCGTTTGATTGATGCCCTCCTTAGAGAAGAAGAGGCCGCTTTGTTACTGACCATTCAGCCTGTTTGAGTGCATGTATGCAGCCATGCAAGCCTTTCCTGGGCTGTGCGATCTGGTTTTCACATTTTCTTGCAATACAATCCTTCTCTCCCACAAACACTAATAGGATACCATTACACAAGAGTGAACTGAGTAACTGGGTCATCTGGAGGTGCATTGCAGTATAGACCTCATTGGTTCTGGACAAGGCAAAAAACACCTGGCTGATAGTGCTGTAGTGTCTAAGCACACCCTTTTTAGTCCTAACTTAAAGACAGATTCCAGTGTGGTATTGGATGATGGTGACAGCAATGCTAGTCTTTTCGAGGAAAGAATTTCACTTGCTAAATAGAAATAAATCCCCCCTTACTCCAAACATTAGCCAAGGTATGTTTGTGGTCTGCAGTTTACGTCTTTTGTCTTGCACTGGAGCTACAAGGCTGATGTAGCTAAGGGATGCTGAAAATCCATTATTTACCCTCATGCAAACTGCAAGCTTAAATCATCACACACTTGCTTCCAACCTGTCTTGTTGTTTCACAATCCAAAATAGACTCACTTATAGTTACTGAAAAAAGTTCCTACTTTGACCCCTGTCTTGAGTGGATAAGTTGAGTGTGTCAGCTATGTTAGCTTGTCAGAAACAGCCAAAAATTTACTGTGTTAGCCGGCTAGCAAGCTACTCGTTTGTAAAGGAGCCAGTGTTAGGTGGGTAAAACAACTTTGCTATAGAAGAATGGAACAGAGAAGACTATTGGCAGCAACAGTAGCAATTAAAATGAAGGAGGGGAAAGGTGGGTGGAAGTAGGTGTTACAAGGTAACAGCAGTTGATAACATCTATATTAGCTATGAGACTCATGCTGTGGTCTCAAGAACATAAATGTAAATCTCAGAGATGAACACACTTTGTGTCATTAAAGTAATAGCCACAGTTGTGGTCTGTTGCTTGTTTGCACCTTGTTGTTTCTGACATTTACACAAGTGAACATAACAGATACTAAACAAGAACAATCAGCAACTAAATGGCCCTCATATACAACAGAAAATATTCCCAACGGTCTCATTTCGTTGCATCGGAATTTGGAGATATTCATTTTGCAAAGATATTTATGTTTAAATAGCACAGTATTCCTGGGGGGCTGTCACTAAAATGCTGATCTGAGAAGAAGGCAGGCTCCAACAAAACGGCACAGCATTCAGGGCAAAGTAAACCTACACTTGCTCAAATAAATGTCTGATTTTATTAGTTTCCAATTGTCTCCTTATTTGTAGTAGTGCTAGGTTGATAGGGATAAGCTTGATATCATTTCATTATTAGAACCATTAGTTTTACAAACCAAACTGCAATGCAGCTCACATGAAATAATAACACTATAATGGTTAAAGGGAAGAAAAATTTTGTTTTTTGTATGGAGTTTACTCACCTTTTTCACCTTGTTCCTCTACCATATAAGCAATTCTATTTCACATTACTTAAACTCATACAACTTCAGGCAAGTGCATGGTGGTTTGTTTGCTTGGTATTTACTGGAGGCACATTAGATTCTATTTAGTGGTGGCTTGTGACTATTAGGAGTAGACCTTTAATTCAGAACATAAATATCAAAACACTGTCAAAAATGAGAAAAAAATGCTTTCTGCTAGTGTCCATTTCTGGTATTATAGCAGGATTTTAACTCTAAGATAACAGATTAAACGTAGACATCTGAAAATTGTAATTCAAGCAGACATATTAACATATTGTCAGGGCTGGGGGCTTATGACGGTGGGTGGCCACTAGAGTTTATTAGTTTCAGCTGGGTGTCTTTAGTATTTAGTGTTTGGGTTTTTTCATTGGATCCTTTGTGTTTCTGTTTTGTTATTTAAGGGTTTTGTGTTTAGTTGCCTGGTGTCGGTCAACCCGGACTTTCATCCTGTTGTGATCCTGTGTTCCCAGTTTCCTTTCCCGGTCCTTCCTCTTGTTTTGTACCTACAGTTATAGAGTTGGGCTCTCATGCCTGTTTTTGGTTTTGTTAGTTCCTGTTTAAAATAAAGGATTCTCTGAAAATGCACGTCGACTACCCGTGGTGCGTGTGTGCATGCCCCGCATGCGAGGAGAAGGGGTTACCGCAGCGTGACACATATATCTTGTAGGTGCTTTAGAAGAATTCTGGAAAAGAGCTGCTGCTGTTTAGTGTCTGACAGAAATGATTTGGACTGGCTAGTTCCTAATTACGTTGTCTGCAAATTTGTCGTGGAAGGACTTCATGGTGTCTGAGCACCTAACCAATGGGACAGCTCGATTGGTCACTACTACCTAGATACCACAGAGAAGCAAATCTGAATGGATAATTTTCCACTGGCTGTTTTAAGAATTTAACCTTGTTGTTTCTAACCAAAACCTAGTAAAGAAGTAGGAGAAACATTGCCGTTTTTGCAGTTTAAATAGAAACATGATTCTGTTGAATGATAAAGAAATAGAATTACAGACATTCATGACACATTTTGTAGTTCCCAGTAATCATTAGGCCTTCTCTGAAGGACTAGCTTTCTGCTTTGCTTCTATTACCTGTTAGTTACATTAGCCTGATAGCTCCTGCTCAAAACAAAATAAGTGAACATCAAACACCAACCATGTCTTGGCTGATCAACTACATTTGGCATAATAAGGGAAGCTGTATGAATTTGATGTCTTGGGGAATTAACACATCCATGGGGCAAATGTACATAATTGAGTTGAACTATAATCACAAAATGCAAGACACATACAGAAAAGTGTAGGAATGCTATTTTAAATGCCTTCTCATTCCCTGAGTCGATCCCTGCTGGACTGCCCCAGATCACCAGACACAGCCAGATTCAGACATATACTAATTAGCTCATGGCCTGATGCTGCTGGCTTCAGTTTAAATAAATACTAAGGGGAATAAACTTGAGCACACGTCATGTCCATGGCTCGGCCCCATGGGCAGTTTACTGGGAGCTGTCCCTATGCATAAACACACGGCACTTGGATGATGGAATCATCAGAAGCTCTCTCCTGGTGGCTCTCCTGTGGTGGTGAGCATTAACCTGTGTCCTCAGCTCTTTAAACTGATTTAACACCCAGAAAATATCCACTCACACTCCCCCTGGACTTCATTTAGGCTTTGTTGAGTGTAAATATTGTATCATAACTCCTTTTATTTATATGTTTATGTCTACGGAATTACGAGAGGGAGAAGAAACCTCAAAAGCATTCGACTGGATGAAAGTCGTCCTCTTTTTTTCCTCTGTCCCAGCAGCTGGTATTTGTGTGTGGGGCTCGACAGTACATGTGGTTTGGTAGAAAGTGGACAGGAAGGTGATGAAGTAGCTCCTGTTGGCGTAATGGTTGGATTCTTCAGTCCCGTTACCTTTAAACCTCCCCAAAGGAGCCCTCAGCTTTTTCCTCCAATCTCAATAACAGAACCTAACACTCTTCCTCCTGTCTGAGTAGTGCCCAGGTCAGTCTAGATAAATGCTGGAGAACATTGTGATCTACACTTCATCCACACTATGAGTCCTGGCCAGTTGATCTGTCTCCCAAGTTCTGCTTTATATTTGTGAGAAGTCTTGATTTGCGCTCAAAGAGACATTTCGGTTCAAGTCTAAGAGAGAGCTTGTATCTTGAATTTAATCCTAAACTTGATTAAATTAGGTGTAATCCATGTTTATTTATATGGTGAGATTTAACAACAGAAACTTTCAGTGCCTTTCGAAGTTAAGATGTGTAACAACAAAGTATAATAATATCATGATTTGAAATGAACCATAAATTACAGTTTGATACAATTCAAGTTTTTGGGATTGTTTTTTTAACAGAAATTGGCAAAAAAAACCATGTTACTTCTTGGTGGGAGGCAAAAGTTTAATACATCAGTGTTTTAGTGAATGGAAACAAGCATTTTGCTTTTGTTATTTAATATAGTTCCAGTGCATATATTCACTTCAATTATCACAAATAATGACTTTTGTTATTGTTTTTTATAAATATGAAAAAGATAATGGTTATCAAACTAACAAGGACTTTTATAACTTTTTCTATTCTTTTCATTTGCGTGTTGCTTGTTAATGTTATCTCCGAGAACTTCATGAAGCTCTTTTTGTCAGTTGCCCACAATGCTGTATATGTATATGCTAATGAACACATACTTTTTGTTTATATTTATAAATACAAGATAAAAACAATTACGCATGTAAAATTCATTATATGTACTGGAAGTACATTAAATTACAAAAACTCTAAATACCTGTTTCTTACTGTATTACAGAATATTGGGGGAATTGTTGAGAACAGTCTCTACATGCTGTAAGTAGGGTTGCCAGCCCCCTTAAGGATAGGCCTTCAAATGAAGAGACTTTTCTGTACATCAAATGAAAAGTGCCATTTTAACTGCTTCATATGTAATGGCAGCAAGGCTACTGTCAAATGGAGTTGGCAAACCTAACTTCAGGTGGAGTAATAAAGCGTAACATGACCTTCATTACCTCCTCCTTCCTCTATCATTAATCCAAACTGCGAGAAAAGATAGTTATCTTCCCCTCGTTTCACCCCTTTAATGAAGATTTCACCTGCTGCAATATTCCTTTCACTTGTCTAAAGTCATTTCCCAGTAAAACAGAGGCTAGTTATTCTTTTACTGCACCAGACCTGTCCATGAACACAAGCTCTGTAGCTTGAGTGACTGATTTCATCTTAGGGTTAGAGATGATTACAACAGCTTCTATAGCAAATTTTATAACATACTGAATGATGTATTGTTATTCTTTACCTCTTTACCTTTCGGTCAATTTGCATAAACATTCCTCTAATTGTGTGCTCTGCTCCATTATATATCAAGGTCAGTACTTTAAGTTAAAACAAGAAATGAACTATGCAGTGAAGCCAATGGCTGTAGATGTCATTTCATTCTCTGAAGAACTGAAGAACTTTTTCGATTCTTCCTGTCTTCCATTCCAGCAAGGCTGGATTAGACATATTTCCAAGAAAATGCGTCATTGCCATTCCAATAAAGGCACATTACAACACACCACCAGCTAGACACTGGGTTTTTCAAAGTAGTTGTCCTGTTAAACTCATTTTTAGAGAGGGAAAAAAACAGTTTTCTGGATAAGAGTAAAAGCAAGAATTCATGTATCAGTTTATACTCTCCCTAGCCTCCCAGAAATGCTAGCATGTGTGTGTGTGTGTGTGTGTGTGTGTGTGTGTGGATTGCATAAACAGCTCAGAAATGGTCCAGACATGAAGGCCGGTTTGCGTCTAGATCTGCCTTTGTACTGAAACATCTGCTTGCACTGCTCTTGAACCTGCCTAAGTCAAGGAGGCTTGTGATATTAATGTCCTCCTGATTATTCAATCACACTTTTAAAAAAAATCGTATTGTTTTAATTATTTGCTGCGTAAACAGTCTTCCCCAAGTCCCCCGCTGGCCCTACTCAGCTGTGCTCGGGGAGAGTGGTTCCTCTCCGTATATGGCCAACGAAACAGAAACACACACAGGATTACGATCCTCGACCATTTATTCAAAGTGACTCTTTTGTTTATGTTACCATCCTTGACCGTTTTCTTTCCCCCTTCGCTCTGAAATATTGTGGAGGTGTGCTGTGGTGTAAGTGGTGCACAGCTGCATCAAATACCAGATTTCACTCTGAAAAATTTATGGCACAGGAAAGTGTTAGATTAACCTCCAGATGAAGAATATGATCCTGAGCTGTGATGGTGACAGACGAGGATTTCAGGGGTTAATACTCTGCCATGTGCAGATCTCTCTGCTCCGCTGTCTTTTTGAAAAGAAGCACTCCCAGTAGGCCTACTGATCAAATCCACAAACAAATGATCTTCTTCATTCTGGTGAGGCCTTGGTAAATGTGTGACAGACTCCAAATTATTGGTAGATAGACAGAGCATTCTTCATTGTAGAGAATCAATTTATGGACCCCTCAAATTTAGGCGCTCATACTGATATACTGATACACTGCTTAGGGCAATTGAGTGAAGCATGGTCACCCCTTCAATCACCCTAGTTAAACAAAACGAGACAATCAGCCACTATTAATGATAAAAATTCCCCTACCATGTGTGAACAGTCACACTTTATGATTTAAAATGAACATATAGTGATGCTGGTGCCTATGGAGCGAAAGGCAGAGAAAGCAGAAAACACACGGATAGGTCACTAGTCCATCACAGGGCAGACAGACAGACAAACCCATTCATGCACACACTTACCAGTTTGCCTGACATGCATGGACTGTAGGAGGAAGCCAAAGTATCCAGTGCAAACATCACACGGAAAGGACGATCGGCCAGGAATCGAATTCAGGCCACAGCGCTAACCACTGCACCACCGTGCCTCCAACAACATCACATATTACTTTTACTTTTATAAGCTTAAGAATGTTTTAATGTAGATACTTTTTGACTTTCATTTAAATATATTTTTACTTCATACTTCCACTTTTAAATAAATAATGAGGCAATAACCCACTTTAAATAATAGATGATATTTTTAATCATGGAGGCTTATAGAGAACCCAACATGCAGTACCTCCAAAAAAAATTGTGTGAATCTGCAGTGCTTTGTAAATGCTGACCCAAAGTAATACAGAATGCATTTAAAAACCTAAATGCAATGTTTTTCTTATTTCTTTCCATTCTCTCTTTACTGCAATGCAGCAGGAGTGATGTCATACCTCTAAAACTGGTGAGACAAAATTTATAATGTGTTCTTAAAAAATACTTGGCTAAACTTGGCTAAAGCATAGGGGGAACAGTGGCTGAGTAGGCTTGAGCACGTGTTTGAAGAACATGAAGTTCTTGATTTGCAATTTAGCAGGTAACAGTATTCCAAAGCAGAACATCAGAAAAACATTTTAGTAAGGGTGCGACAGTTCTGGACTATTTACTCTTTTTGTGGCTTTAGGCTAGTAGGTCAAATGCCCACTCGCCACCATAGTTCCCTGAGATAGACATTGAGATGTTTTCCTGGTTTGAAAACATATTGCCATTTTAGATTTCTTCTTGGTTTTCTTTCACCACTGCTCACGGAAACATTAGGTGAAAGTATCTTGGTGGACATCTTAAGGCTGTCTGTGCACAATGACCACTTATATATATGCATAACGTGTATAATATAAAATCTGGTCTTAGTTCAGCTTTTGGAAAAGCGATGAAGCTGATCTCGAAGGCAGAGAGACTGACAGAGGGGAATGATCTGTAATTTTTTTACCAGCTCTCTTCTCTCCGTCTGCACATTTTTCAGACAGGCTTGCAACATGTCTCGTTCACTCAAAGGTTCTTTAATGAGACATAGCTATCAGTGCCACGACCAACGGGATGTCTGCCACACAGTGTCCCCAGGGTCACATACATCATAGGGTTGGGTTTATGCCTCATCGTTTTTACTGCAGAAGGTGTGTGTAGTCCAAGGTCTAAAGAGCGTATGCACCATTTTTGTGTGCTTTTCCTTCTTCAATACACTTCAAATCACTGTAGTTACTGAAAAATAATACTGCAGTAACTGAAAAGTCTTAAGATGTGTACATGTATCACTGAACACAAAATATCAACAGCACTCGTTAGCAAATGTAAATGTTTTATACCAGAAGTGGCCCAACATGATATCAAAGAAGAATGTTTCTGTGATTGGAGAACACTGTGGGAATAAATTTAGCTTCTTGAGGTATGTCGTTTTTGATATGTGGCAAAAAATAGATTCAAAGCAAATGTCTTGCAGGTGATACAGTCCATAACTTTGGTGAAGACCCTTTTAACTCATTCTAATCTTCCTCCAGAGGTGTTAGGGTGTGTAAAAATGGACTTGTAGGGTTGGCTCCCCCTTTTGCTCTAGAGCAAATTTCCAAAACTCACTCAGTCAAGTATTTATTTTCAGAAAATCGTGTTTTACTTGTTTTACCTAATGGAAAGCAATTCTTACAGGAAATAATTTTTTTAATTGAAATTTTACAGTTACTTGTCATTTTTCAATGCCTGTTTCTAAAGTGCAACTCCTGCACATTTTAGTATGGGCAAATATGTTTAAAAAACATAATGAAAACAATTTTTAAGTAAATCGATATTCAATGTTACAAAACTATGTACAAGTTTAATATTTATATTCTACTACATGACACAGCATAGAACCATCTTTGTTTATGGTCTACCGCTTGGGAGACCTGGGTAAGTAAGTACCACTCGCGACTGTATGAGTGGACTGGTTGAGTTTTGAAAATTCACCTAATCTTATACCGTGTATTATGCAAGGAATTACCACATAAAGAGGTAATGTAAAAATATGCCAATAGTAGTGTTACCTAAAAAATCACAAAAAGTTTTGGAAATTTGCTCTTTAATTCACTATCTACTGAACCAGAAAGCTGCTTGACATTGATACTGTCCCCAGTTGTAACAGAGGGTTCCAAGACTTCCCCGTTGCCCCCGTACTGTACCAGTGGGCCCCAAGATGTCACAAGAACTACCTGCCATACTGGACGGCCTTAAGTTGTTAGTCTCCTGGTCCAGCACAGCCTGCAACCAAGCCTCCAGGTTCCGAAGAGCTGGTAGTCCAGTCTTTTGCTTCCAAGCAGCCTGCTCTCCTGCCTCCTGAACCTGAGCAGCTGGCCCTCTCATCTCCTGACCTTGAACATCTGGCCCTCTTGTCTTCTATTGTGTTTTGCTGGATGCCCATTCACCAGGCCCCACCTCTCCAGATGCCCAGCTGCCTGGCCTTGCTCTAACATTCATCCATCTTCCTGGTCCAGCATCAGCAGCTGCCCAGCTTCCATCCTGTCTAATGTCAGTTCCCCTGTGCAGCTTCCAGTCCATCCCTGTGTCCTGTCTCCTGTCCTACTCAGTACTCAGTATTTTGTCCCATCTCCTGTCCATAATCATCATGTCCAACCCTCAGGTCCATAACCAATTCAGCCCCAGGTCCCATCCTATGTCCAGCCCTATGTTTCTAACCCTGTTCGTTCAAGTTCTCTGTCTCCTATTCTTTTTCCATTCCTGGCCCAGGTCAAGTCTTGTGCCCAGTTCCCTTTTCTGTTCCTGGTCCCTTCATCATTTCCTCCTGTCCAGTCTATGTTTTCTCCTCAGTCTGTCTATGATTTCTCCTCAGTCCCTTGCCCAACCCAGTGTCCCTGTCCTGACAACTATCACTAGCCCTAGTCCAGGTCTGTTTCTCCTGTCTCATGTCCCCGCATGTACCATCACCAGCGCAGTCATCTGTCCAGCTTTTCATCTTGTCCTAGGTCCTTCCCCAGTCCAGTTGTGTATCCAGTCTCCTGTCATCATGACCAGTTTCATATCTGTCTTCTGTCCTGGTTGTGATCCCTAGTCCAGTTTTCTCTCCAGTCTCTGTCCCCTGTTCCTTTCACTTTGTTCAGAGTCCCTCCTTTAGACCTACTCCCAGGGTGGTTTGTTGTTCATCTCAGGAGCTCCACACTACAGAGGGGGGTTTTGTCACATTCTGCCTCATTTTGCCTCTTCCTGCCTTTGTTTTCTCCTGTGCCATGAGGTTTTTGTTTATGTGTGTAGCTCCACCCCTAAACTGCTGTCTGCTCATTGTTCACACTTGCCTGTTTGTAACACCTCCTAGTACCAGCTGTTCCCTGTGTGCACTATGTGTAAGTAACGTGGTCTATGTTTGTTTGTCAACCCTAATACCTACCTGCATTTACCTGTAAACCCTATACTCTATGTTTTTGTTCTTGGTTTTCATGGTATTTTTTATATTACTCAGTGTTTTTGTTTGTAAAATGATGTCTTGGTTTACGTATGTGTGTCCATTCCTTGTCCTCTATCACCCCTGCCCAAAATATTACACTTCTCTAATGATAAGAAAAAACCGAAATGTATATTTATGAAAATGATCACTGCAAGCGTATTTGAAATTCAATAATAGTAAAAAAAATAAAAGGAAAAGACGTTACACTTGCGCTGAAAAGGTCCTCTTTACCCCGAGACAAAGACAAGACTAATTACAATGTTGATGTTGAGACAAGACCGAGATCATTAATTAGCAGCCTCGAAACCGTGACCTTACGTAAGTACTACAACACTACTTTAAGGTCCACTTTTAAGTGAATTTAATGTATCTCTGTACAGTTTTTACTGTAGACATTGACCTAAAGCAACTTTCCTGATGTGCGGCACCAAGAGAGACAGTGTCGAGAAAAACTCCCTAATAGTATGTAGATGAATCACTGAGAGAAACTCAAAAAAAGAGACTGAAGGGGGGCTCAAGGGAATCCTTCCTCTTTTTGAGGGTGCAGCAAATACCACCATTTTGTTAGCCACCTTTTTTGGTTTGCTTACTGAAAGGTCCTTTAAATATCTCTGTCAGTCCAGGTGTTCTCCATCAGCCTCAATGAAGCCATCAAATAAACAAAGAGGAACAATTACTGCAAATGAAGTAATAATCACCAGCACGGAGAGATTATCTAACAGTGTTCTCCTCCACAGTGATTGCGCTCCAGACTTCTGGCACTAACACAGCAGCCCATACAGGGAGTGTGATAAACAGAACTGTCTGAAACAAAGCTTAGCCTATATATGATTAGTGATGAAGAAAGGGCAATAAAATGTCCATATAAGAACAAAGCAAGCTTTTGGACATATCACTGCAATGCAGAAACTTTTCCCTTAATCGTATAAACACAATGTTCAGACAGAACCTTTATTCAACAAACAGTTTAAAGGGAAATTATCTGCCTGGGCAAGTCAGTCTGTCAGTGAGAGGCTCCAACCTTTTCTGAATCGCAAAACATCTGAAATAGAGAACTGTTCTCACACACAAAGGCTGAATGGCAACCGAATTATTAAAAAAATATTTTTAACTCAAACATTACCATTAGCATTCAGGACCTATGATGGTTAAATGTCGTTCTTTGTGTTCAGAAAATAAATAAATACTGTCCTAATTTGAACCCTGCTTTGGCTGAAATATGAAAATGTATTTACATTAATTTAGCTTCATAAATTAAAATGTTCATTGATTGACTGGTTTTAATTTAATAAAGATTATTAAATAATGTAATCTGATGAACAAACTTTACAAAATATCATTTTCCCAGACGAAGAAAAAGCAAACATCTGTGTTGCATTGTTTTGCATGCATGGAAATTGTTACACAGAAGATGTTGTTGCAAAATCTTTTATTTTTGTAAAACTAATTTTACAATGAAAAGCTCTTAGAAAACACAAGTCATCTGTCTCAAATCAAGGTATTTTTATTCTCAAAAAACAAATGTTTTCATTTTTATTAAGCTTGAACCAAAACATGTCAACCATACATGTGCACGATATGACACAAGGTAACACATCTAAAGAATGAAAATACAAATTCTTCTTTGGAAATCCAACTCATGCTATTTGCTCTTTGAAAATGTGAGGGCTCTTTATGAGTCATCATGTGATTTGAAAAAGCTTTTAATGGTGCTCTCTGCTTCTTTGCTTGGTGAAAAATGTGGTGCACAGAAGGGGGAAAAGCAGCCGCAAGGAATAAAATTATAGCCGTGATGGCCAAGTCTAGGTCCAACACAATGAAGCCTTTTGTTTATTCCTATCTTGGATCTGGAATTGCATCTTGTTTATATTAAAATAAATCGAAATCATCCAGCCTGAAGGTCTTTTACCAAGGACAGTAATTAGGACAAAAATGAAGAAAGCCCAGTTATTAAAGAATGTCTGAGCCAGTGGCATTTGACAGCATATTTGATCAGCATATTTGCTACGCCACAGTAGCGACAGTCTATGGGCCCTTGTGTTAAAGCACAGTGTCTATCCACATGGCATGGGCTTGCCATGGCATAGTGTCCTATACAATATTAATTAATGGGTCATGTACATCGTAATTGGAAAAAATTGTGGATGTTCAGAAAAATCTTTAAGGTTTTATTTTTTTTTTACTTGTTCATTTGTCTCATCCAGTTATACGCTGTTTATATATCTCCCTAGAAATACTTCCAAATTTCTTATTATATATGCTAAAAGAAATGAGTGGAAGATCCTAAAATTTCCTTCAGATGTTTGCTTCAAACAAGAGCATATCGTAGAATACTGAACAGTCCATTCTGAATACCAAAGACTTCTCTCATCAAGGATGTACGGCTCAAAAATAAGGCCCACTCAGCACGCATTTAATCATCCTTTTTTAAAAATATTTAAGAACAGTCTATGCCATAATGAGCATATGTGATTCACCTCCCTGTATCCACAACCCCCAGCCTGCAGTCCCAATGTGGATAGTCAGGGTTGTTAAATCCTACATGTTCAGACCTATCCACAATGATTCAACAGAAGTTTCAACACCAGATATCCTGCATTCACAAGTGGTGATGGAATTGACCATTTGCGAACATTCTGACAAGACCAGACTCCTTGTTGCTTTTTCTGTTGCTATAACCAAACATTCAGCTCAGCACAAAATTCACCTTGTAGCATTTGTTAAGTTACTGAATTCGAAGTTCAGTAATGAAAAGGAAAATTTAGATGCACAAAAAATGTTTGAAAACATTTAATGATTTACATTATTCAGTGCAAACAAACAAAGAAATTTTAAAATATAATTTAAAAAATATGATCCTAGAAACTGCAATTGCAATAATCAAACAAGAGAGAGCATATCCACTGGACATTAAAGAGAAGGAGATACGACTTACGGAGGCTACCCCTTCAGAAGGTCTAGGACTAAAGCTAAACAGTGTAAGCCATTGATCTGCCAGGTGAAGAGGACACATTGTGTTTAGCTCACTGACTACTAAGACCTGACTGTTAAAATGACTGTTAGATTAGACCACAGACACCCAAAGGTTTTGTCTTGGGATACAAAGTGTAATGTCTGTGAGGCCCAAAAAACAAAATAAAACAAAAGTGAAATAAAGCCAAATATGTATTTTATAACATTACACTATATTGCACCACTAAAATACAAGATTCAAAAGGAACACAAACATTGAATAAGCTATATACAAGCAGAAGATAACAGTTCACCTACTGTTACATTGCATTGTTGCCTGTAAGATTACTTTTTTGAGGAGAATTAAATCATACCATTTTTACTTGACTTAACTCCATATATGATGCTTTAACATTGCCATTAAATTTTAATAACAGTTATAAAGCAAAATTGAACTTGTGTTTCAGCTTGTAAACCAGTTAAGATTAGAGTCAGGTTTAAAAGATTTATTTCTGAAAAACAATAAAAACAAAGGGCTGAACTATTGGAGAAAAAAAAGAACATATATACAGTCTGTAAATGTTTTGATTGCAGTGACATTGTGGGTCTTGACGACTATATTCAGACTGCAGTGGCTGTGGATTGCCTTCTCCAGCAGCAGTCCAAGCCCACGTGACAATCAGTGATGTAAGTCACTGTGACACCCTTGATTTCTCCCAGCCCTGTGCCTGATCCTGAGCCCATGCAACTAGGACAGCATATCCCCCTTGTCTATCATGACTTTATGAATGTATTTGTAGTACCTGCCCCAACTGACAAGCCTCCACATCCTCCTTGGAACTGTGACATAGACTTGTTTTCTAATGCTTCCTTACCTAAAAGTAGAGTCTATCCCCTTTCTCATCTTGCAACTGTGGCACTTAACTGCTAAATTAATGTAGCATCATCTTCCCCTGCTGCATCTGAGTAGCCTTTGCCCCTGTATTGACTACGAAGCTTTGAATAAGGTAACAGGTAAATTCAGGTATCCACTCACATTAATCTTTCTACATTAGAACAACTATGTACTGCCATGATCTTTACTAAATTAGACCTATGCAGTGCATACAATCAAATTTATATCTGGGAGGGGGACACATTTATTACCACTAGGGGCATCATGAGTACCTTGTAATGCCTTATGGACGCACTAACACCCCTTCTGTCTTTGATTCTTTCATAGATAAGATTTTCAAAGACATGATAGACCCATTCGTTATTATATATATCAATGACATTCTGATCTGGAATTGAATTCACGTAAGAGCCAAGCTCACCATGTCCTATAAGGAGTCTTAGTGCATTCTGTGTGAATATGGAAGAACAGAAAATCAAGCGGCATGAGAATGGCCCGTGCCCAAAATGGTGAAGGATCTACAATATTTCCTGGGGTCAGCAATCAACTCTACTCTGCTTCACTAAGACGTCTGATAACTAGATCTAGTTCTCCTGAGTTTTAATCACATGACTTATATTCTCCCACTATAAATACCCCCGTTTTTCCATGTTATTTCATAAAGCATTGTCAGTGGGGGACCCTGCATACACTGACTGCTTTGTTTGCTCATTACTTTTTTTCCTTTACTTTACTTTGACAATTTAAGCTCTGACTATTTGATTTAGTTTGTTTGCATGATGATTTGAATTTGTTTGCCTATCGGACTGCCTTCTGGTTATGAACTCTTGCTTGTTTTTGTGTTTTACTGCTTTTTGGAATAAATGTGTTTGCTTTTAATACTCTGCTATTGGGTCTGGTCATGTAACTGCGTGGGGTGTAGTTAATCAAATGTCCAACACTGAACCATGGGCCACACTTTAGCCATTAGAGATGTCCCCTTCCAGCTGGTCAGGATAAAATGTGTAAGAATTACAAGCAACATTTTCACCAACTTACAGATTTGCTGCCATGTCCTTCTCACTTCAGGTATGTTCAGAGGAGTTTTTCCTTTTGCTTCTCTAATACACCTGATCCAGCACAAGAAGCTTGTTAAGAGGTGAATGATTTGTCTTAGGTGTGCTAGATGAGGCAAAGCACAGGAATGTGCATAGTGTGGGGTCACAGGACTGGATATGGGAATTCATGAAGAAGTGCTTAAAGATGTTTGATAAGTTGTGAGTGATCTGTGTGTCAGTTCTTTTGCAGACAGTTATGCAGGCTATACTTGGTTGGGTAGCTCCCACTCTCAAGTTTGCTTTTTTCAGTAGGTCACTCAGACTGAAAGAGAGTGAGACTGTTCAATGAGAGATCACAGTTTTCATAAACGCAGATGAACAAGTGACAATGACCTTGTAAGTGGTGAGGATAAGACATGTACAACAACATGAAAACACTGAAAAACAACTGTTACGTCCCCGGCAGCGACCGCTAGAGGCCACCATTACATGGACTATGGGGATGGTAAAACGATGACACATATGTGGGTGTTTCCCTGGCTGACTCATCTGTAAGGGTTCTCAGCCAGCTGGGGATTAAGTAATAATGGTGAGGTGATGGTGTTGGTATTGATGTTTAGTTTACGTACTATATGTAGAAAGACAAATTGTGTTTCACTTGGAGTTTCACATTACCCTCATAACTACCCTCACACATCCCTTGGTGTATACGTGTTCTTTTGAGTTGGTATTTGGTAGTGTTTTGGCCCTCGTGCCATTTTTTGTTTTAGTTAACTTGCCCTGGACTTTAAGTAGTAAAAGTAAGAATAATTTACCTGAGTAAAAATTGATTTAAACCAACTGTGATTTGAGTGTCAAAAGTGTTTGGTTAACATTGTTACCAGTATAAACCAGTGCAGAGGACTGGTTACCTTTGCCTGTGTGAGGAGTGTTCGTTTAGACGGCCCAGTTGTTGGAACAACATTAATTGTCTCAACTTTTCTTCGTCTACAGAAATAATGAGTGGACAGAGGAATCTGGACATAAGGTCATTCTAATGAAGCTGTTTCACACTCTCAGATCTCAGCTGTGTGCAGAGAGAGAGAGAAAGAGAGAGAGATGTCACATGCAATTCTAACATTTATTCAGCCAAACAGGAAAAGGCCTAAAGGCTGTCACAGTTCATCTCACAAACTTTATTACACAAGCTAGTGCGAGCTGTTAGAGGAAACTGGCTGGTTGCTCTTTCTAATGGTGTTCTGATGACCCTCAACTGACTGAAAAACGTGACTTCACTCTTCCTCTGAATTCCAGAAGGCTGACACAAATTTGCTTGCGGTGCTGAGTGTATGTGTCTGTTTGTGTGAGAGCTTTTGCGTCAGTCACATTGTGCAGGCAAGCACCTGGTGATTTACTGAACAACATTTTACTGCTTCTTCAGTGAAAACCAAAAATGCAGCTAAGCAATAGTCCAAAATTACATAATTTTCTCTCTTATGCCACATATAATTAAATGGTTTGCTTCTTTTGGTGAGGTTTGCTTCTTTATTTATTCACTGGAGCTACAATGTGTCTGTAGTTACCAATTAGCACTGTCTAAACTGCAGGCCTAAGTCATCACACATTCACTTCAAACTATGTTGAGCCACAGTGCAACACACAGCAACATACAATATTCAACAGATTGCAGGTTACAACAGACAGTGGACAATAGACAGACAATAAATAAACAGTAAGTGCGCACATTACTCCCAAATAGACTTGCTTATGTGGTTTCTGACACTGCATAATACACTATTGCCAAGTGGTGTAACATTTGTGAACTGCTTACATTACATTTTTTGTCTAAAAAAATTGTTCTGTGTCGATTGACAGAGCAAGTGTACTTAATTGCATGGCTAT
This sequence comes from Bryconaethiops microstoma, assembly GCA_037577275.1. Taxonomy (NCBI): domain Eukaryota; kingdom Metazoa; phylum Chordata; class Actinopteri; order Characiformes; family Alestidae; genus Bryconaethiops; species Bryconaethiops microstoma. The sequence continues at coordinate 8,807,461 of JBBJLS010000109.1, read as the reverse complement.
GAGTCCAAGTCAAATTGTAGACTCTAATTGCTATTAAATGGGTGAAAGTTATGGTCCCTACAGACCTCATTCAGTACACAAGGTGTAAAAGATGAATGAAGAAAGGGAAAACTTTGAAGATCAGCATAAAGCACAATTCACTACAGTTATGAAGGATAGCTGGACTTCAAACAACAAAGTCTGTACATTATATGACTGATACTGGAAAACTATACAATACTATAGTTTACTGTCCCATATTATGGAATAGTATAATCTACAGTACTCTAGTATATTTTTATTTTACTGTATATACTCTACTATACTATAGTCTACTATAGTCTGTTATACTATACTATAGACTATTATATTACACTATAGTCTTACATACTATACTACACTGAACTAGACTATACTATACTATATGATATTATACAGTACAATACAATACTATACTATACTGTACTATACATTAAAAAAAACAGTTTTCCAGACACATCCCAAATTTATTAAGCATTTCTGATAGAAGAAATAGAATTGAATGGAAATGTCACCAATTCTGCTATAACTGATAAAGGAAGAAACATTTTCAATGCAGTGCATACATGTGGATTTTCACCTCACACTGACAACAGTTTTGTAAAAGAGGAGTTTTAAAAGTAATTCATTTAAAGATGTTTTCATGGCTAAAATATAACAGAAACTGAATGGCTCAGAAACCGAGGCCTGAAATTAACCGTGACCAATAAACTTTAGAAATGTCCTTCCTTGGTTGATAGATTGCATTTGTAGTAAGGGCAAACTGTATACATTGGTTAGTGTACTACAGCTTGAGTTGCTAATATGTTTCACATTTACTGTTTGTTTTTCAGAAGTTTTAATATGATTTTTTGTAGCAAGTGTACATGTGCACGTGGCAGTTTTCCTTTATATGGCCTCTCTCCATCTTTTCTTGGAAATGTACCTGCTATAGTCCCACCTGCTGCTCTACAAGGAGCCAGAAAAAAACATATGTCACCTGGCCAGAGAGAAACGCTCCTGGACAAAACCCAGAGAACTGTCTGTGTTCGGGAGGGGAGGGGGGAGAGAAAGGATGGAAGAGGGACAGAGAGAGAGAGAGAGAGAGAGAGAGAGAGAGAGAGAGAGAGAGAGAGAGAGAGAGATGGTGAGAGAAAGGGGGAGAAAGAAATAGAATAGGACAGAGAGATAGGAGAGAGAGGAAAGAAAGAAAGGGAGTGGTAGAGATAGAGATAGGAAGAAAGAGGGAAGGGGAACAGCCAGAGAAACGAAATAATCCAAAGTGTATGCGTGTGTGTGTGTGTGTGTGTGTGTGTAGGGGGACATTTTTCTCTTGCGCCAGCAGACAGATGCACCCAGACAGAGAAGGAGGGGGACAGATGGAACATTTTGTGCAAAGAGAGAGAGAGAGAGTGAGAAAGAAAGAGTGAAAGAGAGAGAGTGTAGAAGGGGCTCCCTCGGGAATCTCCTGGCTGGGGAGCATCACCACTGCACATACACACTGACTATCTGCTTCTGCTAGACTGAGCTTCTGCTTTCTGTGTGCGTGGGGTGGATGGGTTGGGGGTTTGGGGGGGGAGGGGGCAAGGAGGA